>LS487972.1:549452-587688 GCA_900490705.1 Pristionchus arcanus
AGAGAGACGTAGGGTTATGCTAGACTTATCGTTTGTTCACTCAATCATGCACAAAAGAACGCTACTCGATACATCGTCCCTTCTCTGTCATTCTCCTCTCTCTCGTCCTCTTCGTAACTCTCATACCCTCCGGATCACACTTCCATTTCTGCCCCCTAATTCCCACACCACAGTAGCGTCGCGCACTATCAGTCTCTGGAACACTTTACCCTCATCCACAGTATCTTCCAGTAGTGATGCCTTCCGCTTATTAATTTCGTCCCAACCTTCATCGTTTTTCCCTTTATCCATTATAAACTCTTGGCTTGATCTTTGATCTCCACCCCTCCCCCTTCACCCCCCTCCCCATACCCTTGCTGCCGCAAGAACCGATTCGACAACGTCGACGGACATCCGTCTCTGGTCCACTCTCTCGCACTCTAATGTATATAAACTTGACGGAATAAATAATGAATGAATGAATGAATGAATTTGTGCAGAATCTGCGGGTACACGATTGCTCAAAGTTCAGCACATCGACTTAGCTGTCGTGAATGAAACTCATATTTCACTAGTTTGAACATTGGGCTCGCCTTTCCATAGTGAATCAAATTTCTTTTTTTCAAAGCCTATGCGGGTCAAGTACATCGTTCGCAGACCAATCCAGTCGACTAGAAAGCAAATTAGAAACTGCAAACCCATCAGTTTCCCCACCCTCCTCCTTTTCCATATCTTACCTCACAATACGCACAAACTAGCGCTTAGATTTGTGTAAACCTTTGATGTAATAACTAAAATGCAAACCCACTTGTCCTTTCCTCTTACCCCTCCTCTTCATTATTCGTAAGCACCCCTATCTACGCCAATATACTTTTTTTTAAACCCTGGCAGTCCAGCAGGCACTATTAACAGCCTCCTCATTGGGATAAGATAATATCTCGAAACTCGAAACTTACAGGTATCCTCTAATTCTACTCTCTGCACCAAAAAGTATTTTTACCATAAGCTGTACGAACTTTAATATTTGCGTACACCCGCACAAAAGGCCATCAACAGCAACAATAACAATAACAACAACAACAACAACAACAACAACCCACCCGTCTCTTCCTCCTCCTCACCCGTATCCTCCCTCTCAATGCACGTCAACAGCCCGCTTGCCATCAACTTCGCCTCCTCCTGCTCATCGTCGGGTCTGAAGTGGATACCGTATTCTACCGTAGCCAATCGATCCCTTTCCACCGTCTACTACAGCAAACTACCGTAATCCATGTCAATAGGGACCTTCTTCTCTAAACGGTTATCAATCTAATACCGTAATCTTAAAGACTAACAATCTGCTCCCAGTATGGAGCACCGTAGTCTTATCAACAAGTTGTTCCAACAAGAGATAGATGCTACCGTAACCCCCGGAACGAAGAAATCAGCGGACCAATTAAAGCAGCGTACCGATATGTCTTGGGGGCAGCGGCTACGACAGCTGCGCGCCGCGAAAGCAGTGGGTTCCAGCTGGAAAGAGCGAAATTATTGAGAAAAAAGATTTCAGAAATATTTTAATGCCGATTCATTTGTGTTTCATGTGTGTGTGCTAAGATCTAGCGGGAATTTTCGATGTAATATCACTGTGCTGGAAATTGAGAAAAACAGAGAAATAAATTCCGTTTAATTGCCTCTTCGTACATTCTACGTCGTTTAAATTCAACATAATTTCTAATTTGTACTCGCGTTTTTCCTTGTGAACACGCATAAAGTTACAATTGATGCCGATTCATTTGTGCTTCATGTGCCTACTAAGAAAGAACGACAATTGTCGATGTACTGATATTATTGCAGCGAATAAATAAAAATAATAATTTTATATTATCAAGGCGAAAAGCACGAATAGTCACGAATCAATCACATACTATCGTAATTGCTCACACAGCTTTTCTCAAGCCTCAATCAACCGGTAAAGGTTACGGTAGCATAATCGATTGGCTACCGTATCAGACTCCGGACCACCCGCCATCTATGAAAGCACAGGCGCTCCCCCATCTCCTCGTTTTTCAATACTAACAAGTTTTAGAATAGCTTATCGATCAATCAAGGTTACGAATATATATCGTAATCCACTACTTGCTACCGTAGCCTATCACCTCTATGAAGCTGAATCGGACCACCCACCATACATGAAAAAGTTATGCGACAAAATCCCTCGAAAGCGGGGTATGTTTATGAAAAAGACCTTGTAAACCGACTAATGCTATGAATGCCGGGTGTGTTTGTGAATCGTAGGATACATGCCTTGTTAACTGAAACCTCGAAAGCGGGGTATGTTTTCAAATTCCAGGTAGTTTTCGACTAGCTTTTTCATTTATGCCACCCACCTGCACAACTTGTCTGCCATCTCCTCCAGCCTGCTCGTCTCCTCCCCTCCGTACTCCCATTTCCCTCTGGTCTTCGACTCGATCAGATCGAGGAATTTGGTGGCGATGCCCCGACGAGAGACCAGATTTCGCTAGAAAGATCGGCACTTCTTCGGTTTTTGGCCCAGGCTTTTCTCGCAGAGTATTCCCTCCCTACCATTCTCATTCCCTAACCCCCTCAACATTCGGAGCGGTTGTTGCCTGGGAGAAAAACCGAAGAAGTTGCGAAAGATCATCGTGAAATTGAGCGAATTATTGCCAAGGGTCGAATAGTGTGTGACAAATGACACGACATACCCACATTTTCACGATTTCGGACGTCTATCTATGAAAAAACCTAAGAATTTGAAATTGCTCTTCCACCTCCATCTTCCCTACATCATGCCTGTGAAACATGGACTATCCTTGTCGTGTGAACCAGCAAAATTCCACACTTTTCCAATTTTATTTGGCTTAATCACATTTATGTTTCACCCATTTCATATCAGCATCTTGATTGATTGATCACATTGTATGTTCACATTGTACCGCACATAAAATTCTACAACCTATTAGACAGTGAGCTCGTAATATTTAACTAATCATCATTAGCGTTCCTTAATCTCTACATGTTCCATCTAGAGTGAACAATTTTGCCAAGTGATTTTGATTAAATCACATTCGTGTTTCACCAATCCTAGCTTAAAAACTGCTCGTTAAACATGATGGTTCAGACCCTGTACAAAACATATAAAATCTAGGCTTCTGTGAGCTCCATTTCGTTCATGCACAGTACTCTTCGTTTTCTTCGCTCTTCCTACCAGAAAGATTCCCCCATGCATTTGGTCAAATTTCATTTGAGTTTCACACATTCCATAACACCGACTTGAGGGACTGGGCCTGCTCACAGTCTGACATACGGATTTCAAAACTTAAAAGATCAGATAATTTTTTCCGTACCTCGAACAACCATAGCAGGAATTCCGGATCGTCTATAAATCCTTTAGTCTCTCTCCTTTCGTCCAGACAACAATTTATGAAGGAAGTGGCGACCAGATTGATTTTCGCTGAAAGAAAAAAAAAACTATAGCCGGCCGGATGAAAAGGGTCGGATATTTTTGAAGGTATGGAACTCATACCATGGGCATTTTGACCCACAAATGCTCATACCATAACCATTAACGTTTAATCGATTGTCCAATTCGCTTTCAAGAGTATTTTTTAAAAATCAACTGAAGATATCATATTGCAAGGAATATCGTTTTGCAAGGAATCGACTAGATCACGAGAATAATGGGCTTCACCTCAAGGAAGACGACTCACTTTCCTCCTTCTCTCCCTTGAATCGACTGAGATACTCGCACTCGAATGCATTCCAGGATCCTCTTTTTAGTTCGCTTTGCGATTCCGAGTTGAAAGCCTGCAAATATGACTCATTTATGCTCGCCCCTTCCAATTTTGGACCTTGCGAGAGTATACAATTAACGTGGTCACTCGCGAAGATTCCAAATAATTTTTAAAAAATAAGCTTGCCTGACAAACATACCACCTGTTGCCGCCCTAAAACGCACATTGTATGTGTGGTGAATAAAGTATAAGTATATTAATATATAAATATATAATTATTGTAATTAAATCATACCCGTCGTTTGATGAAATCCTTAACGTCCTTGAGGAACTTCTCGCTTCTCGCGAGGAACTCTTCTGGATTGACAAAGCCCTAAATTATCGTGACATTCAAATGCTCAGCGGAGACAGTACGGTGTTTATAATAATTTAATTGTCGACCCCGGTTAGAAATGAAAATGTATGGTTTTAACACATACTTACCTTTTTGCCAGCGTCGCTGAGGTATGAGGCGTGCTCGTATCTCTTGGGCTTCAGCCAGTGACCCTGCCATTATTTAATAAACCAGGAATTATAAATAAATAAATTTTAAAATGAAATTTTTTTAGTTATGACGCACAGAAACAAACAATCAATCAATTTCGCATTATAAATACCCGATCTCCCGTTTGATCTAGTCCTAATACAACTAACCCGGTCTAGTTTCTATTCCGTTTGAAAATATATTATGATAAAATTAAATCGTAGATGAATACACGTTAAACATCGACAATGTTAAATTACGGTTCATAGAAGCGCGCGACGTGTCCCTATTCTGATTTATAATGGCTATTGAACAAATATATAATTAAATAAATACTAATAAAATCAAAATATTCACAAGACCTACCTGTCAGCTCAGTGATCTACCTCGTGATCTACCTACTATTTGACTAACCCGGACGATTTTGTCGATGCTATCCTTGTTCCAGGGCCTGTCAAAGTCCTCCTCGTCCCAACTGGCCGGATCGATCTGCAAAACAACATTAAATTGACTCAAAAATTCACAAAACAAGAATTCCTTCACAAAAATTTCGTTACTATTCACTCAATAACTTCAATTCAGCTACAGCTTCCTTCACGGAACTGGAAAACAATCGATTCGCTAGCCGCCATTGGCTTATCTAATAGCACAAATCATGCATGAATGCGGGCATAATAACAAAAATATAGACGGAAATTCGAGGACCACCAACCTTTTTGTAATCGACGAACCACTCATCCGGATCGTCCATCGTCACACTAGACTTGATAACAATTGCTCACGGGGGTCAGCACACTAAAATAGACTATTATAAGAAGCCAAATACGGAAAAAAACTCACCAAAAATCATTGGAAAAAAATCGATACAGAACAACGTGAAAAGTGTTGAATATCGATTTATTTTTGCTACCGTAATTTTCCGTGTAGGTCCAAGATTGATTTTATTTTTTATTTATTATTTTATTTGAATTAAATAAAATTCCTCCCTTTGTTTCACTTCTTCGGTGTCCAATATCTCGAGACTACTCCCCGGTGGGCGGGGCCTAGCAGGGAGAAGCTTCGACTGGTAGAGTAACGAGAGAGGATAGAGAGATCGCAGATAGAGTAAGAGAGAGGGGATCTCGCTCATCCCTCTATCTTCCTTCTCTTCAATGGCTCCATCTGCTGAGAAGAAGGCCCGCAAGGTGAGTCATTCCTCGAAATTTCGCCATTGATCTACCCTTTGATCTACCGGACGACCTACTTCTTATTCGACCTTTTTATCTAGCAAACTTACACGAGATCCTTACCAATTACCGTAGTTCCGTGGTTAATTCATAATCAATGACTTACAATGACTGTTTGAATAAACCGATTTATACATTACTGTATCTTCTTTAATCGGCTACATAAATCCCTTGAATATCAACTACAGTATCCTGTCGACTACCGTACCAATTAATTATCGATTACCGTATCCTTCAATTCTCGATTTAGAACGCTCGTCGAACGAACCGCAGCGAGGAGGACACTCTCGTGCAAAGACACTGCGCGAACAAGAGGGAGCGGCAGAGGACTAAGGTGAGGAATACCGTAATCGTATATTACCGTACTCTAATCGTACCGTAATCTAATCATATCGAACTCCTGTAATACCGTACTCATATCCTACCGTACCTCTAACACACATTCTCCCATTCCCTCGGCCATCACTTGTTTTCTAAACCTCCTTTGATTATTTTTACTTTTTTTCAAAAAATCAAACGCACAAAATCGTGAATAACTTGCGTCATTCATTATCTCGATCTGCTGAAACTCATTCCTTTCTTCTCATTCCTCTTCCCTCCTCCCTTCATCCCGGAGGGGTGTCCTTTTCGCAATTCACTGCCCTCTACCGGGTGTCAGCAGTCCCGTCTGGCCACCTACCGTATCCCCTCGGCAGGCTCTCTAACTCTCTCTCTCTCTCTATTTCCCGTGCTCTCTCGCTTCTCTGATCGACGAGAGAGCATTGGGAAGTGAGAGAGTCGAGTGTTCCATTCACACCCCTTCGGCACCCGCCCTTGTTCTCAGACACATCGTAAAGGCTATTATTATTGCCAGTGGGAAGAAGTTTCGGGACAGGGTGAATAGTCGGGACAAAGACTCCCTTTATCCCTTTTCTTAGAGTAAATATTCGCAAGTTGGACTTGTCTAAGCTACTTCAATCTGCGCATTCTTCGGTTATCACCAGTCATACTTCTTATGTCTTGTCAATGAAAACGATCTGAACTAATCGTTCCATTATAAGCTGTACTCCTGATAAGAACCTTATCTGTACGAGATATCATTTTGAAATAGTGATCGGGCACATAAGAAACTGCCATCTGTGCTCAGACAGCAAATAGTCTTCACCTTACTCTCTAGTCCCATTAGAAAAAAAGAGTGCAAAACGACTCGATGAGATCGTTTTAGAGAAATGCAGAGAGAGAGCTCAATCTATTTCATTTCTCTCAGAGTAAGAAAGGGGATCGGCTCTTCACTGTCGTAAAAACTCTGCTTCACTTCGAAAGTCGAAACCATTAGTTACTCTGACTTTCCTACTTTCCAACTCTCTCCATTTCACCTAGTCTACATCCTTCTCTGACAAGCAAGAGATCAGTGGATAGGAGTAGAGTAGGATCATTAGTTACTCTAACTCTATGTCTCTTCATTTCACTTGATCTCTCGCTTTTTCTGACCGGCGAGAGAGCATTGGAAACTGAGAGAGACAGACCATTAGTCACTCTGGATTCGAAGAAAGAGGCAGGGGAGAGGGGACAGGTAGAGGATGGGATGAGGGTAACTTCGAAATAGTCCAGTAGACTTCTCAGAATCGATCCCAAGCATCTTCAGAAACAGATCATTCTTCCCGATAAAACAATGCTGGGAGTTTCAAGTGCATATATTAAAGACCGAATATTAAAAATCAAAGATCAAAGATCAAATTCCAGGAACTGAACGAAGCGTTCACCGCGCTCCGTCGCATCATTCCCTCTCTCCCGTCGGACAAATTGAGCAAGATTCACACACTCAGAATTGCCACAGACTACCTGCGGTTTCTCGATCAGGTACGGGATCTTGAAACGACTTCATAACCTCCTAATTACTTTAATTTGCCCGTGATTCGAACTTTGCACGAATGGGTTATGTTTCACGGAATCGGGAAAAGGGAGTGAGCTTCGCCAGATTCGATCACTCTCAGGATCTCTTTTAAAAAAAACAAATCTTCTAATCTATCGTACCACCCCAGTTAACGGAACCTACCGTACCCCTTCTCAGGTCAAGCGTGACGAGTGCAAGTTCCCCTCGGAGATGGTCGATGGAGGCTTGCAGGTATACTGAAGTCGAATATTGAATATCGATTATTGAAAAACTACCTCTCATCTTTCTTGATGTCTCTCTTCTGACTGGAAGAAAGCTAGATAGAAAGCTTTGCTTAATCGAGGCTGATTATTGATTGATTATCAATTAATTATCGATTTATCCAACCCAGGCAACCTTCAACCTGTGGCGAGGCGGCCTCACGCATGGCATTCAGCACCAGGGAAATGCATCCATCTACTATTCACCCTTCCCCTCATACGGTGAGAGTACTGTAGCCTACCGTAGTCCGAACCAAGTCACCTACCATAACGCTAGTTCGTGGACACATTTATCTTCGAATATCGTAACCTACCGTAGCCCTAACTTAGATACTAGAATCTAGACGTTCCTATTAGGGATGTCTAAACGGTTTTCAAAACGGATTGCCGAGTCGTTTTCCCCTCTCATTCTTAGATCCGTTTTGAAATGAGGCGTTCTAGTTTGCACGAAACTCAATTCATTTCTCACATTTCTGGGGCGAACCGGTCCCCTCAAATCGACTCGGATAGAATGATCAAAACGGATAGCCGTTTTGATTCGGAAATCCGAGTTCAAAATGAGATGGGTCGACCGCATAACGGATTGTCCGTTATGGAGAATGAAAGGGACGGTTCGACGTTTTCCGTTTAGACATCCCTAGTTCCAATGCAATTTGGAATGTACCAACTGTCCCGATTGCGCAACTTTCTCTCCCCTTTCTCACTGCTCTCTACCTGGTTAGAGACAGCTAGAGACCACGTGAAATCGAGAGACCACTGATCGGTTAGACAGTACGAGAGAGCATGGGCAATTGAGAGAGTCAGATCATCAAACTTCTAGTTATGACACCGTAATCCGATCCCTCGGACACCTTAGTCCAATCATTTACGATTAGAGTGAAATCGGATAGTGTCAATGATCTGTAACAAGAGAGGAAGTGTACCTAAACTTGGATAGGATGAAGGAAGAGTGGCATCACAAGTTTCGATATCTTCGTTTGTCCATACTATCACAGCATTCTCATCGACTATAGATCATATGAAATTGGAGGTAATTAAATCAATGATCTGAAACAAAAGAATGGAAGTGCAAACTGCAAATGACGAGACATTCTCGTCCCTTCGTCCCTATATTCGCATGTGAAGCGAGACAACCACGAACCAAAGAAATAAAGAACACCATTTTTCAGACTTCCCCACGCCCTCCGACCAATGGTCCTCACTCGACTCGCCCTCCGACCCTTCCCTGCCACCAGCAGAGATCAAGTACTCACAAATGTAAATCAGCTGTTTTCACGGGTTCCGAAATCATTATTTTCTTGTCGAATAAAGCTATTTATGCCTTTGCTGCAGCGTGACAGCAGAATTCTTGCCCCATGCTATTATGGATCGAAGAGTAGTATCGCAGTCAACAGTAGCCCAATCGTATGAAAAGCTGAATCGATCGATGGGAAGACGAAAATCAAGAGAGCCAAGGAATCCTCCACATATTGCATCCAGATGTTTTACTTTCTTCATCTACTCCACTTTATTTCTCCCTGCTCTCTCCATTTCGCACGATCTCTCGTCGATCAGAGCAACGAGAGAGCATGGGGAATGGAGAGAGACCATCTCTCACCCTACTCCATCGCTCTCGTGCCTCTCTATTCTGCACGCTCTCTCACCTTGTCTGACAGGGGAGAGAGTGTGGAGAAAGAAGAGTCATTCGTCCTTTGCCTCCTTCTATCTACTCTATCTTCTTATAAACACACCGTCTTCTTATGTTAGACAGATCTATATACTTGGTTATATAAATTTGGCCATATGAGTGTCAAGAATCAACATCATAATCAACATCCCCCGCTGATCTTTGATCTCTCAATTTCTCTCCTCGTCGCCTCATTACCGAGCAACTTCAATAACTCCTATCTTCACGACCTTTTCACTACTGTCGTGTTGTCAATGCATCCAATGCTGATCAATAATCAAAGAATTCTTGATAAATATTTCGAAGACTGCGTGACATCAAAATTACAAAAAAATGTATTTCCAACCAGATGACTATTCTCTCTAATGTGTTATTAGTCTGCATCAAGAACAAAGTTGCAAAGAACTATTTCATTCGGAATTGGAATAATCTTCAATTTTCTATTGAGTTTATCCAACCGGGATTCTGAAATTACTTTTTACACTCTCCAAATTCCTCATGAATAATATTTTTGCTCACTTTATCCTATACGATAATTGTTGCGAGTGAAAATAGAGTTAATGCTGGCATGAAGCTACGTCTTCTTGTTAGGGCCTGATCTGCAATCAAATGATGACATAACGATATCACAAAGCCCCGCCCACTCAGGGCATGCGTAGGCACCGACCACGTTATTTCTAGTGGAAGTGCTTTTCACTATTAGATTTGTTGAAGATCAAACTATAGCACCGCCCAGATTAAAAATGGCAGACTAAAAATATTACCATGGTGTGGTGGTGGGATTCGATGGGGTCGAAGCCTTCTTCTGATCTGCAAAATGTATTAATTGAAATAATAATTATTTAAATTTATTATTAAACAATTCTAATTAAATAGTAATTTATTCACCATCATTCGAGCTCGAGGGAGGATTTTTCGTCGGAGTCTTCGGATCATTTCGCTGAAATGCATTCATTTAATTATTATTAACATTCCTATTGAATCCCTCTCACTTCGCCATGATCTCTCACAATCAGGCAGAAGTTCCCTAGGGCAGTAGGATTCCAACTAATGACAATTCGATATGCTCGGTCAAGTGAGAGATTGTGAAAATTGAGGAGAGAAGCAGGTAGAATTGTCATCAAATTGCCAACATTCGAGTTTTTCTTGTTATTTTTATTTTTATTTTTGTAAAATAAAAATAATTTAAAAATAGTAACCTTCGCGCTCTTCTTGTCGCCGTTGTTCGATTTCGCCTTGTCCGAGGGTTCGTCCAAGAACTGAAAAGAAGTGAGCAATTTTTGAGGAGGATTCTCAAAATCACTCGAAATCCCAGTGATTTCATTGCGAAAAATGCCAAGAAATGAAAAATGCCTAGCGGCTTAAACCCGACTTTATTGTGGGTATTTTGGGGTCTGACGGCAAATTCCATCAATTATATAGTGGTCTGATTATCTACCGGCCCGGTAGCTACGAAAATGAAAAAATAAAAAAATAAAACTCACCGCGTACGATTCCTTCGTTATAACAGGAGGGCGGGACGTAGAGTCCTACAATTTGAAATTATTTTTCATAAATTTAATTCAATTTATTGTCAATGTACGAAGTTTAATCCATCAAGTGATATGTCAACGGTATTCCGTTCAGGTACGTGCAGGGACTTCCTAATCCTACGATCATACTGCTATGCTGCTTAAGACTAAGGAACTATGGCTAAGGAACTGCTTAAGACTTACATCTTCCGTATACCACTCCTCCACTCCTTCTCCGACGGCCCACGCTCCGTTCAACCTCTTGTCGAAGAAAATGGTTTCAATCTTCTCCCCTCCCACCTGATCTTCCAGTCTGTGCCTCTGAATTATTGTATTTATTATATTTATTGTATTTATTATATTTATTGTATTTATTATATTTATTGTATTTATTAGTAATACATGCCATTGTTAATGAGTACAATGATAATGTTGTAGTGAATCAATATTGGTAATATAAATCAGTAGATGATTGCTAATCCGTTCTACAAATGCTACGAGGCCCAAGCAGCAGCCACTAAGCTACATTACTTTGTTTCCCCTTTTATCTAAGGTTAAAACGCACCACGGGCACATCTTTGGGAGGTTTGTAGCGCTTCAGCGGGCCGTTGTATGCAATGTCGTCTCCCTTGACCACGTATTTCTAAAAATAAATGGTGTATTACTATTTATTACAATGTTAGATTCAATTCAATTCAATTCAAATATGTTTTATTTACAAATAGTCTGCTTGTTTAGATCACGTGACTCGCCTACGTGACTTTTAGAATAACAAACACACATAAATGATTTAGATACGTAGAGGTAATAATTATCTCACATCATACATTCCCTCTCTGCGAAGGATTGTCAGGCCATTGGGCGCGTCCACTTCCTCAATCTTCGGCTCTTCGGGCTTCTTCAATTATTATTTTTATTATTATTATTATTATTATTATTATTATTATTTTTGCTGAGAGAATACAAGTAGAAAAGAGTAGTCGTATTTCAAACTCTATTAGTCGCCCATCCCCTCACCTCGCTTTTCTTCTTCTTTTGCGTCTTTTTTCGTCGCTTCATGAGCAAAAAGGCGATGAGGCCAATGGCGATGCCTGAATGGAGGAGTATTTTAAGAAAACTAGGTCAATATGAGAAACATAACTGCTAATTTTCTAATTTTTCAATAAAAAAAAAGCGTGAGTTGACTGCCCTAATCTGAATCAACAACCAACCACAAAAAACGATGCCTCCCAGCCCAGCGAAGGCGCCCGTGAGCATTCGGATCGTTTCCCTGCAATTATAATATGTTAAAATCAATTTTTAATTTTATTTTTTTTACATTTAATTATATTTAAGTACAATATTAAAATAAAACCGTACTGGTGTTCCCGCTCCAGCCTCTCCGCTTCCCGATCCGCATCTGCCTTCTCCGTTTGCGCTTTTTCCAGTTGCGCTTGCATTTTCTTGTGCTTAGTCATCGCATCATAGTCTTTTAATTTCCTTTCGTCCACAGCTTTTTTCGCCTCATTAAGAGCTGCATCCAAGGGAGGAAGCTGGGCCTTGGCTGCTTCGTCCGCAATTCTCGCAGCCTCCATCGCTGCGGCTGGTTGTTCTCTATTTTTCGTTGCTTCGGCAAGGTCTTTGTCCGCTTTTTCCGTTGCTGCCTTGGCCGTATTCTGTTTCACTCCCTGATCTTCATTTATTTTTTTCAGCGTATTAGTTGCTTCCTCGTCTGCCGTTTTCCACTTATTATTGGCATTTGTAGCATCTCCTGTAGCAGTATCCAGCTCGCCTTTCAGCTTGGCGGTCGCAGAAGTTAGTTCGGTATTCAGGGATTTCCAGGAGTCATACCCTTTTGGTTTGCTGTTCTCTATCGCAATTTTGTCCAAGCCGGTTGTGTGCGCTGATAAACGGTCGGATATGGACGGATTATGCGTAAAATACTCCGCTACTTTTAATTGTAGCGCTTCGACATCAACACCACCAAGTTGCGTCTCTGCGTTTTCAATGATCTTCTTTTGTGCTTCAAGCGGATCCTTCGCATTTTTCAAGTCATCACCAGCTTTGTTAACAGCTTCTTCGGCTTCCCTTATTATATTGGCACGATCTTGCTTCAGCGCTCCGATTATCGTAATATCATAATGCGTCTTGATCAGCATCAACGCAACTACATCTATTCGAGCCTTCTCAAGGTCCTTTTTCTTTTCGGCTTTTATCTTCGGATCACTCTCACTTGTATATTCCTTATCTAATCTAATAACAAGTTTCTCCTGGTCTTTATAGGCATCTGCTGCTAACATGTCGTCAAATTTCGTGTTCGTTCCTTTGAAAATGTCGCCATTCTCATTTGCGATCGCTCGATTAGCATCGGTTTCGCCTTTTGCTTTAAATTCCTTCTTTAAATCTTCCACTTTCTTGCTTCCGCCAAATTTTGGTTCCAGTTGCTCGATGAACTCTTGTTCTCGTTTCGCCTTGTAATACGCGTCCTTTTTCGCGATTAGTTCATTGTAGCTCTTTTCAGCATTTTCATATTCGGAGTTTTTATCAGGAGATACTTGCGAGAGGCTGCGATCATCGTACGTTTCCGTTCCTTTCAATATGTCGTTATGCTCAAACGTATTGATCGTTTTAGTTGCTTGATCTTTCTTCGCAAGCAATTTCGTTTTTGCTTCTTCAACAGGCTTGGTCTTGTCGTACAACACTCCTAATTGCTGCATAGATTTGAATTCGTCTTCAGCAGTTTTAAGAATCTTCTGCAGGTCTGGTTTATTCTTGGGATCCGGCTCATCAGTAAATTTTGTATTCGCCTCATCACGAATCGTTTGCTTTCGAAGAGTAGCTTTTTCTATTGTCTCCTTTTTGAATTTTTCTTGACTATCTCCGTTTAAGAAAACGTTGGTCTTGAAATCCTCGATAAACTTTACGGCTTCCTCCTTTAGTGCAGCGTATTCTGCTCTCAATTCGGCAACCGTCTTTGTTATTTTAAGGCCGAGATTCATCATTTCTTTTAAAAAGTCCTTTTCCTTTTCTAACTTAGCAAGATCATCCTTCATTGGGCCTAGTCGAGCATCGTTTGCGGTGTCATATTTTTGGCCGGCGAATGCAGCTCTCTTGCTGTTCAAAACTTCTTTGACAGTCTTCTGGGCGAAGTTTTCCACGATTTTTCCATTCAAAATATCGTTGTTCTTGAACAATTTTGCGTCATTCAGTATATAATTGAAGGTTTTCCTTATTTCTTTGATCGTTTTTTTCTTGTCGAACTTTTTCAATAAAGTTACGTCTGAGACTTCCTTCTGAATCATTTCAAGTTCCCTCGTCAGAATATCCTTATTATTGGGATCTTTCTCAGCGGCTACTGCTTTCTTTTTCTCAGTTTCAGCCCCTTCTAGCAACTTCTTAGCATTCGCCACCGTCTCTTTATCTAATTCGTTGCTCTTTTTCTTCAAGATCACATTCTTCTCGAGTTCATCCTTATTAGCCTTTGCTTCTTCCAAGGCCTCGTTGGCTTTATCGAAATTTTCTTGCAATGTCTCAGTATCGATTTTATCTTGTGCTGCATTTTTTGCGTCGTGGAACGGTTTGTATGTGTTGAGTTTGGTTTGGTCATCATTGTGATCATTTTCAATCTTCGCGTCATCTTCATATTTTTGGAACAATTTAGACATTTTATCCGATTTTTCCTCCGCTGCTTTATGTTCCTTTTCTTTGTCTTCCATATTCTTTTGTGCAGTTTCTTTTTCCGTTTTCTTGGTCTCCGCTTCGTTGACCAGAGGCGTGTGCGTATTTAGTATCTTATCGTCGTACGCTGCCTTGGCCTTCGAATAGTTCTCGTCTGCAGTCTTCTTCGCTGCTTCTGCCGCCGTGACTCGCTCATCGAGCGGCTTCCACACATCCGTCGCGCTCTGAAGCTCCTCGCCCGTTGTCTTCGCCACGGCCTTGGCTGCATCCAGCTTGCTCTGCGCCGATATCTCCTCCTCTTCCGCCAATTCCACCGCCGTTTGCGTCGCGTTCCGCTCGCGATCCGCCTTCTCAAACTCCTTTTGCGCCTCCTCTAAGTCGCTGTCCACCGACCGCCGCGCGCGACGAGCCTGGCGAGAAGTGAGTTAAGTTGTTTTTTGTTGTTTAAAATGTTGTTTTTGTTGTTTCGTGTATATTATTCATTTATCAAATAAAAGTGCCGTTGAAAATGGCACAGAATTGAGGAGGGCGGGTGGAAATACAGGTGGTGGTATGTTCGACAATCTGAGTACCTTTGTGCGTCAGAGAAATGGGTGATGTGAAGGATGTTAAAATTGTTTTCTTGGAATTCCCTACAAGAATCACCCTGCGATTTTCCGGCTAGATTATTTTTTTGTCAAAATTTCATACCTTCAGCTTTCAGTTTTCCTACATCGAGACCTTGACCTTTTTGTTGATGTGGCATCACAGAAAAAAATCAAAAGAAAAGGATGTGCAAGACTGCTCATAGCCGCTGATTAATATATACCAACCATTTAAAAAATAATTAAATTCAAAATATTAAGAAAAATATCCATCTACATCAATCATTTTTCAATTAGCGACCATTGTTCTTCAAAATCAATTTCATTTCCGACGCTCAAAATTAGGAGGGAGGGGAGGATTCGAGAGGGAACAAATATCGTATATTATTTTGGCCGTGTCTATGGTCACCTGACTCCTGTCGATGGGCGGGGATATGCTATTGGCAGAGCTCGCATTCTTCCATGCTCCTTCGACTATCGTGTGGTTGCTCCGTCCGAGTTGGACCTGGAATGGACACTTTAAATACATTGAACATATATCGTAGTGATACTAAAACGACAAGGTTATGATACCTGATTCCTATCGATATGCGGTAGTGTGCTATTGGCGTTTTTCAATGCTCCATCGTCTATCGATATCGAGTAGTTGCTCCGTCCGAGTTGGATCTGCAATAGGTACGGTAAGTGAGGGAAGCAGATACCGTAACTACGGACCAGGAAGGATACTGTAGCCAATATACGCAACTAAGGAGGGAATACGGTGTGAATACCGTAACAATTATCGATGGGGATACTGTTCCGCAATGCAGGTTACTGTAGGGACTATAAGTTACCAAGAAGACATTACTGTATCGTAGCACCGAGGATACGGTAGGTGAAAGGGAGGGGAGATGATACCGTACCACGATTCCCGAGGGACGGATGAGGAGGATACTGTACCAATCCCAACCTGGGGGAGGGGTGAGACCAGAGCAGGGGGGGGGGTACCGTACCACAATGAGAGAGGCGGATTGACATCAAGATAACGGGACAAATGAGCAAAGGTGACTTTAGCGACACACTAAAGAGGAGGATACAGTACCCCAACGGTGCACTATACGGGGAGGACCCTAGCACCAGATTACGGTAGGGACCTGAGGTATTGAAGTTACCGTACCACGGTGGCGCAGAGTAGCAGCCAGGCGAGAACTGTCATCCGGAGAGGGGCGAGTGAGGGAAGAAGAAGGAAGACAGAATGGGGAGAGGAGACTGGGAGGGGGCTTTTATACCCCTCGAAATGAGGAATATTGAAGATTGGAAATAGTGAAATTGACCATTGTGAGCGAGAAATTGCTTCATTTGCGTAATTATTTATGTAAAGTCGTTCATAATGAAATAATGAAACATTTATTAAAGATGGAATGAGGAAAACGAATTAGTACATTATTGATCGAAATGCAAATAAGTGTAGTGCTGTGTGTGACCGAGAGGATAGGATCCTATGGAGAAAACGTATCTCTGTTGAATTGTAACTACGGGAGAATACTGTAGCCAACCGAAGCGGGAATATTACTGTACTGGTCCCTAACTCGGAGGAGATTATGGTAGGGGTAGGGAAGGGAAGGGGAGGGAAGATACCGTACCACTGTGGCGCAGAGTAGTAGACAGGCGAGAACTGTCATCCGGAAAGAGGCGAGTGAGGGAAGAAGAAGGAAGATAGAATGGGGGAGGAGACTATTATCTTCTCAGGAACTTGCACAACGCGGGGTGCGAAAAGTGAACTTGACATACCTGAATTAGAATTCATTATTTACAACATCATTCAGTATACCACGCTTCTTAAGTATAATAATCGCCCTATATCTGTCAGCAAGCATTTTTTTGCAGTTGCGATTTTGACTGCTTCGTGACACCCTACTAACGGAATAATGTCAAAGATCATTCTCGGCTGAGTTGTTGCGCCGGTCGGATGAGGGCTAGGCAAAAATTTTATGGATCTCTCATTTCGCAATACTCTCTCGCTGTCTCTAACCGGCGAGAGAGCGTGGTGAAATGAGAGACCGTAAAATTTTTGCCCAGCCCTGGGTCGGATCGATGCAGCATGCTAACTTCATATGAGATTTTCTCACCTTTAGCGCTCTCCATTTTCTGAAAGAACTAGTGCTATTTTAGTTACTCTATCGATCTGCAGAGATCTCGTAATTGAATGTTGCGCACAACGTGGTAAGCCATACTAATGAAACCGGATTGGTCGTATAAATGTCGCTACGCGGGAATTCAATGATAGGTCTGCGCTCCCCATCTCGAACTCGAGTGTGGTTGGCACACAAAAATCGAAAAGAATAGTCCAAGTTCGTTGATAAAAGTCGTCTCAGGGACTGTGCTGAAGGCGATAAAATCTCATCTGAAGGCACCAGGCCGATGCAGCTAGTCAGCCGGGAATTATATTTGATTAAATTCCTTCGGTAAAATGTAATGAGGGGACCAGAGGGGCCCAAATCAGTCAAATTCGCAACTTCAAAAATTTGATCGTTTACAAAACAAAATTTAATGAGTAGCAATTTGCTTTGTTAACGCAATAAAATTGACCCAATAATTGCTATTAAAGAAATATCCCTAAATGCAAGTTATACCCCTGATGCCTGAGATGAGACATGAGTTCATCAAGATTAAGGCCACTAGATAATTACTAACCGTGCATCTCACTTGATGAGCACTCGTCATGCATTGAACCGGGTGAAAAATTTCGAGGCAATGTGTGCAACTGCAAAGGAAAGAATAATAATAAAAAAATTAGCAAAGTGCTATGCTAGCCTCTTCAAACACTATCCAAATTTCGAAAGCTTTGTAACTGTTGTTTTAACTGCACAATCGATAAGAAACCCACAGCTTCAGTTCTGTCTGCCTTGCCTTCCTCGCCTCTTGCGTAGCATATATCCAGCAGTTTATTGCCTCGTGGCACGTAGTGAAGCAGAAAGCGCACCTGATTCTGAAATGAGGATGGATAGACTATGTGTCTCGCTTTTACTACTGACGATGAATAAGGCTAAATTAAGACACGAAAAATTGCTCGAAATGAAGCATAGCCCTTGCGACTGTTATCAGTTTCTCGGTTCATTATGGAATAGCGAAATGTAGGCGAGAAAAATTCTGCAGTTTTTCCTCTGACTATGCCAAACATTTTGAATTCCGTAATGGTTGGTGCAACAATTTAAGCTCTTATCTTTGATCCTTTCTTGGCAGCGTGACCCATTGTTCCGGAGCACTTGAAGCACCTGAAAATGTTGGCATTCATTGCGTGCCTGATGAATAAAATTATGCTAAAATACTAACTGATCCTTATCAATCACTTTCTTGACCGATAAATAAGTGGGCAGAGATGGAAACTCAAGTTCTAACTGACCTATTACGATTGAAGTGGCGGCAGCTGCGCTCGTTCCTGACCGAACGATTGGCAGTGATTCAGAATGAGGCAGAATGTTCTCGACTGTGTGCGTGCGAGAGACTGTTGACGATGGAAGAATGCTGAACAGAAGATGCTATGATTTTACGAATTCTATGCATTGCAAAAAACGAGTACTTTTTGGGCCATGTCCAAATCAAGTGTTATATACATCTCACTCACCTTGTCTTCTGGAGTAGTGGGTCCGTTCTTGCTTGACTGGCAACAGCCTAAACGAAAGTTATTCTAATAGCATTCAGTTTCGCGAATCACCTCTTTCTTAGATGAGTTGATGTCGTTCAGCACTTGCTCGACTGTCCGGACTCGTGACCACAGCTCCTCCATGCAAGGAGGATATTGGACCTGCGTATTAATATTTTTATTAAGTCATGTAACAAATATTTAGGGCACACTAGGGATGGCTAAACAGAATTTATAACGGAATGATGAATTGATTTTCCCCCTCATTCTTCCAATTCATTAATTCTGTAATCGGTGACTCTCCAATTCATTTTTTCTGAATCATTACAGAATTCTGAAATTTATGTGAAATCGCTGAAACATATGAGAAACAGCGAAAGATTCATTCAAAAGATTCACACCGCGCCTCGCTCAGCGATTTCGGAAGAATGATCATTCCAGAAATTCTGGAATGATTTTTCATTCCGCATAGAAAATGAGGAGACCACTCTCCATTACGGAATGAATGAAATGAGGGGAGGGGAATTGCATTATTCCGTTTTCCGTTTAGCCATCCCTAGGGCACACTGACCGGGTTGACCGTCTCTTGAATTGTATCGTGCCTTCCTTCAATCTTCTTCTTCTTTATCGGTGGTTCCTACGAATATTTATTATTAATAGGTACTAGGATGTGAGCCAAACATTTCTTTTGATGGTTGTTATCCAATCGGTATGCCCGTTAACTATGCTAGAAATAAATTGTATTCCCCTGACACCGGCAATTAACGACTTTCTCACGTTTATTTGTTGATTCTGATTGATGAGAACGATACTGTTCAACAGAGCGCAAATTTCTCTGCCGAATACTCTGAAAATTACAAACAATTAATGATTAATCTATAATGAAGCTATCCTAAAGCTGGTTGTGCGCATAATGCTTTCTATCACTTATTTTGCAATGCTCTCTCGCCAGTCGTGGAAACCGAGAGAGCATTGTGAAATGAGAGATCGAAAAGTTTTTGCACACCCCAGCATAGCGTCTTTGAAGCTTAACGTTAAAAGCGATTCGAGTCTAAAACACTTACTGAATTTGGAAACTGCATTCTGCCAGTTGGGAGATTCCTTGATTGGAAAGGTTGATGATTCTTTGATAAAGATCGATGAATTGGTCTGCAAAGAATGATAACAAAAACGGCAAACATCATTGAGTCTAGTGAGTACAAATCACCCAAGCAATATTTCTTCAAAAGTTGCTCTCAATTTCGCTAAAGTAAATATTGAATGAAAAATGTAGCTAAGCAAACTCGGATAAAGATTTTTTTGAGACAAATTGCAAAAGATCGATAATAAATTCACAAACCTGCTTTCTTTGCAGTATCTATGTTCCCTCCATTCTCTCCATTCTTTCTTTCTTCTTCTCTTTCTTCTCTTTCCTCTCCTCTCTTTCTTTCTTCTCCTTCTTCTCTTTCCTCACCTTTCTCTCTCATATTTGAAGCCATCGTCCTGAAGCAAATTTATTGAATGGTTGACTTCGGCATCAGGCACTAGTGTATGAAATACGGGGTAATCGCTTATTCATATCACAGTCTCGCCTGCGAGACGGCTACCCGTAATTCGAACTCTACTGGAAGCCAAAGCGCTCTCTCGCTCTGATTACAAATCGATCAAACGAACAAGGTAGGCAATGCCAGTAAACCAGTGCGAGTTTCAGGCCATAACTGAAGCAAAGGGCAGAGGAATTTACTCACTGTACTGCAGAGACGGTTGATGGGAGGTTGGGGGGAGTCAGCGGCCGGTCGCGTTACGTCTCGATGAAACGACAACGATTGCCGTGGCTTTATCTACCCGGGCCAAGCCCCTCCCACCGATCGCCCCGATCAGTGTGGGCGTTGTCTGGAAGCTTCAGAAATTATTTCGAGAATCGGGACGATTTCCGAGAAATGAGATCCGATATCCGTGACAGAATAGAGCGGGGTGAAGAAAGAGACGGAAAATTGGAGAAGGATAGATCTTATCGATATCGATATGCGAGAAATCGGGTGAGAAGCTAGGAGAAGATTGAACTTTGATCCAATGGAAGTATTTCGGGCCAAAAAAGAGGAGACGGTAGGAAGTGAACATAACACGAAAGGGCGTGGTAAGTGCCAGGTTGCCTCTGAGATTGTATAAATGACAGACTTCTTTCTGGCATATCAGAATACAACCTATTCTCAGAATCCTGTTCCCCCTGCCTTCCCACATCTTGACAACAAAAAAGTGCAGGTTTCTTGGAACAAATAATTGGGCGCACAGTTGTTATGAAACTTGAACTACAAGTGAAAACTAAAAAGGAGAAGGAAAATTGGGCAAGACATTGTTCGGTGGCAAATATTCAGATGGGACGCAAGTGTAAAGACTTGTATGATTGATTGCTATGTGTGGATGTGTCAAAAATCGATTGTTTGAACTATTCAGTGAATATCTAATTTCTTCTATTCGAGTGTTTTCTTGTCCTCTTCCTCCTCCTCCTTCCCGTCTCTCTCTGCTCGACCTCTGATTGACGACACAGGGCAATGTGATGGCGGTTTCGAGTGCAACTCTGAAATTGCAATGAATTTGAATTAGTTTAGTATCTTCTACTGCCATCTCAATCTCCGATGTAGCTAGAAACATCGGATTTCTTTGATCAATTGAAAAAGTCGATCGAGGTTCGTGATAGGTTCGAGTGACAGAGGTGTGACAGACATTTTCCTCGCAAGAGCGAAATCTGCCACCGCAAGCCAAATCAGCGAGCGGCTGTGAGATCGAATGATTGAATCTTACCATGCACAGCCCAGCCCTCGCGCAGTTGAGATGCGGAAACTTCTCCAGACAGTGAACGCACCTGAAAATATCGTTTATACTTTTTCAAGCTTGATACTGGATAATCTTGATAAATCACATTTTGCAATCTTCCAATCATTTTATGGAATCATGAAACTCATTTCATTTTAGTGTTTAGGAGTGATCCACACAATACAATTTTAGTTAGTTTCTGCCCAGATCTCTTCAGATCTCCTAAGCAACGCACAGATCCAACTCGATCCTTCGCTCCTCTCTCTGCTAGTACGTTGCGTACCATCGACAGTCCTGCGAATTGTGCGTTTCCCGAATGCAGAACGCACACCACCGACCTGAAACATGAATTTCAAATTTTAAAAAATCTCATCGAGTCTCAGTATCCGATCCTTAATGGACAGTGAGAGAATTTGACAATTAGTACTGTCCAAAAGAACAATTTTTGTCCCAAAGAACAATTTCGCGTACTCTTTCGAAAAATCAAGAGATGAATGATTCATCATAACAGCCCCAATGGAGGACAATCAGTGCACTTACCGGTTCTCGCCGTATTGTAGTTGGGAAGGCTGGTAAATTTCTGAGAATAGCCCGTCGACATAGTGAGCAGCGACGGGAGTGGACTGAAACAATTATTATTATTAATAATAATAATATGAAAAAAATAATTTTAAAAAAATTGCGCTACATCGGAATCGGCCAGTCTTGCGAATCTCCGAAGTCAGGATACGACGCACCACTCGGCCTACAATTTTTTCATAGATAATCGGTTTTTCAAGCCCACATTCCTTCATGCCATGAAGAAAATGCATTAAAATATAATTTCCTTACACGTTCATTGTTGTTTCCTCCAGTTTATAGAGATGATCTGCTATTGCATTGGCCAATAAAACTTCACTCCTGCGCTTGCCGAGAATGCTGAAACAGTAATTTTCTGCAGGAATATCAGAAATATTACCTGGCGGTTGCTGTATCCGAGGACTTATTTAGTATCTCAGTGCTCTCTATTGGGATGGTTGGAGGTGCTGTAGAGATCTGAAGCAGTTTTGATATTTCAGGGCGACTTTTGGTAGCGAGCGCTATACTAGCTGTGACATTGTTATAATTCGCATGAATATTTTCAGGGCGCGTGAAAGGAAACAAACCGATGAATTGAGATCTCCCGCCTCCTCATCAATGACTTCTTGCTTGATCAATCTCTCGCTAATGGAACTCGGGGTTGCCGATGGACGTGGGGTACTTATCAGACAGGAATTCGAATTAGATCCTCCTCCCATGCCACACTCAGATTCTTCCGCGCCATATATCGCTGTTAAGCTCTCACTTATGGAACTTGGGGTTGCGGATGGTCGAAGGATCGATAATGGAGATGCCATTGCGTGCTCCATTGCCGGTTGCTCTGGCTGACTCTCATTGATGATAATGGGTGCTGCGGGAGGAAGTGGGATCAGGAGGGGATGAGGAATGTAGCCGGATCCTTCCGGCTACATCGAGACAGATCCTAGAGAACAATTATTTGTTTGATCGGTCCGAAATGTAAGTATCATCAATTCTCACTAATTACAGAAGACGTGTCAGAAGGAAGTGGAACGGAGAACAACGATTCTTCTTCCTTGGTTATCCCAGCAGATTCAGCCGATTCTGTTTCAATTATGAAGGCTGGAGCTTGTGGAACGTCTGGTGAGGCCTCAATATACTTTTTGTGAAATAAGATATAACATGAAGTAGAGTTGAGAAAGAAATTACAAACAAAATTAAAATAATTACCGGATAATCGGGAATTATCTCTTCGATAGCATTATCATCATCATCTACTGCAGATGAGTTCTGAAATACCAGCTTCAATAAATGCAAATTTATTCTGTCCAACCTTTTCTAGGTCTGCCCTAATTCCATTGCCAATAGATTGATCCATTTGTCCCGAGGTTGACGAATATTCTTTGTCCTTTTCTTCTTCTTTCTTTTCCGCATGTTTTGTTCTACTTTCCTCGCAGTCTTTAACGATTACAGTTGATTTCTGAAATAAATGCTATCTATTACGTTGTTCCTACTCTATCCTGAATAGAAACAGTCTTTCCCACCTCTTCCTCGCTGACTCCTTCGCAAATTCCACCATCTGGTTGACTGTTCGAGGCTATCTCTTTGTTCCTTTCTTCTCGCACCTTTTCTGCCTCTATTCGTCTCCTTTGCTTCTCCGATTCCTAAACGTGATCAATGGCTCTTTTCTGATAACTATGAGTTTACCAACGAGAATAATATTTTATAATCACCCATAAAAATTAAATATATTGAATAAATCACCTCAAACTTGATCGCCTTCTTATAGTACATAACTAGTTTGTGGAAGAATGAGCATAGTTCTGTACCGAGTCTGAAATTGTTTTTGAAAGTAATATTCATTCATAGCCCAATGTGTTTTTCAAGAAAGCTGAACAATAACACTCACTCCTCTTGGAAGCTGAACTCGGAGAGCCGGTTAATCGATTGAGGTGATAGTGTTTCCATTCGAGTATATTTGAAGAAAGTCTTGTCAAATGTAATCGCATCTGAAAGGATAACATTAGATAACAAAAGACAAAACAACAAAACAAAAACAAAAACAAAAACAACCTGCCGTGCCTTTCGCCTTCCTTTTCTTCATGGCTTCGGGCATTTTCTTGAAATTGTGAGTATAATTGGTAAGCACAAAAAATCTAACAAGTGAACATTGCGGAAATCATCGGAAACTATCATAAGACGACTTATTTTGCAATTTGTAATCTAAGAAAACACTCCTTCGCGACTTAGAGACACTGAGGAAATGACTCAGACACCCTTTCTCTTTTCCCAGCGAAATGACCCTCTTACAGTAAATGGGGGAGGAGAAGGAGGAAGAGAGGAACTTTCTCCAATACTCCCATTTTTTCCGAAAGTAAAAATCACTCACTTCTCACTGCTCTTATCCGGTGGGAGAGCATGTGAAATAAATACTCGATTACTAGCATTTTAAACTGTGCTAATTAGTGAGCGCCATTGATGGCCGATTCTTATTTAAATAATTTATAATTCAAAAATGATTCAGGCGCACGCTATAGTAATTGTAATTCTGCGCAATGGAAACAAATAATAACTGCAGATTGCACAGTGGTTTTCCGGCAAGCAGACGCCATTTTGTGTAGGGCGTCCTGTCTAACGAGATAGTGCGTGATTGGAAGAGAGCCCAGATTGTCAGAGAGTGAGAGATACAGTTTGGGGAAGAGTAGGAAAGTAGACATAACAGACAATCAGAGACATTGCACTAAGAGGAAGATGTGAAAAAAGTATCGATGTTCCAAAATAAAGGTAAAATGGCATAGTAGTGGGCTCCCGAAGGACATTCCCTTGAAAACGAGGTGAACTTTTTACCGGTATGAGTATTGTCTGCAGCCAGTACCGGAATGAATGAATATCATCGGAGCAAGCAAGATTATCAGTTACATTTATTACGAGGCGGTAATGATAAAACTGAATGATAAGCGAGAAAATAAAAAATAAGCACAGCAGAATCTCAATCAAAAATATTCATGAATAGTCGTATTTTGTACAGTTATGTCGTTGTTAAGAGATGCGGGAGATCATGGGTGAATGAGAGAGGCAAGTCACTCCTTATCAACGGAAAAATGGAACAATAGCGAAGTTGCAAATTGTTTTTGAGAATGCGGATCGAAATTGCTCTTGCTAGTCCAGCGAGTCCAGCGAGGGCAAGATATAAGGGGGAGTGAATACAAGGGCTCGGAACCACCAACTAGTTGAGCGTTTTTTTGTCGATGAAAGTAGTTCAATTATAAGAAAACTAACGTTAAATGCAAAAGTTGAAACGGTTTGCAACGCTCAACTATGTAGATGGCGGTTCCGAGCTCGCAATTCGGCACATTAGTGTAATAGAGGTGATAAGTGGGCCAGTCGGTGACCGAATCGCGGTCTCTGGTCAGTCTATATTTGCTGATCTCAATACTTTCTCTTCCTTCCATTCCGATCGTTATCTCGAGTAGGACTGTTGTTGTCTCGTTTGCTTCTCTGAAATATATTTTCTTCATTCGCTAATATTTCAGTTTCATGGTCACACTCTCTAATATTCCCGTGATCTCTCACTTTTGATAGATAGTTTCTTAGATGAGAATTCCACTTCGTCATTTGAATATTTAGTAGTCACCGGGCCATAAAATAGACCCAGATGCCGAGATTGTTCGATTTTACAATCGATTACATGTATACCCTTGCTGCACCCCCCCCCCCCCCACCGATTCGACTACATCGACCGACCTCCGATGCTGTGAGCAGCCATTACCAAGTCAATTTTTTCGTGATTTCATGCCAGATAGGGAACAAAATATTGAATTGAATTGTTTACCTGAGCATTCCACTCCAATTGCGCCTGAATCCGGGCCTTTTCTCTCTTGAGTAACGCCGATCGATAGCACTTCTCACAGGCGTTCGTTCTTTTTGCGCAGTGATTGCAGCGAAGATCATCAAAGTCGTTCGATACGCTGGAAATATTGAACTTTAGAAAACATTAAATTCAGCATAACGTAAAAGCAATTAAAACTTTTGATTTACCTGGAGAATCGTCTGTCCTCGACTTCTCCCTCCCTGGGAGTGGGTCCATTGTAGTTGGGTCGATGGCTGCTCGAGTGGTGGTGAAAACGCTCCTTAGGAGGACTGCGAATGGAGAAGGCGGGCATGAATGGAGGAGGGCTAATGCTGGAACTTTTGATTTTATTTTACGAACGTCATGGACTACAATTAGGAACGCATTTGAAGCAAATAAACTAAGGGAGCTTCTGAAACATATTTCGATTTCATTCTGGTGGAACAATAAACATGAATAGAGGAGGGCTGGAATTTGGATTATTTTCATACCATCGAAGTACTGCACGAACACAACACTTGCGAAAAACAGAATAACATTTTAGGGTATCACTGAAGCATATTCCATTGTCTCGCAAAAATATTGACGGCCTTCAAAACTGCCTCACCGTGCATCCCTCGCGAAGCCAACGCGTGGCCAGATGGAAGACGATGGAAGGGGTGGAAGTGAAGTAAGAGCCGGGATTGCAGAAATGGGATGATCGGACATTCTGAAACACTGCTATCGTATGGTAAAGGTAAAGGTAAAGGTGTATCCACGTCAAGCGATTTTACAGTCGTAAGACAACGCTAGGTGGGACCCACTGGTAAGGCCAGCTGTTAGGCCAGCTATCGTATGGTATAGTATCTTATTCTCATTTTTTTCATTATTAAAGACTCCTAGTTTGATTTTTTTCCTCTGTTCGGTGTATCTTTTGTGACTCTTGTACGACATTCAACGATCGTACCTGTGCTGCCTCACTACCGGTGAATGCGACATAGAATTGGTACCGTACAGTCCATACTCCGCCGATAAATGCCTCGTTATATCAAATAAGTTCTTGTCTAAAATGGAAATTGAGTGAATGACATGGATCGCTCGTCGATAGATAACTTGACTTCGAAGTACGAATAATCGTCTCTCCATTTCACGTACTCTATCACAGGTCAGAGTGGCGAAATAGTGAGTGAAATGAAGAGACGGCGACCCGTATTTCGAACTCTATCGCTTACCGATCGAGCTGGAAAGCTCCCCAAAGATCATACTGGCATGTGCGTTTCTCTCTTCTTCAAAAGAATTTCTAAAATGAAGATGAGTTTTTAAATTACTCCAAATAGACCTGATTGATTGATCATGCTGCATTAGATCACTGCGATTTAAACTGTGAGGAGGATCCAGTGAGACCTGGGTAGGAGTTATTGTGGAGATTCTGCTGCAATAGCTAACCAGCAGCTTCTCAATCTCCTTGTCATCTTCACACTCAGCCCATGGCTCTTCAATCTTCGGTTTCTTCATGTGTGGCCATCCAAGGGAGGGATCGGGCGGTGGCTGAAAGAATGAAGTTTTGCAAGATTTTTCAGTGTATTGTCAAATATTGTGCCCTGACAACCCCGATACTGATTGCGAGGGACCAAATTGAAGGTATTTGGTGGAATAGAGTTTTGTTGTTGTTTTAAAAAAAATACTAACCGGCGAAGCGAACATCGCTGAAGTGTCGTTCAGGTCTCTGTCAAATGAGTGGTAGTTCTGCTCCTCCTCAAGCTTTAGATCTGGCAAGTCCTTCGGAACTGTATCATCTTTCTTCGCTTCGGCCTCTCTGACCAAGCGCTTGGCCTACAATTGTTCGGTATTAGCCTGACAATGAGAGAAGAGATCAATCAAAAACGGAATGCACCGACATCTATCTTGATTCGATGAAACATAACCCAATATGACTCACCTCTCGAGGGTCCTTGGATGGATTAACTACTGTCATTGCACCATTCGTTTCAGTTCTAGGCTCATTCTTGCCTCCTCCCTGCTTGTCTGCCCTCTGTTTCTTTTGTTGCTCCTAAATTATAAGTTCATTTCTATAAGATTTGGTTAGTTGATCATCAAAATTAAAATGATGTACATCGAATGCGCTCCACTTCTGATGGTAGATGACGAGTTTGTGGAAGAATGCGCAGAGTTCGGAACCGTAGGCTCTGTTATAAATTAATTATTTAATTTAATTTACTAAATATTTAATAGGACTACTTACTCCCTATTGAATACAAAACTGCTCAGTCGATCCACTGACACTTTGGAGAGTCTATCCATGCCGGACCATGTGAAGAAGGACTTGTCGAAGGGAGGATTTACAAGAATATCATGCAAGGCTTTTAGTAAAACCCGAGAATCAGATCAGTTTCACCGTACAGAGTTCCCGTCATTACCTCAATCGTCATGAATTATTGTGCCATTCGAATACTATTTTACATTGTTTTCACCGCTATTTCATTGAAATATCATAAATATTAATATTATATTTGGAGTCATCCAAGGCTAGAAATGAGCTAAATTACTAACCACCGCCATCTTTCATCTTCTTTGCGTGTGCTTCGTCAGCCGAAGACATCGCCCTGGAAAATGTATTCAAATTCGAATTCAAAATTAAGAAACAACAAATGAGCAATCAATAGATACTAGAGGAAACAGGGTGCATGAATCAGATGGGAAGATGGGAGAGCAGAGATAGGAGAGATAGGAGAGAAATAATTATAAACTTTCTCAAACGAAATATTTGAAATTTTCTCCACTTTTTATATCAAATCAAGCGCAGAACACACTAAGCTAGCCTAAATTATCAGCAATCAATATATCAATAGATACAAGAGGAAACAGTGTGCATGAATCAGATGGGAGAGCTGAGATAGGAGAGACGGGGGGAGGAAAAGGAGATAGAAGGTGACTCTCCTCCTTCCCACACTCTCTCGCACTCTCTAACCTGCTAGAGAACATGGTAAATAGAGAGAGCCGGAATGAAAGAGCAGAGAAATGGTGGAAAGAGCGAAAGAACACTAGAGGTAAATGTCAAGTCCATTATACGTTCATGCTATATGGCTGACCCCTCGAGATAGAATTGATCAAACAATGTTCTTAGGAAGAAAAAAGGTGTATGATCCCCCGTTTGCCAAAACACTAAAGTTAGATGAAACAGAGTGATCTTGCAAATGTTTGGAAAAGCAGAATTCGTGGGAGGAGGTATGTACTTTGATTATGGTAAGCTAATCTGGCCTTTGTTCACTATATCAAGTTGCAGAGTAAGCTGATTATTGTAATCATTATCCGTTGCGCAACTTTATTTTGAGCACCTGACACCTATCAGATGAGTCCGAAGGTTCGAAGGGCCAGAATAGAGAAAAGGTGAGAGATGAGACATGCAGATGGCTGGATATGGCCAGAAATATTCTCGCAGCAATTATGAGAAAGTGGGAAAAGTGCGCGTGAAATGGAAAAGAGCGCCCAGATGGAACACGAACGAAATTGCAAATCGATTGGAGAATGCAGATCGATTTTTTCCTTTCTGGTGATAATAAGTGCCTCCTCCCCCTGCTTTTTTGGCTATCAGCAATGAGATTATCACAATTCGGCACAATGTAATAGAGGTGATAAGTGGGCCTGTCGGTGGCCTAATCTGGCAAGATTAGAAGACCAGACGGGACTCTCTCCAATGCCCATGTTCTCTCGCCGTTCAGACAGAGAGAATAAGAACTCGAGCGGCGCAGACCAGACGGGAGCTGTGACGCCATCGAACACGGATAATGAATAAGGGACTGGGCCAGGCGTTATTCGTATGACGGTGGAAAAAGACAATGCGAAAATTCCAGAACTAGAGGCTCCAGTAGTTCCAGAAAAAGTCCAGAATCAGAATTAGAGGATGTTTTCATTGCATAAATTACTAATCAAAAACGTATTTTGGAGTAAGATCGTAACTGTTCCAATGTAAACGATTCGGTCACATAGCTTGGATGGACAGTAGAGCTCGAGTAATTGTACCGCCGTCTCTCCATTTCACACACTCTCTCGTCGACCGATCGTGCGAGAGAGTGTGCAAAATGAAGAGACAGCGGTGTCATTTCTCGAGCTCTAATGGACAGTGTCTTTGTGAGTTGAAATGAGCGCCGCTCAAAGCCGAAGAGTTCTGTCAAAGAGCCATTACTCAAGGAATGACCCTTTGGTGTTTATGGAAGGATAGACAAAGAAGGCGCATCCTCATCTCACATATTGGACTTAGTGTCAAAGAGTAAGATAACAACAGGCAATTACTCTTGGAATGAACCTTGGCGAATACAATTCCAGAGACAAAGAAGAAGACTTCTTATACCTTCTCCATCCTTCACTTTGTGACGAACAAGGAACAATTGAAATTCTTTAAAGAAGGCGCCCCACGAACCGCGCGGGCGACTATGCAAAGTGAGGGATGAGAGGGGCACTCTCCTCATTCCGCACGCACTCTCGCTCGTTGCCTGCTTTTCAGGGTCACTTGGCATGCAGCCAACTGCTCGTATCTCAGTTCAAACGAAAATTGAAAACATGGGAGTTTCGAAAGTGTTATTGGGTAGCCGCGACCCACAAGATCACATCGAGAACTCAGTTAGCCAGATATTCGTGGGACGCTTTCTTTAACAAGGATACTGGAAAAAAGGAATTCGAGCTCCAAAGATGTCTCATACTAATTAGAAACTCATTGAATATTCCTAGTGTTTGCATCGAAATTGAAGGCCTTTTGCTATTTTGATCTCCCTATTCAAATCTCTCCAACCCTTCCTCCCATTCCTCCCTCTCACCATCCTCCGAAGCGGTCGGCGCGCGGATTTCGGCAGAAAGCGGCGCGCGCAATGGACAACAATGGCCAACGAAGCGCATACTACATCGATAACGGTGATTTTCGGACAATCTGTTGATTAATTTACATGGAAATTAGTTTTGGCTTGTGTCTAACTAACTAGAGTACGTCACTAAACACAACAGAGCTAAGAATATCGTCAATCTACCGTCGATTTAGCATAATTTGTGCCCTATAGTGATAATCCACCCCATTTAATCTATCAATCAATCAATCAATTTATCATGTCAGGCAATAATTGGATACCTACCACACCAAAGTATCGATCACCGATCTTACCGTAACCAAATCCGTACCATTACCGTAACCACTTGCAGACCCACGCTTCGTCGCTCGTCGCGGGGCACTCAGCATGTACGTGTCTCTGCCGCTGCAGCGACCCGACGAACGGGCCCCGAACCAGATCCAGAACCCGGAACCAGCTCGGACCCAGCCGGAACCAGTCCGGGCCCAAGCCCAACCAGTCGTCGAGCGCCCCGCACCTGCCGTTGTTGCAGGTTCGGAATTTCTTCACCATTTGTTTCCAGCAATAAATGTAAATAAGACTTTTGACATACAATATCTGTAAAAATGGTAATACTTCAATATTGATTTTCCAGAGCGCCCACCCACGAAGGAGGAGACGGCGAGAATGCAGTCGTGGGCGAAAAAGCTGCACGGATTGGTGGGTGGTCTACCGTATCTTTCCTGACCTCCCGAAATCCATCGAATACTGAAGCGTCTGAAAGGGAAACTGAAAAAAGTCAAACGGAGTGCTATATTCATTTAAATTTCGTCCAATTGAAATAGCGATATGTTTCAGAAGCATCTGTAATTTCAGAATCTTTTGAAATTTAGATTCATTTTTCCCTTCGACTTTAAAACAAAAACTATTTTTTCAATCTAAATGAATGTCCTAACATGGCTGGTCATACGTACCTTACGTATCCTGTCCTTCGCTTGCAGAGCTGCAAGAAGTTATCGAAAGAGTTCGACAAGGAGAACAAGCGATACATTCCATCCGGTCTAACGACGGTAGCGTGCAAAACGGGGCGGAATCTGTACAAGTGGAGGTACGATCACATTGAACAGCTTTTTACTCCAACAGAAATTGGGATTGCTTCGATGGAGATAGTTGATTGTAGTAAGATATCGTAAACCTGGATGGACTGCAAAAATGGGATATGTTTCGGAATGATTTCATATTTCGATGATCGATGTCAGGTCGATTTCAGCTTATTTGCTAGGGAGATTCAAAAACATAATGACACTCGATCTACCGTAAATTCCTTCGTAATCTTATAAATCAATGTGTTTCCTACCGTAATCCTCTCGATTTACCATTTTCTTCCCAGAAACGCCGAAGTATTCTGCATCGACCAGACGCGAGTCGTCCTCAAGCAGCGAGGTACCGTAATCGGATCAATACTACCGTAACCCTACGATCATACATTCTACCGTTTCCCGGATACGGTATCCGTTTACTCCGAAATTCTACTGTATTACAATGATCAGACATCCTTCCGTATCTCTATGGTCTGAATTCACGAACGTATCGCTAGCATCTTACTGTATCCCTATTATCTGTTATCCTACCGTATCCCTAAGATATTGGCTACCGTAACCCTTCCAGAGAGTGACGCGGACTTCATTCACGCGAACTGGATGGGCAGCCCGGCGCCGGGCGCCGTCAAATACATCTGCACCCAGGTATGAAGTGGAAATGAGTTGTCTTTCATGCATAAAATATTCCAAGACCTTAGCTTACACAAAAATAGGCGAATTATTTTGAAGCTATTTTGAAGATTTCTACAGTATCCATGAACTCTATCGTCTCTTGGAATCTGTATCAGCTAGTGAATCCTTTTTTAATGAAGAATCTGTGTTCTACTAAACGCTTGCTGCACAACATACGCTACCGTAGTTCTGTGCTCTAGCAATCGATTCCTTCCATACCCAATCGTAAAGTACCGTACTTCTATGTCCTACCATAACCTACCGTACCCCTTCTCAGGCACCCTTCAAGGAGACGCAGGAGGATTTCTGGCACATGTGCTACACGGAGCGCGCCTCGCTCGTTCTGATGCTGTGCGACTTCACCGAGGGATCATCGGGATACGGTATGAGGATTTGTTAGGATACTGTAGGATGCGGTAGGATACTGTAGGATGCGGTAGGATACTGTAGGATGCGGTAGGATACTGTAGGATGCGGTAGGATACTGTAGGATGCGGTAGGATACTGTAGGATGCGGTAGGATACTGTAGGATGCGGTAGGATACTGTAGGATGCGGTAGGATACTGTAGGATGCGGTAGGATACTGTAGGATGCGGTAGGATACTGTAGGATGCGGTAGGATACTGTAGGATGCGGTAGGATACTGTAGGATGCGGTAGGATACTGTAGGATGCGGTAGGATACTGTAGGATGCGGTAGGATACTGTAGGATGCGGTAGGATACTGTAGGATGCGGTAGGATACTGTAGGATGCGGTAGGATACTGTAGGATGCGGTAGGATACTGTAGGATGCGGTAGGATACTGTAGGATGCGGTAGGATACTGTAGGATGCGGTAGGATACTGTAGGATGCGGTAGGATACTGTAGGATGCGGTAGGATACTGTAGGATGCGGTAGGATACTGTAGGATGCGGTAGGATACTGTAGGATGCGGTAGGATACTGTAGGATGCGGTAGGATACTGTAGGATGCGGTAGGATACTGTAGGATGCGGTAGGATACTGTAGGATGCGGTAGGATACTGTAGGATGCGGTAGGATACTGTAGGATGCGGTAGGATACTGTAGGATGCGGTAGGATACTGTAGGATGCGGTAGGATACTGTAGGATGCGGTAGGATACTGTAGGATGCGGTAGGATACTGTAGGATGCGGTAGGATACTGTAGGATGCGGTAGGATACTGTAGGATGCGGTAGGATACTGTAGGATGCGGTAGGATACTGTAGGATGCGGTAGGATACTGTAGGATGCGGTAGGATACTGTAGGATGCGGTAGGATACTGTAGGATGCGGTAGGATACTGTAGGATGCGGTAGGATACTGTAGGATGCGGTAGGATACTGTAGGATGCGGTAGGATACTGTAGGATGCGGTAGGATACTGTAGGATGCGGTAGGATACTGTAGGATGCGGTAGGATACTGTAGGATGCGGTAGGATACTGTAGGATGCGGTAGGATACTGTAGGATGCGGTAGGATACTGTAGGATGCGGTAGGATACTGTAGGATGCGGTAGGATACTGTAGGATGCGGTAGGATACTGTAGGATGCGGTAGGATACTGTAGGATGCGGTAGGATACTGTAGGATGCGGTAGGATACTGTAGGATGCGGTAGGATACTGTAGGATGCGGTAGGATACTGTAGGATGCGGTAGGATACTGTAGGATGCGGTAGGATACTGTAGGATGCGGTAGGATACTGTAGGATGCGGTAGGATACTGTAGGATGCGGTAGGATACTGTAGGATGCGGTAGGATACTGTAGGATGCGGTAGGATACTGTAGGATGCGGTAGGATACTGTAGGATGCGGTAGGATACTGTAGGATGCGGTAGGATACTGTAGGATGCGGTAGGATACTGTAGGATGCGGTAGGATACTGTAGGATGCGGTAGGATACTGTAGGATGCGGTAGGATACTGTAGGATGCGGTAGGATACTGTAGGATGCGGTAGGATACTGTAGGATGCGGTAGGATACTGTAGGATGCGGTAGGATACTGTAGGATGCGGTAGGATACTGTAGGATGCGGTAGGATACTGTAGGATGCGGTAGGATACTGTAGGATGCGGTAGGATACTGTAGGATGCGGTAGGATACTGTAGGATGCGGTAGGATACTGTAGGATGCGGTAGGATACTGTAGGATGCGGTAGGATACTGTAGGATGCGGTAGGATACTGTAGGATGCGGTAGGATACTGTAGGATGCGGTAGGATACTGTAGGATGCGGTAGGATACTGTAGGATGCGGTAGGATACTGTAGGATGCGGTAGGATACTGTAGGATGCGGTAGGATACTGTAGGATGCGGTAGGATACTGTAGGATGCGGTAGGATACTGTAGGATGCGGTAGGATACTGTAGGATGCGGTAGGATACTGTAGGATGCGGTAGGATACTGTAGGATGCGGTAGGATACTGTAGGATGCGGTAGGATACTGTAGGATGCGGTAGGATACTGTAGGATGCGGTAGGATACTGTAGGATGCGGTAGGATACTGTAGGATGCGGTAGGATACTGTAGGATGCGGTAGGATACTGTAGGATGCGGTAGGATACTGTAGGATGCGGTAGGATACTGTAGGATGCGGTAGGATACTGTAGGATGCGGTAGGATACTGTAGGATGCGGTAGGATACTGTAGGATGCGGTAGGATACTGTAGGATGCGGTAGGATACTGTAGGATGCGGTAGGATACTGTAGGATGCGGTAGGATACTGTAGGATGCGGTAGGATACTGTAGGATGCGGTAGGATACTGTAGGATGCGGTAGGATACTGTAGGATGCGGTAGGATACTGTAGGATGCGGTAGGATACTGTAGGATGCGGTAGGATACTGTAGGATGCGGTAGGATACTGTAGGATGCGGTAGGATACTGTAGGATGCGGTAGGATACTGTAGGATGCGGTAGGATACTGTAGGATGCGGTAGGATACTGTAGGATGCGGTAGGATACTGTAGGATGCGGTAGGATACTGTAGGATGCGGTAGGATACTGTAGGATGCGGTAGGATACTGTAGGATGCGGTAGGATACTGTAGGATGCGGTAGGATACTGTAGGATGCGGTAGGATACTGTAGGATGCGGTAGGATACTGTAGGATGCGGTAGGATACTGTAGGATGCGGTAGGATACTGTAGGATGCGGTAGGATACTGTAGGATGCGGTAGGATACTGTAGGATGCGGTAGGATACTGTAGGATGCGGTAGGATACTGTAGGATGCGGTAGATGTTCAGGTGATCACGGACGCCGTCTTCAGAGCGATCGAGATCAAATGGTTTGTCGGCATTTTCACGATTTAATATTGGAATCTCTTAAAGAAATGTAGAAACAATTGTGTTCCTAATCACAATAGCGAGTTTTCCTCCGTATCAAGGATAATTTCCTTAACCATATTCAGGCGTAGATAAATTACTACTCTTACTCTTCCGCACAATCTAATCACTGTATTTCATCTTCCAGCAATTAGCCAACAATTAGCCTATGATACGATTCCGAAATTGCAGCAAGGACCAGCCCTCTGTCCTGCTGCAACACTGCATCTACCGCGGGTGGCCGGAGAGCTGCGCGCCCGTCGAGACGGAGAGGGTCATGCAGTTGTGGAGGTAAGTATTCTAAATTGAGTTCATTTATCTTTGATTCCGGCGGGATTCGGTTTATCTTATTAATCGCCAGTCGCGCTGAAGAAAAATAAAGAAAAAAATAGAGTATTCTGCAAAACCTCTCCCTCTTTCCAGATGGGTGAAAACACACCATGCCGGCCGTCCGGTCGTCGTGCATTCCTCAACGGGTAAGTAAGCCGAGAAAATATATTTTTTTAATAGAAAAACGATCTTAAACCTCTTGCTTTACAGCTAAGTCATAAACGCTGAATATTCTCAACAAATTAGTGAAGTCGTGCCCCTTAGTGACCACTTGTCTTTGATCTTTGATCTTCGAATCCCTTCCCCTCCCTCTCGCACTTTTGCACCATCTAGAATGTACAGACATGCCAATTGGGATGCAATTAATGACCAGATTTTTTGCCATGATTGGACTATTGCCCTTTCTTCTCTTGACGCAAATAGTGCATACGAGTATTTTGTACAATTCATTAACAGTCTGCTAGATCAATTCGTTCCATTGTCTAAGACCACTCCTCACTCTAGATACCCACGATCCTTAAAAATTCTTTATGGTAAATGTAAATCTTTAACTAGAGTTGCCCCAAATAGTATTTCTTGTATGATGATGTCTAAGCGTTTCCAGAAAGCTCTTTACAAATTCCATTGCTCATTAGAAAATCGTATTGTCTTTTCGGCAAATCCAAAATCGTTCTATAGCCTTTGTAACGATAGACTCAAAGTTCCTAAGTCCACTCCCTCTGGCTTAATTGACTCTTCTGGTAACATTCTTCTCACTGATAACGAGAAATGTCTTGCGTTCTCCTCATTTTTCTCTTCTGCTTTTTCTGTGCCCCAAAAATCCCCACTCCACCTCCCGTCACCTAACCTGATCTTTGATCTTCCCGTTATTTCACAAACAGATATTTTGTGCGCACTTCGTACCCTCTCACCGAAGATCAATGTTTCCCCTGACCGAATTCCCAGCCTTGTTCTCTCTAAATGTAAATTCACCATTGTTTCTCCTCTCGTTATTATTTTCAACAAGTCACTTCTCACCTCCCAAGTCCCATCACTCTGGAGACAGGCCCTTGTAAAACCCATCCCAAAGAAATCTAGCAACTCTGTATCAGATTTCCGTCCTATTTCCCTCACTTCCCCGACTTGTAAAGTATTAGAGAAGATTCTGATCAGAGAGATTACATCATTTTTGGACAGCAACAATCTTTTTGACCCGCAGCAGTTTGGTTTCAGAAACTCTAGATCCACCTCTTCCAACCTAGCCGAAACATACTCGCATTACCTGCGCATCGCGCATAAAAAGTCTGCTTTCGACACAGTTTACATTGATTTTAAGAAAGCTTTTGATTCTATTGACCACAGGTTGTTGCTGCACAAATTATCTGAATTAGGCCTCTCTGATCACCTTGTTTCCTGGTTCCGATCTTACTTGTCAAATAGAACCCAATCTGTTTTCATTGATTCATCGTTCTCCCCTCCCTCCCCAATGACCTCTGGAGTCCCACAGGGCTCTTGTCTAGGCCCGCTGTTATTCATTCTCTTCATCAATGATGTCTCATTTAAATTCCCTAAAACCGTTAGATACTCAGTTTATGCCGACGACCTAAAGCTATTTGCCGAGACTCCCATTCACTCTGACGACCTTCAAAGTGCTCTTAATGTTGTCTCTTCCTGGTCCTCACAATGGAATCTTGGCTTATCCGAGACCAAATGTACAGTTATGTATTACGGTAGTAACAACCCCCGCAAACAGTATCACATTAACAGTATCCCTCTTGTCCCTCCTCCCGATAAGAAAATGTTTGTCAAAGACCTAGGTGTGCTTTTTTCGCCTTCCTTAACTTTCTCTGACCACATTAACAAGGTAATCTCGAAGGCCCGGTCTATAACTAACTTACTGTTTAAATCCTTTCGTAGCACGTCTACTCTTGTCTATACGAAGTCCTTCACAACCTACATTCTACCCCATTTAGAATATGGTTCTATCATTTGGAACCCCGTGCATAGTGTTGAATTGACTAGAAGTGTCGAAAAAGTCCAGCGTGATTTCACACGAAGACTCTATGCTAGATGCAATCTCCCCCATGTACCGTATCGCCAGCGATTGATTGACCTGAACTTTATGACGCTAGAGAACCGTAGAATCATGATCGACCTGTCGTTTGTTCACTCCATTGTGCACAATAGAACCCTACTTGACACGTCATCCCTTCTTTGCCTTTCC
>LS487972.1:588597-637050 GCA_900490705.1 Pristionchus arcanus
CACTGGCACACATTTTATTCAATTCACCACTCCATTCAACCATCATCCAATGAATACAAGGTCCCAAACCATTCCACCCCGTCTCTAACCGCTCCATTCCCCCTCCCCCGAGGATTCCAATTGCCATTGTAATTAAATCATCCAATTATTTCCAATTATTCCAGATCTCCACTCCACTCGGCCAATTATTCCAGATCTCCACTCCACTCGGCCAATTATTCCAGATCTCCACTCCACTCGGCCAATTATTCCAGATCTCCACTCCACTCGGCCAATTATTCCAGATCTCCACTCCACTCGGCCAATTATTCCAGATCTCCACTCCACTCGGCCAATTATTCCAGATCTCCACTCCACTCGGCCAATTATTCCAGATCTCCACTCCACTCGGCCAATTATTCCAGATCTCCACTCCACTCGGCCAATTATTCCAGATCTCCACTCCACTCGGCCAATTATTCCAGATCTCCACTCCACTCGGCCAATTATTCCAGATCTCCACTCCACTCGGCCAATTATTCCAGATCTCCACTCCACTCGGCCAATTATTCCAGATCTCCACTCCACTCGGCCAATTATTCCAGATCTCCACTCCACTCGGCCAATTATTCCAGATCTCCACTCCACTCGGCCAATTATTCCAGATCTCCACTCCACTCGGCCAATTATTCCAGATCTCCACTCCACTCGGTTGAGCAGCAGCAGCAGCCTACCATACCATCCACTACGCTATGTTACCCATCCACTAGGCATTGTTGCCCATCCAGTAGGCAATGTTGCCCACTCATCAAACACCCCACTACTCAATCCTGACCTTACCACATAAGCTGTTATCGTTGTGTTGTCTTATTAGCTGTGCTATCGCTTCATCGTTGTCTCCCCTCATACGTTCGTTTTTGCTACTTGTTCTTTCGATTGTTTACTTGTTGTCACTAAAGGGATTTAACCCTTCATCCATCCGTGTTCTCTCTACATCCATCCATCCTCCTCCCCCGGAGTGTACCTAATTATCATTCGCTACCCAAATACCATAGTGGGCAGCCCTGCCCATAGTAGGCAGCCCTGCCCATACTACCAATCAGCCATGTATACACCTGATACTCTTCCTATATGTATCATACATGTGTCTATTACTTCTAATGTCATCCCAAAATACCACATTATCATACAAAATCAAATATTGATTTCCACCAAATTAGTCGTTCGCGACCTTATGTAAAAGAATTCAAATCATGCTACTCTCGCACGGAATTGCTACCGTATGCCATTCTCCAATTCTACCTTTTCCCTACTTTTCCTTTCTTTTCTTTACGGTTCTCGCTCCACGTCCGCGACGGTCGTTGTCGTTGTTTATGTTGCGATATTTATGTTAATTCGCTCCATCCACCATTCACTCCATCCAGTAATACCTTTGAGGTCAGCGACCTAAGGGGAGATACAAACAACACCACTTCAACTTCTTCCATCTCGGAGGAAGGGCAGATACTCCACAAACCACCAACACCACTACCACTTACCCAACAGGTATTCTAGTTATTCCATCCACAACTCCTACTTGGGCAGACCTGCCCATCTTCGCCTATACTTTCGTCACCTTAGTTCACCCCATTTATTGTAACTCGTGATTAATTTTAATGAATTATTTTTATTAATTGATCCTTGTCTCAATTACACCGCGAACACCTAACCGTTATTCTCTATAATAAGTTAGAGATTTCGGTACATATACAGGCTCCGGCCGCGCTGCGACCTTCTGCTCCATCGACTACGCCATCCATCGGATTCCAGTGGATGGCGTAGGCGATGGAGGCTATGATGAGATACAAACAACCCATTTATGCACTGTTGTGCCGCCGTTCTTGATATTGCAAAGAGGTTTCAGATTAGTTTTCAGACTAATGAGCCTTTTTTTAGTGTTTATAACCATTTTAGGGCCATTTTTATCTGGTAAAAAGACGTATTCAATCTTAGGCTCCGGCCGCGCTGCGACCTTCTGCTCCATCGACTACGCCATTCATCGGATCGCCGGCGACAAGCACACGAAAATGATCGACGTCGTCAAGGTTCGATTCTTTTCCTGTTAGGACATCCAATCAAAGATTGAATATCAAATAGGAACATATTCAAGAGAAAATATAAAGTGCCATTTACTGATTTTTTAGCAAGTGGCCACGGGGATTTTTTTCCTTGAGCTGGTTGAGCAAAAGGCCTTTGATAATTCTTTTGTTCATTATTTTTCATTAGCACAAGAAAAGAGACGTCAGACAGCAAGGCACAAATTAGACAAACAGCGAACAATTTGAAGTATTCAGGACCTGCGCCGACAGCGTCACGCGGCCATCCAATCGGACGTGCAGTTCCTCTACCTGCACTGGCTCGTGGTTGATGCGTTGGTGATGGAGAAGGTACGGTGCCACTGGTTCCGGTACCACGTTGGCACCGGGCTGGTACCATGGTGGTACCAATGATGTACCACGGTGGTACCACATTGGTGCCAGTAGTTAATGTTAGTACGGAATGAACCGGAGTAGTTACTCTACCTGCACTGGCTCGTCTTGGATGCGCTGGTGATGGAGAAGGTACGGTTTCATTGGTTCCGGTACCACGTTGGTACCAGGCTGGTTCCAGGGATTACGTTTGAGGCGAAATGAGTAAATCGTAGTGTTCACTACTTGTTCGTACTGGCGTGATTCAGATGGTCAAAAAGGTTTAGCACCAGTGTTTTTGCAATCACTACCTAACGAAATCACTGTGCGATACCCACTGTTCGACGGATCTGGTTCTCTCAATTCGGGCGCCACGCTTGTCTAACATTTGTGCTAGTAATCTTGTACTTGGTTCCACTTTCAGACAGCCAAGCCATACAGCGCGAGCAAATTCGTCGCCGAGTACAAGAAATACACGCTGAATCACACAGCAAGAGTAAATTATATTTTCGAGATCGATATTTTACTTTTTTAAAACTAATTTTGACTGGGTTTTAATAGAGCCAGTGATTCTTAATCGAATCGATTCACAAAAAAGAACAAAACAGTGCAATTTCGACCACAATACTGTAGAAATTCCGACAACTACTCGTAGTATTTGTAATTGAAATGAATTATAGAGATCAAATTTGAATACACAAGGATAAAGCGTTTTTTCCTTCAGGTTCTGCCGAAGCCGGTGGAGGAGAGCTCATGGTACCTGTAGTATCTGGAGGAGAAAGGAGGGAAGGAAGGGAGGAGGAGGGAGAAACATTGTTCATTCGACCATGCTTGATAAACTGTTTCATTTGGCAAACTCCATTTGATCAAATTTCACTTGATTCAAACACGTAGAAAAACGGGCAAAAATGCGTTGAAATAAAAAAAATGAAAAAATGAGCAATGAAGAAGGGCCGTGCTTCCAATTTACGTGGCAATATTGCAACGATTTTCAGTCTTTGATGTTGAACTTCTTTTTGAATTCCGGAGTTAGGAGAGCCATCGCGTCTTTTCTCGGGTATTCTTTAAACTCGATGACCTGCAACAATATAATTTATTTAATAAACTTTAAAATAAATAAATAAATAATAAAAATAAACAAAGCTCACCCCTCGTTCCGGAACGTAGCTAAAAGCGCACGCGATCCTCTGCTTCATATCCAGTTGATTTCTCACATGGCGAAGGACAGTGGCGAGAAAGGCGAGTGTTTGCTCATCCGCTTGCTTTACTCGAGCTTTGAAGTAGGAGATGGGAAATTCCTCGACCTGGAAATTTCATCGCCTTTTTTAAAAGAATCGCTAACATTTTCTCTATGAGGAAATCGCATTTTTTCATAACTTTTGGAATAACCTCATTATTTTCCCATTAGAACGTAACAGTGAATAAAGAATATATTTAATTAATTGTAATTAAAGTATTTACGAAGTATTAAATTAACAAACCTCCGTAACAGCATACTCGAACTTCTCCTTCCATCCTACGTACCTTTCGAGCTGTCACACCTCTCGGTCAACCCTTCTCATACCTCCTCTCAGCGCATCGACTTCAGCTGAGCAGCAGATAGGAATGGATTGTCCGCCGATGATGAGATCCGAGCGGACCAGGTTTTGTAATTAAATGGGCTGTATGTTGATATCACATTTTTAAAATGATACGATGGTAATTGCATTCCTACTAAAATATTCCGCGCGGCAATCGCGTTAGCTCCGTCCCTTTTCACTTTGTTTTTCGCGATTTCCGCCTATGTTCACATGTTTTTCTTAGGTTTTAAGGATAAAATTGGATTTCTCGTATGTTTTTACGCTCGTCAAGCATCAATTATATATTTAATGCTCAATTTTAAGCGCGGTCATAGTTTAATAGCAATTTCGTTACGCGCGGAACAATAAACAACTTCGCGTCATAATGTGATAGTCGGGCTGCCCCGGAGAAGGGCCTTCGTCTGCTCATTCGTCTCTTTATCATGTGCCTAATTGACGAAATAGTAACATTCTTGATCAAAGCAGGTCTATTTAGCGAAAATCGATGGTAAATTATTATTTGAAATGAATCAGTGACGATAGTGAAAAAATAATATACGAAAACGAAACTAACCCTGAATTCTGCGCGATTATCGACGGGCGCATCAGTGTCCGCCTCTCCCTGAAGTGCACACAATTTTACAAACAATTAAATACCTATTAAAACATAAATAATTTATTTTTCTTCATGGTACAGTAAGTGCAAGAGGGCTCTTATGTTAGGTGTTCGGTTCTTCTACAGAGTAAAAGGTAAAAAGGTAAAGGTGAATCCACGTCAAGCGATTTTACAGTCGTATGACAACGCTAGGTGGGACCCACTGGTAAGGCCAGCTGTTAGTATGTTCTACAGAGTATGCATCTGCTATTCCAACTCACCCCCGGTTGGTCGCTCGTCATATATTGCTCGAACTTGAAGCCACTGTAAGTGCCGAGAAGGTCCGCGTTGTCGTATCTATAGTACATCTCTGGATTTTTGTTGGTGACAATTTAGGTGGGCCGAATCTATGAACAAGTTGCTTCACAGACAGTAGTCATAACAAACCACAAAATCCCGTACTAGAATGATTGACCACAGAAAATAATGTTTGACTTATTCAACCGAAAATCCCAATGATTAACTCACGATTTTGTTATTTCACAGAACATAATAACGCCTCCAACTTTCACGGCAATGATCGTCCATGCATTCTGAATAACAAATTATTAACTAGTTGATTTATTTCCGCATTTTCCAACCTTTGAAAAGCATTCTGAACACCAAATATCACTTATTTGATTCTGATGCTAGACAAACCTCTGTTTTGATATTCCTCGGGTTGTGTTTCGCACTCGTCAGCGCTATCGTTTGCATTGTTCCACGGCTGCTCGCGAATTCCGCTCCACCGAAGAGCTTGAAAAAAAGGGCATAATGATACCATTCTCTTCGCATTTTCTTCACCAAATTGAGTACAACTTTTTCTTTATCTTCACGCGTCTTAGCGATGATCATGGTAATTGTAACAAATTTAAATGATTTTTTTAATGATTTATAGTAGCAGTATCATACCTCCTTCAAGCTTGTCCCCTCTTGGGCGCACACCCAATTGCACAACGATTGGAGACGATTCTCGTTGCGCATTAGCTCGGCCTGAAAAGCAGTCTTATATATTATATTTTATTTTAAATATTTATTTTTTTATAAATATATTGTTTCGTAGAGGAGTTTCTGCAGTTTTCACCTGAAAAAAAAGGGAAATTACAACCGTTAATCATACAGAGGAGACTACCACATCACTTTTTGTCTTCGTTTATTGTAAAATTATAAGAAAATAAATGAAATAATGAAGGCGCCTTGCTGAGCACACTCCCGTCTTCAAATCGAACTTCGGTTTCTAATCTCGCTGACCTACCTCTATATTACCTCTCTATACAATCTCTATCCGGGAATTCCGATTCCGAATAGCAATATGTCAGATTCTACAAACATACCTTTCAAGTTGCTAACCGTCGAGGGGGGGGGGTGGCTAGCCCGCCCTTAGCGAGGATAATGCCAAACCACCTTTGCCTTCTTTTTTTACCTTGCTGATGAAGGAGTACACTCCCGTCTTCAGATCGAACTCGACATTCTTCTTGATATTACCATCGATGATATAGCGGGCATGGGTGCGATCGTTGACTACTTCGCGATCGACTGTAACCTTCAAAAGATACTCGTTATGTATTAGCTCGCTCTACCTGAAAAAAAGGAATGTCATGATTATTGTCAGAATGAGAAAAATTCAACCATTTCCATTTCACTTTACATGCAAGTCTTTATTAAAAATATTGGATACGACAATGCAAAAATAAATACTCTGACCGAGTACTCTGCGATGGGGCACATTCGAAATACACGCCCGGCTATTGGAGAAATTCCGTTGTGATACATCAAGTTTGAACTGGAATAGTTGTCGCTCACATAAAAAATGCTAAAAGAATCGTACCATTGTGTTCAGGTCGCCTTGAGAACGAAAGGCAACGCATATAAGATGAAATCAACAGAGCGATTGAAGGGCTGATAAAATGTGAATAAGAAATGTGATTGACATAATCAAATTGATTTGACGACAAGCAATAAGAATAATGATGTGAAACAAGGCGAATATGCAATTTGTACATTCCCTGGCCAAATAGGCCAGGTGGTAACTGAAAAGAAGAGTGGGAAGAAAACTAATAAAAGAGAGTAAGAGTACTGCTCTTATCTACGATATTTTCCTTCAGTGACTGATAACAGTGTAACCATGACTCAGTGATTCTTATCGGTGCATTTATTTCTATGCAACACATTTTTGTACGAAAATAATTTATACACTGCGAGTAAAGGCTTAGTTAAGCGGTGAGTATGATTACTCAAAGAAAAAGGCGTTCCGTGCATGAGTTCACATATCTGATTAAATTATTGGAGTACAAAGGAAAGGAAAATGAATTGAATTGACAAATACAATGGTCACACGAAGAACAAGGCCTTCCACGCATAGATTGTTTCCTTTCCATGATCGAGCACGGAGTACGAGATTCTGGACGTTTCCAATTTGTACGAAGTGCTGTCATCGATCGCAATTCCAATCGGTATCTCAGTCATATTTGCAGGATTTCCTTTCTTCTTGAGCAAAATTACGGATCTATAGAGGTCATCCTTGAAGATCGGGCCAGTGGAGGCATCAGTTTGAAGGGTGTCAAGAACGATGCTTGCATTGGATAGCGAGGCGCGTCTGAAAATTTTGTATTATGAAGAAAAACAATTTTAATCCGCACCTGATCACTTTCTTAATATCTTCCTCCTTCTCCGCAATCCATTTTCTGGCATGGGCAGATCTTTCCGTTGCTTCTGTCCGGTTGAAACGGAAGACGTGAGCAGTCATGTTTCTCCAGCCGTCAATGCGGATGTAATCCTTCAAAATTGTCGGGTTGTCGGGGTGTGCAAAATGCTTCCCGCGCTCCCCTTTTTGCGTCTTCTCTTGCTCTGTCTGAGTACTAAGATAAAAAAGGTAAAGGTAAAGGTCATCCCCGTTAATCAAGGCACTTGCGTCCTGCGGGGGATCACTGCTAGTAGGTCCGTAAAGTAAATAGGTCCATACTGAACTGGCCTCATAATCATATCACTACTAAGATACCATTGCGAAATGAGGAGTACGGGAAATTTTTCTCATTTCCCTGTTAGGCAGAAAGTCTTTTTTTCGCGTGATCTCTCGTATATCTGACCGAAAAGAGAGAGCGCGCAGTATACCATAATCAGACACCATTATTATGACAGATACTACTTAGTATTAGAGCTCGAGAAATGATACCGCCGTCTCTTCATTTTGCACCCTCTCGTCGACCGAGCTTGTGAGAGAGTGTGCAAAATGAAGAGACGGCGGTGTCATTTCTCGAGCTCTACTTAGTATGTACCTCCATTCTGGTGCTTCCTACGGACACATCTGCGTCGTTTGCATCCAGGAGCAGTACTTGATAGGCGTAGCTGAATTGTTGAATTTTAAAAGGAGACTTGGTTTTAGAGGTGAGAAAGAAAAGGGAAACTGCTTTGAAGAGTATAGAGATGTTGATATAAGGATAATAAGTGCTGGCAGATGAATAGGTGGTATTTTCTGATTGCTAAGGATCACAAAAATACAAATTAAACATCAACTTAAAAATTCAAGTTCACATTAGCGACATTATCTAAAAAGAGTGCAACGAACCTTGGCGAGCCATGGTCCTCAAAAGCCTTCTGAATCTTTCTTGCGGTTGTGTTATACTCATCGATGGGTACTTCGATTCGGAAACTTTTTAGATCGAGCGTAGTAGAGTCTTCGATCACTCGTTTCGCGAATTCGACTCCGATTTCAGGCCATGATATTTTCTGAACACATTTCAGTCAACTTTATGTGAAATGCTAAATTTATTGCAACTTAAAAAGTAATTAAATACATATTTAAATACCTGTAAGGTGCGAGTCCAATTGGCCAGGAAACGTCCAGTCCGCTCGAATTGCAGGGCAGCAATTTCCATGTCTAGTGAATAATATTCGTCTTGAAGTTCAGTTACGGAAGCTAACGCCCACGTGAGAAGTTTCTACAAAAACATGAAAGGTTTGCTGAGGAAGACATTTCTTAAGTAACAAGTAAATCGAAGTTGCTTCCACAATTTTCTTGCCATAACTATTTTCGAAATTCAACGTCAGACTTACAACCCTCATCAGATCGGCGTATAGTGTCCGCAGTTTTGAGGTTAAATCAGTCTGGTTGAAAGCGATCAAATCAACTGTGTGTTCCAACATGCACCTGAATTATAAAAAAATTAATATAAAATACTTTCAAATAATGTTAAAATGCTCTTTTAAATTCGTAAATGTAAACGTACAGGTGAGCTTGAGCCTTTTGCTTTATATCGACGTGACTATTGTTCAGAATCTGCATAACATCGTCGTACCGTGCTACTTTAACTGAAAAAATACGATATAATAAATAATATAATTATAATATATATGTAATTATAAATAAAACTGAATTTTAGTTGAAAAATTACATTACCAGCATCAAGCCTCTCGATTAGTGTGTCAACGTGTTCTTCAGTTGCATGGGAAGAAATGATGTAAAACATGCCTGAAATTATTTTTTTAAAACGTAATGTAAATTATGTTCACTTACTTTTCCTAAATTCATGCATCTTCTGGTCTTCATTCATACTCATCCCGACCCGTGCTGCAATGAACATATTTGTTGATATAGCTTATATCTTATCATCATTTAAAAAAAAATTTGAACATACCAGTATTTAGCATTTTGCGTAACGCCTCTTGCAAACGGCTCAGCCTTTTGATGTTTTCTTTCGTCGGCATTTGGCAACCAATCCGAGTGGCGCTATCGATAACCTGGAAGATTTTCTCATAATTTAATACCTGACAAAAAACTTTTCAAAACGCAAATGCTTCCATTTCCACTTCAGAATCATCGGCTAATATCTCTATACAGATCATTGCACTGCGTTAAGGTTTTAGGCAGCTTGGATGCGCAATCGATTAGTTGCATGAATTTCTGACCAGAAAAAGCATTAAAGATTTTCCGTGAGGTCGCCGTATATTATGAAACCCACGTCGATTGCGCTCGATGGATCGAAGAGCATGCTGCTGAATGAATTGGCGCGCATCTCGCGAATGTGGTACAGTGTACTTCCTCCACCTGAAAATCGAAATATATGTTGAAGTCTCTTAATTTTGCACATTCTCTTGCCTCTATAACTTGAGAGAGATTGTGTGAATTGAGGATATAAGACGGTTTGAACACAAATAGTTTTTGATAGATTGAACTATTTCAATTATAAAAAATCTAACATGAAATGCAAAAGTAAAAACGATTTTAAACTTTTGCAACGCTCAACTGGTTGATGGTTTAGAACACAAGTCTTAGTCTTATATTTACCGTCTTATATTATAATATACTCGTCTTATATTATAATTTATCATATTATAATATACAAGTAGACAAGTATATTATAATATACTTGAATTATAAACTGCGCACCTGCCAACCGACGGTGATCACTGTTCGTGAGCTGTTCAAAGTTCCTTCGCGCTCCTTCCAGCCGCATCATGTATCCCATAAGTCCCTGTGAATCAAAAGGTAACAGTGATCTCGCGTGTAGAGCACTTCTCGGTTTTTTGGCCCATCCATTTCTCGCAAGTATCTCATCATATTTATTCCCTACCTCAGACCTGCCAAAATAAAAACGCAAAGTAACATCAACATACATGTCGATTTCGATTCATAGTCGAATTATCGGAAGTCATGTTGATGATCCAATTGATCGACCGATTCGCATGCACTGTAAAGGTAAAAGGGTTACAGTCGTACGACAACGCAAGGTGGGATCCACTGGTAAGTCCAGCTGATGTGAACTGTAATTCGGCATACTTTTAGTCACCCAATACAATAAATGTCGTAATCATCGCGATCGAAAATTCATGGGGAATAGTGAAGAAAAGCTCACAATACGATTGCTTGAAGAGACTGTGCAGCAGGTCCAGGGCGACAACCTCGTCAGCAGTCGCCTGAAATCAATAATCAATATTATTATTCATTTAACCACCTCCTAAAAATCCGACTGAATAGTCCCTCTTGGTAGCATTGCGCGAGACAACACATTTCTCATGTTTCGAATACTTTAACTTTTGGCCAATAAAAGCTTACCTCTCCAGTCTCATTGAACGAGGTCAACAACTGTCCAACGGGGCGGCCGAGTCGGAAGAAATCCCTTGTGTTCTCTCCAATATTCTCCAAGCTGCCGAGCACATTTGCGGTTCTGTTCAGTTCAAGGAATTTGGAGACGAATTGTTCGACGTCGGTCCGGACTGAATGCAATGAGAATTTATAGCGAATCATCAATCAATCAATAAATCAATTTATCACTTCAGGCAATAGTTGCTAGATGAGGATGGGTCGGAATTCTTCATAAGTTGTATTCCACCAGTTGCTAGTTGAATCATCAGGCTTATTGAGAAAATTTATGGGAAAAGAGCTACAAACATACCGTTTCTTTGAGCTTGAGCGCTGCCAAGCACCGCTATCGCCAGCACCGCAGGTAACAGCATTGCACTGAAAACATATTTAAATATCCATGAGATTAATTAAAAACAAAATTTTAAGCGCGTCTGAATAGGCTGCGCAACGCTTATTCTACGCCCTTTTTCTCACTTGTAACGCTAAGATAGCGCTAACGAAGAATCTTCGCCATGGGGTTTGCTCCAACATAATCCTGATGTTTTCTAATTCTGAATTCTGAATTAGCATAATTCTGATGTCGCGGACAAATGATATATCATGTGTGACACTTCAATTAGAGACCGCAACGAGATATACTGAATCGATCGTATGTACATAGACGTGTTCAATGCATCACCCTTGGTCTGAATAAGATCGCACTTTCTCCCGCTTGTCGATATCTCATTTCTGAAGAGTTTCTGAAGAGAGTTACAAGCCAAAAATGTGCTCTGGGCTCAACTGAGAAGCGCCCGAAACCAGGAATTTCTTTTTGTTATCTTCAAGAAATGCAATTGTGGATCCCTTTCGTACTTGAAATATTTTCGAATCGTTCCATGCTGTTTATGTGTGATCAATATGTAAAAGTAAGTAACATATAGATTCGAATGGATTGAGGGATTGGGAAGGGAAGATGGAACCAAACCCAAGACTTCACAACGGCAAGGCGCACCAACTCTATTAGAGATGAAGCCGAGGCGTTTTGAAGTGTGAGGCAGGGATCCAAGGGGGCTGAAGGGTGGGAATAGACAGGGCAGATCTGAAGATCGGAAGGATCATGGACCAAGGAAGGGAGTGAGGGAGGGGAGTGGATGGGATACAGGAAGGAAGGAAGGGAGGAAGGAAGGGAAGGGATGGGGAACCAAGCCTAAGACTTCAAAACGCATCGTGTACCAACTCGTGGTGAAACCGATGCGTTTTGAAGTAGCAGGCATGGATCCAAGGGGGAAGGGAATTATGGGTGAAGGGATTGGGAATATGCAGGAGAGATCCGAAGATCGGAAGGGCTCAAGGACCAAGGGGGAAGGGAATGGGGGTACTGATGGGAGGGAGGAAGGGAGGGAGGGTTGACATAGGAAGTAGAGTTGGCAATACGGGATTAACGGGTCCCGTTATGGATGACCTCTGCCGCGTGAAAATAACGGGACCCGTTATGAAAAGACGAGGGGGAGAGGAGGATTACGGGTCCCGTAATTCTAAACGGGACCCGTAATTCTCCCCCTACCCTCCTCTCCCCCTCTCCCTTCCCTTCCCTCGCGGAGATGGGAAGCGCACTCTCTTCATTTCTCACACTCTCTCGTCCGAAATGCGCTCCCCATCTCCTCGGGGCGGGAGGAGGGAGAGAAGGGAAGGGGATAATTACGGGTCCCGTTTAGAATTATGGGACCCGTAATCCTCCTCTCCCCTCGCCTCTCCATAACGGGACCCGTTATCCCGTTACCGTTTAGCCAACCCTAATCCACACCACGCACCGCATATTCTCCCATAGGGTATATTTTGTGCACGCCGTTGATCTATGATATATTAATTACATGACAACTGACGGATAATAATTTATTAGTTTACTTCAATCGCTGGAGGTTCGCCCATTTTCATTTCCTCGTGATTCTCAGCGACATTTTGCTCATTTTCGCTGCTAAATATCTGGAATTCGACCACTTCGTTAATACAGACCGTTCCAAAACTCGCCTTCGCCCTTCTGATCAGTGTCATCGGATTCTCAAGTGCAGTCAGAATCTGGTCCATTAGTATGGCGAGACCGGTGTAGAGTACTGAATTAGCACAATGTTATGAAGTTTCTCTAAATAATCCAACCTGCGCTTATGCCCATCATAATCAGAATGTATCCGTACTGCAACGCCTGGCCAACGTCAGCGAACGCGATGTTCATATCTAAATCTATTTTATTGAGATGTCATAACATTTACTTTTTTTATTCACCTCGAAAATCGCCCTCTCGATATGAATCCATCGCCATTCGTACGGCAAACTGGGGAAACAGAGAAAGGAAGAGGGCGGATAGAATCTGAGGGCGTTTTGTCAATTCGAAATGCCCAACCACTCACATTTGTTCTCTTCACTTGAACAGACACGCTCATGAAAGTTAGCGCCAATGAGATAATGAAGAACACTGAAGTGCGAGAAATTTTGAAGTCGAGAAACGATCGAGAGCTCTGGTAAAAGTTTCCTAGTAGGATCACAGTTGGGAGCCCCCCTCAGGCCTCTTCCTAGTAGTTTAACAGCTAAATCCTAGCAGGAACACAGTAGCAGGATCCTAGTAGGATCACAGTTGAATTTCCTACCAGGATCACAAGAGGACAGCCTTTTTCCTACCCGTCGCGTCTAGCACATGCCTAGCCTATAAGGACCTATTTTTTACTCCCCTCGGACGGCGCTCAAACTGGGCTGCCGTCTACTGCTATCCCGCTAGGGATTGCCTTTTGGATGTGTGCACATACACGGCGATATACAATCTTCATACTTGAAATATATTTATCAGCGAATGAAATATGAAGTGATCATGGAGATTACACTTTCGATACGTATGGTAATTACAAGAAGAAATAGGCCTTCCACTTGTATTCAGTCTCCCTTCCCTTGTCCGAGACCGAATACGATAACATTTTCGTCTCCAACTGATATGAAGTCTCCCCATCGACAGCCATTCCGAATGACATCTCGATTTATATGCATTATTACGATCAGTTTGCACATACACGGCGATATACAATCTTCATACTTGAAATATATTTATCAGCGAATGAAATATGAAGTGATCATGGAGATTACACTTTCGATACGTATGGTAATTACAAGAAGAAATAGGCCTTCCACTTGTATTCAGTCTCCCTTCCCTTGTCCGAGACCGAATACGATAACATTTTCGTCTCCAACTGATATGAAGTCTCCCCATCGACAGCCATTCCGAATGACATCTCGATTTATATGCATTATTACGATCAGTTTGCACATACACGGCGATATACAATCTTCATACTTGAAATATATTTATCAGCGAATGAAATATGAAGTGATCATGGAGATTACACTTTCGATACGTATGGTAATTACAAGAAGAAATAGGCCTTCCACTTGTATTCAGTCTCCCTTCCCTTGTCCGAGACCGAATACGATAACATTTTCGTCTCCAACTGATATGAAGTCTCCCCATCGACAGCCATTCCGAATGACATCTCGATTTATATGCATTATTACGATCAGTTTGCACATACACGGCGATATACAATCTTCATACTTGAAATATATTTATCAGCGAATGAAATATGAAGTGATCATGGAGATTACACTTTCGATACGTATGGTAATTACAAGAAGAAATAGGCCTTCCACTTGTATTCAGTCTCCCTTCCCTTGTCCGACACCGAATACGATAACATTTTCGTCTCCAACTGATATGAAGTCTCCCCATCGACAGCCATTCCGAATGACATCTCGATTTATATGCATTATTACGATCAGTTTGCACATACACGGCGATATACAATCTTCATACTTGAAATATATTTATCAGCGAATGAAATATGAAGTGATCATGGAGATTACACTTTCGATACGTATGGTAATTACAAGAAGAAATAGGCCTTCCACTTGTATTCAGTCTCCCTTCCCTTGTCCGAGACCGAATACGATAACATTTTCGTCTCCAACTGATATGAAGTCTCCCCATCGACAGCCATTCCGAATGACATCTCGATTTATATGCATTATTACGATCAGTTTGCACATACACGGCGATATACAATCTTCATACTTGAAATATATTTATCAGCGAATGAAATATGAAGTGATCATGGAGATTACACTTTCGATACGTATGGTAATTACAAGAAGAAATAGGCCTTCCACTTGTATTCAGTCTCCCTTCCCTTGTCCGACACCGAATACGATACCCTTTTCGTCTCCATCGAGTATGAAGTCTTCTCATCGACTGCCATTCCGATCGGCATATCTATTTTCTTATCCGAAGTCTGCTTATTTCTCAGAAGAATCACGGATCTGTAGCGGCCTTCACTGTAGATTGGGCCGACTTCTTGGTTCTCTTGCAGGTGTGATAGCGCGTTGCTTGCACTGGACAAGGCGACGTGTCTGAAATGGAAACGATCAAAGATCAAAGATCAACTTTTAGGATTCAATTTATGCCCTCTAGGGAGTCTAACCACCATGTATGAACCATGAATCCATTTTTGTCATCGCTTTTTAAAGAAAATCCTTTGCAATATCCCAACGCACCTCAGTTTTCTCAGAATTATCTGTTCATCCTGTCTGATTAAGGACCTTGTCTTAATGCTCTCCACGTGCCCGGTACGATTCCATCGGAAAACGTGAATATCTAGTCCTTTGAAGTTGGTAATGATAACGTAATCTTCCTTGCTGATGGTCCCGACAGCCCAGGACACGTTGACTTGGCTGGTAGGAACGACCAGGACTTGGTATTTGTGACTGAATATGTAACAATTTTCATGTTATAAACGTTGATTATGATTATTGTTATAATTGCAGCAGTGCCTAACATTCCTAGATGTCTATTTGACATTCGCGTGATATTTGTCATTTTTAACCGCGCGATATACGGCGGTATTCCCGAGGCCAAAGAGGCAAGTTAATCGAAAATTATATTTTAAAAAACACACTCTTCCGATCCATGATCTTCAAAGGCCTTCTGAATCGTCCTGGCCGTTTCATTATAAGCTGCAATCGGCGTGGCGGAATCGATCATAATCTTGGCAAACATAACGCCGACTTCGGGCCAAATGAGTTTCTATAAAAACATCGTCTGTTATGAGGCAAATTAAAATAAAGGGAACACTGACAGTCCTAATCATGACGTCACAATACAACATTTCATTTTGTGACCGCTAATTCGAGTGGGAACACTGGACTAGGAAACTAGGTGCGTGATCGGAAAAAAACCGGATGTTCTGGGTAGAAAAGACCGAGGGAAATAATCATTTTTCGATACCTGAATAGATCTCGTCCATTGCGTCAGATACTGTCCTGTTCGTTCCAAGGACAGGGCGGCAATTTCCGTATCTTTCCGGTAGTAGTGCTCATCCGTTTCCATGATCGAGCTCATTGCCCAAGAAATCAGCATCTAGGAGGACATAGTTGATGGATGATTCATACTATGCCAAGTCACCAGAACATCCATAACATATAAATTAAATTATGCTAGATTTAATTGTGATAGATTATTCTTGGTGAACAAGATAGTGAGCCTTACAATGCGCGTCAGATCCTCGTGTATCCTTCTGAGCATAGTATAAACAGCAGTCTGATTGAATGCGGACGACTCTTCAGTCAACTCCATTACGCACCTGAACATTGAATTTAAGGGCGACCAAATTAGGAAAAAATATGCAGTTAAAATCGTCAACCGGCGATATGAATAAAACGACCAAATTATATGATGTCTAATTAAATTTAATTATGGGGAATATTATGAAAATTTACGCACACTCCTTGAATAATGCGAGTTTCATTTCCGACGGCGTTTCTGACACTGATAATCTCATTGACTTGGTTAAGCGTAGGAGCGTGTACTGCAATGCGGAACAGTTTGTATGCCCGTAAAAGTGACACTAGGTCGGATGAGAACTATTTCGCAATATGTTCTCTTACATAACAGTTGTCTCTCGGGACGTAAAGTTCTCATTCGACATTTTCTCATTTATGAAATTTCTTTTTTGGAGCCAAAACGCACGTGACACTATTGTAAACGGTATCATAGGCGGATGAGAACCAAAGAAAATTTTGAGGGTCCTAGTATTTTATCAGGGCTTTCTTAACACCTCAAACGCACGTTTTTTGCGGTTCTCATCCAGCCTAGTCCCTCATAAACTTACACGCGTCGAGTCGATCAATCATCTTTTGAAATGCGTCCGGCGTCGCCCGAGAAGAGATCAAAACCAAATGAACTGCAACAAAAAGGTTGTCGTAACAATAAAGAAGGAGTGGCACGACAATTTGGCATATTAGTATTAGAAACTCCCAACTTTTAACTTTCGTTTAAACGTAGACAAATATAAAAATAAGATTGCTTGAAATAACAATACACATACGCCTTCTATGGAATCGAATTGCGACGAGTTCATGCTCTGTCCAAGTTTGGCGTGCTCAAATGTATCATTATTGAATCACCTCCTTTAGAAAGTTAACTCAGACCAATGAATCTATATTGTTTAGCTATTATTAATGTTGAATTACCCAGCAATTCGACTCTTTCATAGGCCGCTAGCAGTCGGCCGAGATTCGTTACTTGTTCTCTTTTCGGCATCTCACATCCTACTCGGGCCCTCTCATCAATGTTCTAAAAGTATTCAATATCTTGATTGCAGAAAGAAGGAAAAATACGGACACTTTGTCCTGAATTTTCACACACACTCTCGGCTGGTCGGGTGGCGACCCGTATTGCGCACTCTATCCGGAATACTCTAAAAACATACCGCCAGAATGACCATGGGATTGTAGTGGTACGCGTATCGTCTGCTCATCTTCATCACGTCAATCATTCCCATTCCTCCGCTGCCGCGGCTCGCCACATCTGTGAGCTTGCCAAGTTCGCTAAACACCTCCCTTATGTGGTGCTCCGCCACCTGAAAGTGCTCGTTTTAGGGCTTTGTAAGTGGCTTTTTATGAGAAAATTTAAAAATTCTGGCCCTACAGCCCTAAAATAATTGTAAAACTAACTGATTCGTAGATTCTCTTGTGCATAGCCTCATGATAATCTTCATGTGAAGAAAATGAAAATGAATCTACGTAGTCCTCGTAGTCAACTGAAAACGACATTTCCATAGATTTTACGTTGGATTATTTGAATGTTGTCTTTTGTTCAGCGAATCCTCATAAAACTCACATTCTTTATTTTGGAACAACTTGTCCAATTTGGCCATGGCGTTGAATTCCTCGACAGTTGCCTGCAAAGTTGTAAAGTGTACGAGGATTAATAATTTCTGCATATTGTTAGATCCTCTATCGGCATCTGTGCGCGTTGCATAAATTTTCTTCATGCGTTCGTTTTTGATACTTTTTTTTACATCATTATCATTCGGAGTTATTTGTGAACGATTTTATATTAATTTACAGTACATATAAGATAGCTCCATAAATGGCGCCTTTTTGGGGAAGAGTCGGGAAGCGTACCTCTCCAGTATTATTGAATGTCCTCAGCAGTACACCCACTGGCTGTCCCAGTCTGAACAATTCCCTTGCATCATCCCCGATTCGATCCAATACGTTGAGGATATCCTTTCCATCTTGCAGGGAATGATATTTGGAGATGAAGGCCTGTACGTCGGCAGTGACTGAAATGGTTGATAATTGAAAAATATGTTTTAAGTTCATAATTCAATAGTCAAGCAATTAATTAAATTAATAAATTCATAAATAATTCAAAGGAAAAATTCATTAATTATTAGTACTGCCACTACTTACTGTTGCTTTCTGCACGCACAAAAGTCAACAATATTGTTGTGACTAACGCAGGTATTTTCATGACTCTGAAAATGACAAGAATAAAAATATGCACCCATTAAAAGTGAGCACTAGAATAGTAAACAATGGGATTTAACTTGATTTGTCACTGCAAACTCTCCTCACTTATAACTCCACCTCTTCTTCTCACCATGATGAGTTAGCGCGAACGAATGATCTCAACCAGGGGATATTTTTATCACTATTATCTCAAAGAAAATAATGACTGTGAAAATATTGTGATAATTTTTCGATGACAATTGGTTTTTGTGGTAGGATCGTATTAAAAATCTAAATCACATGTACAAGTGCTGGATTGTATTTGAATTGTTCTTTATCCACAATGAATATTTATAAGGAACAATGAGTGATCTGCGGATATTATCTAGTTACTGCATCAATAATTACACAAAGAAAAATGCTTTCCACGTGTAAATCGTCTCCTTTCCTTTTTCCGACACTGAGTATGAAGTCCTAGTCGTTTCCAGTTTATACGATGCATTCATATCAATTGCGAGACCAACAGGAATCTCGGTTTTAGTAGAGGAAGCATCTCTATTTCTCAGTAGAATAACGTATCTGAAGAGATCTTCGCTGTAGATTGGGCCTATTGACGAATCGTCTTGCATGTATGACAGTGCGGTAGACGCATTGGACAAAGCAGCATGTCTGAAGTAAAATGTTTCCATATTATCCGTCATACCGGTCTCAAGTCACCGGTTTTTTGTTGTATTCGCACAATTAACCTTGTTGCGATAAAGATATATATTATTGACTCTGCAGTGATTAAAAAAAGTTTTTTCCTAACCTGAGTTCCTTTAGAATACTCTTTTCATTTTTCTTGATCCAATTCTTAGCACTCGAAGATCTGCTGGCGATTTCTGTGCGATTAAATCGGAAGATATGAATATCTAGTCCGTTAAAATTGATAATGTTGGTGTAGACTTCTTTATTGGTGGTTCCGACAGCCCACGAAACATTGACTTGACTGGTAGGAACGACCAGGACTTGATACTTGTAACTGAAATTAAGACACATCGAGTAGTCTGCTGATGTCTAGTTGTCCCGCATTTACTGACAAGAATCAAATAAGCAAGAATAATTTTATATTGCAAAGTTTGAAATAACCTACTCTTCCGATCCATGGTCTTCAAAGACCTTCTGAACCTTCTTGGCCGTCTCATTGTAAGCGGCGATCGGCGTGGATGAGTCGATCATAATCTTGGCAAACATAACGCCGACTTCGGGCCAAATGAGTTTCTATAAAAATCGTCTGATTATGAGGCAAATTAAAGGAAACAGTCCTAATCAGGAAGTCACGATACAAACTTTCATTTTGTGATCGCAAATTCGATACCTGAATTGTGGGGTCATCGGAAATTCGGATGTTATGGATAGAAAAGACCGAGGGAAATAAACCTTGTTCGATACCTGAATAGACCTCGTCCATTGCGTCAGATACTGTCCTGTTCGTTCCAAGGACAGGGCGGCAATTTCCGTATCTTTCCGGTAGTAGTGCTCATCCGTTTCCATGATGGAGCTCATCGCCCAAGAAAGCAGCATCTAGAAGGTCAAAGATGATGGATGATTCATACTATTCCAAGTCACCAGCGTAACCCCTACCAAACATCCATAACATATATAAATTAAATTACGACAATGCTAGATTTGATTGTGATAGAATATTCTTGGTGAACAAGATAATGAGCCTTACAATTCGCGTCAGGTCCTCGTGTATCCTTCTGAGCATAGTGTAAACTGCAGTCTGGTTGTAAGCAGACGACTCTTCAGTCAACTCCATTACGCACCTAAACATTGAATTTCACGGTGAATAAACTATGAAAAGGCAGTGAAAATATAATTGTTTGATGTCAAATACTGTATATGTAATTGTGAATATTAGGAAAATTACGAACATTCCTTGAAAAAGACGAGTATCATTTCCGACGGCGTTACTGACACTGATAATCTCGTTGACTTGGTTGAACGTAGGAGCGCGCACTGGAATGCGGAATAGTTTGGATACCCGTAAAAGTGAGTCTAGGTCGGATGAGAACTATTTCGCAATATGTTCTCTTACATAACAGTGCTATTTTTGCGGTTCTCATCCATCCAAGTATGAGAACCAAGAGCATTTTGATGGTCCCTATATTTTGTCAGGGCTTTCTTAAGACCCCAAACGGACGTCTTTTTGCGGTTCTCATCCAACCTAGACCCTCATAAACTTACACGAATCCAGTCGATCAATCATCTTTTGAAATGCGTCCGGTGTCGCTCGTGATGAGATCAAAACCAAATGAACTGCAACAAAAAGGTTGGCGTAAGTAATTTGTAGCTATTAAAGAAGGAGTAGAACGACCATTCTCGATGACGAGTTACGAGTAATATAATCTCCCATCTTATAAACTGTCGTTTAAGCGTAGCAATGCTCGACCGAAACAATTATAAAAGGAAGATTGTTTGATATAACAATAAACATACGTCTTCTATGGAATTTAAGTGTGACGAGTTCATCCGATTTCCATGTTTGGCGTGCTCAAAATTTATCATTATTGAATCCCCTCCTTTAGAAAGTTAACTCAGACCAATGAATCTATATTATTTAGCTATTATTAAAGTTGAATTACCCAGCAATTCGACTCTTTCATAGGCCGCCAGCAGTCGGCCGAGATTCGTTACTTGTTCCCTTTTCGGCATCGCACATCCCACTCGGGCCCTATCATCAATGCTCTGAAAATATCCAATATCTCGTAGATAGAATGAAAAAACGGACACTTTTCTTGGTAGTATTGCGCACTCTATTCTCTAAAAACATACCGCCAGAATGACCATGGGATTGAGGTGGTACGCATATCGCCTGTGCATCTTCATCGCGTCAATCATTCCCATTCCTCCGCTGCCGCGGCTCGCCACATCTGTGAGCTTACCAAGTTCGCTAAGCACCTCCCTTATGTGGTGTTCCGCCGCCTGAATGTGATATTTTTAGGGCTTTTTAAGTTTTTTTTTAATTGGAAAACTAACACTTTCGTACATCCTCTTGTGCATAACAGTGCGTTCGCCTAAGATCCGCCACCACTCCGTACAGCTAAAAATAACACTCCGGTTTATCGACTGATTATGATTGGCCTTGATGTCCTGCATCGATTTCCGTCAATATTTTGATCATGCACTCCTAATTTGCATAGATAAGTAGGACCAAAGTTATGCATGTTTTCCCGAATTTCAAGCATAACTTGCTTGAATGACTATGAAAATTCGTGAAAATTGGGTTCTAGGGGTAATTTGAAGCGCTGAATACGCCTGTGATATTCATGCATGCTCATTCTAAAATTTGCATATTCATGAAAATTTCAAACTCGTTTTTCTCGAAAACGAAGAAATATTGGTTTCTAATTTTTTGATATGTTGTAGCCCAAGAGTAGGGCTCTGCTACGCGCCCGGTCTCGATTTACGCAATGTTTGTCTTCGACCTTAAATCCTTAAAGGACCTTCACTTTCTTTTAGAGAGTAACTCTTATTTCCTCTCTCATTCCGCGCCATTCGACGCGCCGGTGCGGTCTGGAATGAATGGTTTTTGGTGAAGAATGACCTGCATCGAATGCGTTTCATAAATAATATAATTCACATCGCTCGCCAATCACCTCAACTAATGTCATACTGATTTTCTCACCGTTCTATGTCTTCACGATAATCAAATCCAACATAAACCAATGTCTATATTTCACCCTCTCTGATTTTAACTGACATTCAGTACCTCATCGAGAGGAATGAAACGGGCTGTCTAAAAATTGTTTATTGGAGAAAATATTGAGGAGACTCACAATCAGAGAGGGTGAAATATAGACATTGGTTGATGTTGGATTTGATTATCGTGAAGACATAGAACGGTGAGAAAATCAGTATGACATTAGTTGAGGTGATTGGCGAGCGATGTGAATTATATTATTTATGAAACGCATTCGATGCAGGACATTCTTCTCCAAAAACCATTCATTCCAGACCGCACCGGCGCGTCGAATGGCGCGGAATGAGAGAGGAAATAAGGGTTACTCTCTAAATGAAAGTGAAGCTCCTTTAAGGATTTAAGGTCGAAGACAAACATTGCGTAAATCGAGACCGGGCGCGTCGCAGAGCCCTACTCTTGGGCTACAACATATCAAAAAATTGGAAACCAATATTTCTTCGTTTTCGAGAAATAAGAGTTTGAAATTTTCATGAATATGCAAATTTTAGAATGAGCATGCATGAATATCACAGGCGTATTCAGCGCTTCAAATTACCCCTAGAACCCAATTTTCACGAATTTTTATAGTCATTCAAGCAAGTTATGCTTGAAATTCGGGAAAACATGCATAACTTTGGTCCTAATTATCTATGCAAATTAGGAGTGCATGATCAAAATATTGACGGAAATCGATGCAGGGCATCAAGGCCACTCATAATCGGTCGAAAAACCGGAGTGTTATTTTTAGCTGTACGGATTTTTGGGAAAAGTGGCGATTCTTAGGCGAACGCACTGATAACTGCATGGAAGTCAGATGTAAAAGAATCTACGTAGTCCTCGTAGTCAACTGAAAACGACATTTCCATAGATTTTACGTTGGATTATTTGAATAACGTCAGTTATTCAGCGCATCATCTGAAAACTCACATTCTTTATTTTGGAACAACTTGTCCAATTTGGCCATGGCGTTACACTCCTCCTCCGTTGCCTACAAAAGGGGCGTAACTGTAGTGTTTACAATTAGTATGGGTGTAATGCCGGTGTGGCCTTCTCGATCGCATTTACAGTGCGACAAAAGTGAAAATATTGGTCCTTTACCTCTCCAGTATTATTGAACGTCCTCAGCAGTACTCCCACCGGGTGGCCCAGCCTGAACAATTCCCTTGCGTCGTCACCGATTCGATCCAATACGTTGAGTATTTTCTTTCCATCTTGGAGGGAATTATACTTGGAGATGAAGGCTTGGACATCGGCCGTGACTGAATTTTTTGTTCATAAATTATTAAATTAGTTGACGTTTGAGGATTAACTAAACTGAAAAGACTCACTGTTGCTTTCTGCAAGCACGCAGCTCAGCAATGCCGTTGTGACTAACACCGGTAATAGCATGACTCTGAAAATGAATAGACGGGCAACCAAAAGCGGATAATGAAACAGTAAACAATGGGATTGGACGTGAAATTCTCAACACTTCTAACTCCACCTCTTCTTCTCACCACTTGCAGTTAGCGCTAACGAATGATCTCAACCAGAGGATATCAATTCAAAGAAAATTATGAATGTGAGAATAATATGATAAGTATCTGAAGCAAAAGAATCTTAGATGACAAATGGTTTTTGTATGGTTTGATCGGAGTTAAAATTAAAGCCACTTGAATTATTTTAAAATTGTTCTTTATCCACATTAAATAATTATAAGAAACAATGAATGATTTGTGGGGATTGGAAATGATTAAACGAAGAAATACGCTTTCCAAGAGTAAACAGTCTCCTTTCCCTTATCCGAAACTGAGTATGAAGTCCTAGTGGTTTCCAATTTATACGAAGCATTCTCATCAAGTGCAAAACCAACAGGCATCTCGGATTTAACTCCAGAAGTCTGTCTGTTTCTCAGTAGAATAACGGATCTGAAGAGTTCTTCGCTGTAGATTGGACCGATTGAGGAATCCTCTTGCATGTATGACAGTGCGGTAGACGCATTGGACAAAGCAGCATGCCTGAATGTGAAGTAAAATGTTACCATATTATCCGTCATACCGGTCTCAAGTCACCGTTTTTTGTTGTACTCGCACAATTAACCTTGTTGCGATAAAGATATATATTATGGACTCTGCAGTGATTAAAAAACAAAGCATTTTTCCTCACCTGAGCTCCTTCAGAATACTCTTTTCATTTTTCTTGATCCAATTCTTAGCAGTCGAAGATCTCCTGACGATTTCTGTGCGATTAAATCGGAAGATATGAATATCTAGTCCGTTAAAGTTGATAATGTTGGTGTAGTCTTCTTTATTGGAGGTTCCTACCGCCCATGAAACATCAACCTCGCTAGTTGGAAGGACCACGACTTGGTATGTGTAGCTAGAATTGGTTATGTAAATACTAAAAAAAATGCTCAAAAAGAAGAATTGGTTATGTAAATACTAAAAAAAATGCTCAAAATGAAGCTCACTCCGGCGATAGATGCTCCTCGAAAACTGTCTGAATCTTGCTCGCAGTCTTGTTATACTCACTGGTCGGGGCCTCAGAATCAATCGCGTATTTAGCAAATGTAACGCCAATTTCCGGCCATGAATTACTCTTAATGATTATTGATTACAACATCTTTCAGTATGATAGTTTTAATTGTCACCTGGAAATTCCTAGTCCAGTTTGCAATGAATTTTCCAGTTCTCCCTAGCGCAAGCACTGCTATTTCCGCATCAATTTCATATTCGTTCTCGTTTTTCTCAAGGATTGCGCTGATGGCCCAAGCGAGCAGTTCCTGCAACAATTGGAGTATTTATTGAGCAAATTTCACATATATTTATAGCATCAAAAATGACATACAATTCGGAGCAAGTCAGTATGCAATCTTTGCAGCTTTTCGTAAAGCACAGTCTGATTAAAAGCGTCAGTATCCGTCGACCTGTCCAATGAACAGCTGAAATAGTTGGATCAGTGTGATATCTAGTTCGAAATACGGGTAATCTCTTCATTTCACACTCCCCCTCGCCTATCTGACCAGGTGTGCGAGTGTCTGAGTAAAAATGAAGAAACGATTTCCCGTATTCTAGTGATATCGGAAATAAAAATCTGCTATCAGCCGCAAATGCCCATTTTTTGGCCCACAACTAGAGAGATAAGCAGATAACTCAAGTGATCTGGTGTCTCAGAATTGTGCGAATAAAATTGTTGTTACTTACTATCCGTGCATTCCGTAGTAATGACGGGCGCCGAATTGGTGAAAGTGATTTTCCAGCAAGGCCCGCACCTTGTAGATTGGAACAGTGTTCACTGAATTATTCTTGTATGGAAAAGTACAGGAAGAAAAGGTCGGCCAATGACAAGATGGAGCGATATCTTCCGCAAGACTGTTGGCCCGAACTTTCTCAACGATGCAAGAAAAACCAGTTGGAACGCCATGCACATCAGAGCTCTCGCCTAACTTGACCTCTTCATAAATGTGTTATAATCGTAAATCGGTAACAGGCCATTCCTCCTAGACTTGTTCGATATTTGGGCCAAACTACTAGAACTGAGTAGACTTGATGAAAATGACTCTTCTGTTTTTATCTGCTTTTCGCACTTTCTTTTTTATTTAGCATCACCAACACCCAACCTCTATTGACAAGTAGAATGTCGATATAGGGGCCAAACAGAAAGTTCGAAATACAGGTAATCGTCTCTTCATTTTCCACGCTCACCGATCAGAGTGGCGAGAGAAGAGACGATTACCCGTATTTCGAACTCGTGCTTACACTGCTGCACCCCCTCCCCTAACCGATTCGACCACATCGACGTGCCTCCGTTTCTATGCTCACCCATTATGTCGACTGTCTCATGATTCTATCACCGTAACGGAATAAATATTGAATTGAATTGAATAGCTTACGCGCGTCAAGATCGTCGACCACCTTTTGAATCGCCTCTGCTGTTTCACTGGATGATATGAGATACAAGTAGGTATACTTGTAGTCTCCGAGACTGTGTTGTTCGTGCCAATTTAGTCGGTCTGCAACATCACAATTATATATGTAAAATCCCAAGGCGTATGCCAACTTGTCTAAGCAACTCGGCATGAAAACAATAAAGGAGCAAACAGAATGATTAAAGAAGGCTTCCCAAGAATATCTGGCTAACTGAGTTCTCGGTGTGAGGTGGTGGGTAGCTGTTACCCGATAACACTTTCGAAACTCCCAAGTCACCATTTTTCGTTTGAACCGAGTTATGATCAATTGGCTGCGTGCCAAGTGACCCTGAAAAGCAGGCAACGAGCGAGAGAGCGTGCGGAATGAGGAGAGCGTCCCTCTCATTCCTCACTTTGCATAATCGCCCGCGCGGTTCGTGGGACGCATTCTTTAAGGTCACTAGAGCTCAAAATAGCAAAATGTCGTGTCGACGGCTCATATTTCGAGCTCTAATGATTATGAATTGCTTACTCCTCGATTCGATTCGCCGGTACGCTTCGTGCAATTTGACGTATTGCAGCACTCTTTGCTTGGTGACCTGCTCGCAAGCGAGTCGAGTCGAGACATCTACGCTCTGCAATGAAATTTTCGAAATATTACCCTCCACCGTATTAGTTGTTACTTTTCGGTCTCGTTGCGCCTCGGGTAGATACATTATGATAATTATTTAATAGTCCCGGGCCATTCAATCCCAACCATAAAACCAATGTGAACGAACTTGTAAACGTCTAAAATAGGAAACTCTAGTCCGAAGTCGTTGAAATTGCCGGTGTTAAAGTTTTGCAACTTTTCAATATAGTGCACGAAGCACTACTTTTATTGCACACTACTCCCAGAAATAAGAGATGCTTGTGAAATGAGAAAAATAATGCGCGCTATCATTATGAATATTTATCCGCCACGTATCATACATGCGTATCATACCTATACATGGACAAAAAGTGGGTCGTCGCCGGCGTGGACAGGTATGTTTGTAGCCTCTGAAACGTACCGCAATCAGTCTCATGGTATCCAAGTAGTCCGTATGCTGCCTCACCCACCTCATTTGATGCACGCTCATGTCTCCTCGAAGAGTCGCGTTAATGACAGGATGAAGACTTGAATACGCAAGCATTATTCGGAAGGATGCCATCTGAATATGGCAATGAATCTTTCAATTCATCTTTTGCAAAACAAAATGTGCAGTGCGATTTTCTCGCCAATTTTATGAATACAGCACTTCTAAGCACGTAAAAGACATACATATTCGTAGAGCTCGAAATGTTTTGCATCATGATATTCTGGAAGGAATCGGATTAAAATATTTGCCGGTGGCATACTCGAAACTCACCAAAAGGTCGTGGGTACAGTTTGCTCAGCATTTCAAACGCTTTCACATCTTCGGGAGTTGACTGAAAAGGAATAATTTGATACAACAAAGTTATCCGGATAATCACACGATATCAAAACATATGCAATACCTGTCCAGTAGCGTTGAATGTCTGTGTCAGATTTCGCAGCGGTTGACCCAGACGGAATAGTTCCTTGGCGTTTTCTCCGATGCTATCAAGACCTCGAAGCACATCCGTGGTAGAGTTCATTTCGTGAAACTTTGCAACGAATGCTTGAGCGTCGGCGGTTACTGCAACATCTTCGTTATATATCAGGAAAAATTGAAAAAAATGAAGAAAAAACTACCATTTCGCTCAGCACGAATGCAAGTCAGTAAGCTGGTCACAAGTATCGCCGGCAACAGCATCATTCTGAAAAATATAAATCATCATTAAATGAATCAACTTCTGGGAACAAAGAAAACACACGTTGCTAAGCAATTGCGCGAATCAAAATGGACGAGCGTCAAATTGTTAATATTTTTTATTACATTCTTATTATTGTTCCCAATGGCAATTCTCTCACAAACTCACCTAATTGACCTCATCAGAGCGCTAAATTATTGTCTCACTGGCGCCAAGACCTTATTTCACAGTTAATAAGACTCATTCCCACTTGAGAAACGCTCGCAGTTGTAATATTTTTATGCCTCCTTATATTTTTTGTTCTGACTCGTCTTTTGGAGTACATTGTTCGTTAATCATTCCCCAATATTTTTTATTACATTTTTCCCATCATCACATAAATGCCAGCTGTCGTCTCCTTTCCTTTTTTTGAATAATAAAACACTCGAATTATAAAATCATTGTTTCGTTCATAACAAGAAGAGATAAATAGTACGTATAAAGGAAATAAAAATCATATGCATTGGAGCATTTACAGAGAGGTGAGGATAGGTGTCCACGCCGCAGGCGACTTCATGTATAGATGCACACATACATGTGGTGCGCAAAAAAAGGATTCATGCTTGTCACCAGTGCTGGACACGTATGGAGGTGAGTTAACGAACGATATTCAAAATCATAATGATGACGAAAAGTGGATGGAAAATGCAGGCGGACTCTTGGTTTGCTGAATTAACTTTCACAACAATCTCATCAGATGCATTCCCATAGACGCGGAAGATGTGAATGTTGAATTCAGTTGCATTCGAATTATTCTTCTCGCTGGTAGGCACCAACAAAACTTTATGGGTGTATCTGAAATTAGAATATACGGCTATTATCTAGAGCTCTTCTAAAACATTCATGCACTGCGCGTAACTAACCTTCTCGAGCCCTGTTTCTGGAGAGCTTTCTGAACTATTTGAGCAGTTTGGTTCAAGTCACGTCCTTGTTCTTTGCCAATCGCATCCTTTGCTATTTGAATACCAATCTCGGGCCAGGCTAGATCCTGGAAATAGATGTTGTTTATTTTTCAATAGCAGTTGCCCAATAAACATACCTCAACCTCTCGAGCCCGATCAGCTATTTCTTGACCAGTAGTCGTCAATACTTTCACGGTCGGTTCCGCTTCATTGTAGTCTTCGGGAGGAGGCAAGAAGTAGTACGACTGATTAGTCGGGTAGGTTATATTGCCGATCATGGATTTTACTAGGACCTGAATATTATTGGTGCATTGTTACGAGTTTAAACAAAATCTCGACGATGACCAACAATTGCCGGTTTAGCTCAAAAGCGGGAAAAAATTCACCAGTCTTAGCAGCTCCGTTCGAACCACTCGCAGGTCATCATAATGGAGTGCCAATTCTTCCAAGCTCACCCGTTCACGATCCCGAAGCCTTTTCGTTTTGACTAGCTGAAATATTCGCTTTGATTCTAAAAAAAGGACACGGATACAATCGAGTTAAGATAACGAAAGCTGCAACCGACAATAGTAATCCTCGAGGGTTCATGAATATTGTAGAATCCACCAAAGAATTCCGGAGTTTGTAGAAATCTTGGATTAACGAACATTCTATAGAGTTCTTTCTTAATCGTTGCGAGGAGATCTTTCTGGTCGTTGGCTGTTCGGTTCAAGTCAGTGAGCGACTGCATTGATCGCTGAAAATTATTGATTTGAAGCATATCTGGTATAATTAGTATAAAGTCTCTATTTTCAAGGCAAAATCAGACAAATATTAGTCTGTTTTTTAAGTTGTGCAATCTCAATCCGTGAATCAATTTACAAAATAACTCACGAATACATGTTCCCTGCCCCAGGTAGGATGCTCAAAGTCACCATCGGGCAGTGTTCGAGCAATGGCTGTGTTGTAGTCTAAAAAATAGTATTTCTAATCAGCGCAAGCCCGAATGTTTTAACGATTATTTTAAAAAAAGGAATACAAGTTGCTAGAGGCTGCATTCATTCAGAAACTAACCATCGGGGATTTGGAATAGCTTGTGCACTTCGGTTATAGTGCTCGTTTGGTTAGTTGTACCTGACTTAAAATAAAGAGATATTTGCAGAAACAAGACTCATATTTATTCACCTCGGAGTTCAGTGCATCCAATAGCTCTCCCACTGGTTGACCTAATCGAATCAGATCTCTGCTATCCTCTCCTAAGGTTTCAAAGCTTCCAACAACGTCAGAAGATTCGTTGAGATGGTGAAACTTTGAAACCAATGCGGAAACTGCGGCTGAAATCATAATCCAGTCATTAAAGAAGGCGTCCCACTAACCGCGCCGGCGACTATGCAAAGTGAGGAACGATAGGGACGCTCTCCTCATTTCGCACGCTCTCTAGCTCGTTGCCTGCGTTTCAGGGTCACTTGGAACGCAGCCAACTGCTCGTATCCCAGTTCAAACGAACATTGAAAACATGGGAGTTGCGAAAGTCACATCGGGTAGCCACGACCCACAAGCTCACATCGAGAACTCAGTTAGCCAGATATTCGTGGGATACCTTCTTTAACATGATAAAATACTCAGTCTATCTACTCAAATAAATGTATACACTCACGATCGACTTCGGCTTGGCAGTGACACAGCCCCGCCGTCACCAGTAACACTGGCAGCAACATCCTGAAATATTCAACGATGAAATTTGATTTAAGAAGCACTAATAATATGGTATACCGTGCCTCAATGGGAATATGTTCATAAACTCTCGATAACCGGCCAAATTTGTTTTAGCACCTCGCCGTTTATGAAACTTCACACTACGGTGACAGCAAGATTCTCATTCAGGTCAAAGGATCAATCAAGCCGATGCATCTATCTTCTTTCAAAACACCAAAATTTCACCCAGTGGCTAATCCCCCACTGTCTCACTATTATTCAGCACTTTTGCGATTGCGCGTCTGTTATGGAAATAATCTCATATTCGTTCACTCATTCATTCATTCATGCAATTGTGATTTATTGCCCGGACTTTTTTCATTATTTTTTTTCATTTTCTCTATTTTTTCGCCTCCTAAATTTACACGAAAAGCTATTTTTTCAGGAGAATGTGGCTACCTGTTCTACTGTTTATGACACTATCCTCTTCTTATGCGAGTAGAGACTGTGAGTAGCAAGTTATAACAATTATTATATTTCTCCGCACTGATTGTAGGGGGGGGGGCGGTGTGTGTTGAGAAAGGGCTCTGACGCCTTCTTCTGATGCCAGCTGCATGAGCTGTATAATGTTCTTTACAGATTCAGCCGATGTCCTCCTTCTGGTGGCCAAATTTCATCAATTTAACTCGACCAAGGACGTCTTTAACAGTTTCGAAACACTAGGGGAAGATAGTGAGGAGCTGCTCAGACTGGGAACCATCGTTGGACAACGATTTGTTGCCGGCATCAACTCAACATTGGAGGTAAAATACGAAACATTTTGGTGTTTGGCCCTGTCAACAAAGGTGAAACATGATCTTATTAGACTTCTTTCATTGTTCTCACGATATGCGACTAACAAAACCGGCACTTCTTTACTTTAGTGTCCAAAGATTTTAACATTTCTTGTTACCTAAAAGTGCTGTTTTGGGCACTAAAGTAAGGAAGTGCCAACAAACCAGCAGTCGGAGAGTTTCGAAACGAATCAGTAATGTTCATTGCAGAGAGATGTGGATGAATCGAGATCACTGGCAGAGCTGTTCAATCTCTTTAAAGAGCCATTTATCCTGCGCCCGGGACCCCCGAAACGGAGATATCTCGTCAACGTAGGCTTTATTAAATTACTTTCATAGTTTCTCGCACCGACCGGGAAACCATTAAAGGGGGAGGGCATCAATCGCAGGAAAGGGAGGTCGTCGTCTCTCACGTTGCCTGAAATGCAAGGGAAAGCAGCCAATTATTATATATCTGTTCAAGCGAAAATTGAGCCCCCTCTTTATGTGGGCGGAGTGTCAGCTACCCAATTGGAAACCGTTACCTCACTCACCGGTATATTCGTCATTAAATGCGTGGGAGAAAACATGGGTTGGCACAGTGTCTATATAATTTCAATTACAATTACAATTATTTATCCACCAGGAGTAAGATATGTTCGTAATAGCTAGGATTCTTCGGTAGAATTCGGTGAAGGTCCGACGTCATGTAGAGTCCAAATGATTGTGTATCTGTTTCTGACGTCTAAAAATCCATTATCAGACTGCAATGGCATCACTCATGACTGTGAATCGGAGTGAACAAAGTAATGCCATTACAAAAATTGACAATCATCTGTACGATATGTTCGTGCACCCAAGGTACCTCAACGATCCATACTTCGGCATGGGGTTCTATAACATTCACGATGTCAAAACGATTATCCATGTCAGTTTTTTCTTCCGAGTTTTATAGTCACGAACACACTCTCTTGCCCGCTCTGTCGACGAGAGAGAGAGTGTGTGAAATGAAGAGACGGCGGAATAATTTCTCGAGCTCTAGTCACGATATGATAGAAATGGATTTATAATGAACAATTATAGACGGTAGATCACAGTGCGTACATTAATTGTCGGTCGCTGAGAACGGAAGAAATGGATAAATTCGTAAAAATTCAAATGGCACTGCAGAGACTCGGTTCTCGTTTGAACAGTTAGTTTCAATGACGTTTTCTCGTGAAATTAAGCGTTTCTTTCAGTTACCCTGCCCAAGTATATCGGGAATATTGAACTCGATGGTATGTTTGAGTTGAATTTTTGGGCGATTGCTCTATTTCGGTCTAAGAAGGTCTAAGGTCTAAGACAGTCGATTACTCGGAATATTTCAGATTTCCTGCTAATCGGCACTCGAGCCCCCGCTGAACAAGTTGATAGAGTGGTGCAGGCCCTTGATAGGAGTGAGTGTTTCGATTTTTAGCCCTTCTTTGTGAGAATGCCTTTCTTGTATGAACAAATGCCTGATTGGAACTAAGCAAATTGGCTCAAGATAGATGCAACGGAAGGCTCCTGATGCAATTTCTATTAGAACTGGAAAAACTCCAGCTTACGAGTCCACATTTCAGATTTGGTTTTGTATTTAATGAATGCTTTTTGCAGTCGTTGATTCCCGAGAACAGGCTCTCTATAGCGCGATTGGCCATGCTCTGTACACGAAATTTTTCGATGAGAACATCGGAACTTTGGGATATTGTAGAAGGTATTGAACTACTCTTATTCCTTCGTTTTGATCAAGTATCATTCATTTTTCTCACATTTCTTTCATTTTCAATCAACAATTATTTTGTGACAAAAATGCTCCGAATTTCAGTTGTGACGTGGGAATGACATTCGAGTTCGACCTAGCTGCTCTTCAACACGAAATGCAACAAATACGCCTTGACTTGCTCCGACTTGTACGTGTATTTAGACGAATTTTAAACATTCTGAACCCCTTTGTTCTCTCCAGATAAGGATGAACAATGGGATTAAGTTTTGCATTTTCCCGCCACACCGTATTCGAGTTACAAATAGATATCTGAATATAAAATGTTTCTGAATTTTTTTGTTTCTCCAGTCTCGCCTCACCTCTCTCGTTTTCTAGGTCGTTGCCAAGGCGATGTTCGGCAGTTCACCTGGATCTACTTCAAAATACCCGCTTGAATACTACAAATCGGGGCCGACCGTTCGAGCACTTGCCAAAACTGGACGTGCAATTCTGGATTGGGCTCGGCACGTTGAGGTGAGCGTCAGTTTCCTGACCAATGACAGCAATACATTGCTACAAAACTCGTCACGCACGAAACAATTAGAATGTTTCTTTGGGTGAAATGGAACCGGTTTTCGATTTTTTCCATAATAACAAATGACTGCTTCCCAGGACCTATCCTGGCCCGAGATTGGCATTCAAACAGCCAAGAATGCGATTGGCAGCAACTCTGAGGCAACAAACGAAACTGCTAGCAAGATCCGGAAAGCTCTCGAGAAGCAGGGACCCAAAAGGTGCCTCAAATTAGTGATGGCGCGTTTTCATTTTGCATTTTTCAGTTTCGCCTACCAAGTTGTCGTGCTGTCGCACAGTGTCGCGGGTAGCTCATGGAGTGTCGAAACTGAAGTCAGCGACATTGTCCATCGCAACGGCTACACCACCGTAACAGGTAATGAATTTGTTTTTTTAATTAAGGCTGCCCATGGGCCTTACCAGTAGAGTTCGACATACGGGTCGTCTCTTCATTTCACACACTCTCTCGTCACTCTGACCGGTGAGAGAGCAAGTAAAATGAAGAGACTATTTCCCGTATTTCGAACTCTACTTACCAGCACTTATCGGTGCTTCTCACCACAGTTTGTAGTTTTACTATTACCATATCAGACATCAACGGTCTCGACGTCCACATCTTCCGCTTCAACCGTACGGAAGCGAAGAAAAGAGCGGCAATCGGAAGACAATGGATCCAAGAGAATCGCGATCCACTGGCACAAGCAATGCGGTTAGTATTGATGTTATTTGGTCAGATGGACTGTATTCTTCTTAGTGTAGCATAGAGAGGACAAGAGGGGAAGACGGGTTGATAACAGATCGATTTATCATCGGGCCGAGACGTTTCGAGCCAAACAGCTTTTTTATTGTTTCGAACCATTCGGTCAGATGATTTTTTTCCCGCATAGCCTACTAGAACCTACGTAGTACATGGGCAAACGTAGCCAGTGCATACTAGGGTTGCAAGTTCGGGATCGGCAATCCCGAAAGTCGGGAATACCGACCCTCTTCCCTAGCTGTCTCTCTCACTTTCGCTCGCTATTTCTCATCTCTAACCGTCTGTCGCGAGAGAGTGTCGGTATTGCCGATACCGAACCTGCAACCCTAGTGTATACATGCCCATTTCAGATCCACCACGGCGAAAAACGCCTCCACTCTTCTATCATCGCTCCACTCCGATACTACGATCGGGAAACTTCATGCAAAAGATCTTTACCGCTCAGTTTTTCTCTTCAAAAAGATGGACGGTTCGATTGTTTTCCAGTCCGGACTCAAATTGATCAGAATAGCCTCTGTTCCGGTTGGGTTGGCCATCGACGAGAATTCAACGGTAATTGTTGATACGGAGCAGGCTTACCCCAACCCGTGGAAGATGTTCTTCTTCCTGTAATTTTTTCATTCACACCTAACATTTTTTTGCAATGTATCCACTCACCGACGTGCACTCTATGATAATTATCGCAAAATATGATAAAAAATTTCGAAATCCAATATCTTGAGCATAGCCTCTACTCACCATTGAATTGGAAGATCGAGAATGACGACACGATATCGTGTTTCCTTATCTCCGACAATGAGAAATGCACATATATGAGCAAGGTCAAAGAAAGTGCTAATCATATTCCCGCTCTGGCAATATCTCATTGCTCATTGAGCTAGGAGCTCTCATTCGACTGGCATTTTTCTCGATATTACTTTAGAAGTAACATATCTTATTTCATTTAAAAAAACGTCAGAATTATGTTGCTGCCTGCCTTACTTGCAACGCTTGTGGTACCACATAATGCTGATATGAATAGTAAGTTTATTTTTGAATTTAAAATAGTGATTTTATTGAGTTATTCGTCCGACAACTTTACTCCAGATTTCAGTGGAAGCAAATGTTCACACCTTGCTCTGTAAATTCTATGAATTGAGTGAAGAGAAGAACGTTCTAAAAGGTCTGGACAGACTGGGTGAGGACAGCAGGGAACTGATGAAACTGGGCAAGCCTTTGGAGAAGCTGATTCTTCCATTCGGCAAATATACTGAGGTAGATCGTCACTTAGTTGCTTTTCGCGAAGCTCAAGTAACCAACGCAAATTAATTGATTCTTTGATTTTTGCAGGTGGATTATTCCGATAAGCAAGCGTTGGCTGATTTACACGAGTTCTTTAGAGTCATACCCTACCGTGAGTTGAACAAATTCGAATTCTGACGCAGATATTCCAGCTCATATTCGCGAGCCGGAATCAGTTGGCGGAATCAATTGGAATATGAATTATATTTATGTATGACTTTTTTGTTTTCTTATATGGTCTCTCAGATGGGGTTTTAATGTAATTTCACACTTTTGTCGTATCACCCTACTCACATAAAAAATCAGTTCTCGAGCTGATGGGTGCTGATGCTAATTGAGATAGCATTGGTGCCCATCCCGTTTTAACTTTACATCAACTTGCATATGCTACTACTTCCAGCGTGCGATGCATTCACTAACGGATATTAATCGAAATGGAAGTGATGTTTTCACTTCGCTGAAACTATCTGTCGATGTAATCTTCGCTGATCCCTACCAAATATTGGACCATGGATTCGCATTTACAACATACACCATCCAGGACTATAACACCATTTTGGATGTGGGTTTCCAGCTTCCTTTTCGAATTTTTAAGGCTAAACTCAAGGCTCATCTCGAGGAAATGTGGTAAATTCTTGAAGGATATGAAAGAGAAAAATATATTTTATATATAAAATAAAACTTGAGACAATGAACTTCCAAACACTTATCGAGTGCCGATTGCCTACCAGTGAGGAGAGTGCGAGATCAGAGCGAGTTAAGCAGGCATTTCGGAGACTTGAATCCCGATTTGATGGTATTATTGTTGTTATTGTTGTTATTTTATTTTTGTTGTTGCTAAATATATATAGTATTGCAAATTGAACTCGTTGCAGTTGATCTACTGCACAACCTCGATGTAACGCGTATGTTTGAATGTTTACTGCGCCTCAGACTGACATTTATAATGCTATTTCAGAATTAATAGCCCGCAGCTTCAAAGCTCGACAAGTAGATGTAGACTGGCTTGTTGGCAAAATCGATCAAAGTATAACTCCATTGAACCATTGAATAATCTTATAGAGTCTTACAAATTCAATTACAGTAAATGATCAACCCCATCACGCTTTGGAAATCTCTTGCATATATCGGAATAGTAGCGGCGTACTCGGTGAAACGACAAAGTGGGCTAGCACGTATGTTAAGAGACCGGCTAGGTAAGATTCGAGGGTATGGCCGTTAGGGCCGGACATCGATATCTCAGATCCGAACCAAAACTTTTTTGGGGATACCCCTATGGATCCTGATCACTATTTGGGCCGTTATTTGGTCATATCTCAAAAACCCGAAAAGGGGCGGGGCTTCAAACTTTAAAAAAGAAAAATTCACCATAAAAAAGTAGGGCAACCTAGCTCCAATGTTAGTGTGGTTATATTATATACTGACCTAGGCCTTCAAAACCCACTTTTAGTTGATCCGAAATTTCGATCGCAAACTGATTTTTCATGTTCAAAAAATCGGTTTTTAATTTTTATAAATTTTAAAACGAAAAAGTGCATCTCGAAAAGTTGATAGGCTTGTAGAGCACAAAATTCTGCATAGGACCAAAGAAAAAAATCGAATTTTTTTATAGCCCATCAGCGTCATTTCTGGCCAGGAGAGCGGTCGCGAAAAATAAACATTTTCCAAACAGTACGTGCTATAGCTCATTTTGTAGAGCTCGTCGAACTGATCACTTTAGTGGAACACTATTTTTCATAATTTTGTCTCTGTGAAGAGATATGAGCGTTGGAAAAGAGAGTCCACCCTCTTCCCTTCTCTTGGAGTCCCTTCCCAACGATCGACGTCGGGGTCACGCGGGGTCGCGGGGAAGGGAAGAGGGTGAACTCTCTTTTCTGACGCTCATAACTCGTTACAGAGATAAAATCATGAAAAATTATGTTCAACAAAAGTCATCAGTTCGACGAGCTCTACAAAATGAGCTATAGCACGTACTGTTTGAAAAATGTTTATTTTTCGCGACCGCTCTCCTGGCCAGAAATGACGCTGATGGGCTATAAAAAAATTCGATTTTTTTCTTTGGTCCCATGCAGAATTTTGTGCTCTACAAGCCTATCAACTTTTCGAGAAAAATCAGTTTGCGATCGAAATTTCGGATCAACTAAAAGTGGGTTTTGAAGGCCTAGGTCAGTATATAATATAACCACACTAACATTGGAGCTAGGTTGCCCTACTTTTTTTATGGTGAATTTTTCTTTTTTAAAGTTTGAAGCCCCGCCCCTTTTCGTGTTTTTGAGATATGACCAAATAACGCCCCAAATAGTGATCAGGGTCCATAGGGGTATCCCCAAAAAAGTTTTGGTCCGGATCTGAGATATCGATGTCCGGCCTATCCTGGGATCTTACATAGCCGGTCTCTTAATTGAAATAACAATTATAATTTTTTTAAAATTATTTGACTTCGTATTCCGATTTGTCGATGCATTTTTTATGCAAATATATGGTATTTGTTTTTGAAACACGGCCAATTAATTTCAAGTGCTTTATCGCCCTACCAGAGTGTTCAAACGAAGAGACTTTACGTATAGTTTACAGATGCGGTCCTACAAAGACGATTAAATTCAACAAGGATTTTCTCCTTGCAGAATTGAACAAGATTCGACTGGATTTGCTCAGACTGGTTGGTTTTGTTGTGCCATTGTAATTTCTCGGGAAAAGGTGTATCTGTTCAGGTCCTGGTCAAATCGTTTATCGGTCCAACTGATCCCACGGGCTATAGCGGACCGATGGTATGTAATCATGAACATTTATTTATTAGAGTACCTTTCCTTTCATTTCGCATACTCTCGTTCTACCGGTCGCTAGATTAGCGCGTAAGACGGCACACTATAATCTGGAATAAAGAGACGGATTCTACAATTTGAAATCGTTATTCATTGAGCTCTCGTCGAACGAGCGGGCGAGAGAGCGTGCAAAATGAAGAGACGGCGGTATCATTTCTCTAGTTATTCATTGAGGTGCCCATCGTTTCAACTGGGGGTCCCGAGTATTACCAATCCTTCTCTGTGCCCTCTCGAGAAGAAAACCCGCCTGAGAACAACACGGAACCCGAGCTGAAAGCCCTTGATAATACGGCCAAGAGCATCGCAAAATGGGCCAGACGACAACTTGCTTATTAATTGCAACATCAATTCTGAAATTAATTTATTTTTAATTATTTTCATTTGTATTTGAAAAATGTCACGCAAAGGCCAAATGATAAAATGCTTCTCACACCCAGCCTAAACGAGTTCAACCTAATGGGTTGTCACCGCATCTCTCGCTCTTCTTTCGCAATTCATTCCTCTTCGATCTATCTCCTTGCTAGATCGCGCCTATCAAATGTTGCGTGAATTTCACGTACCCGTTTTGCTCGTGACTCAATCAAATTAACACAGATGAGATCTTCATTTATCATTGCCTCATCGATCCTTCTGCTCTCAACTTCACAGACAGGTTAGAGTTTTTCAATAAAATTTTTTTTTTAAATTCATCTTAAAGTAGCGAAACACCATGTAGTTCCAGTTTGTCAAGTACTTCCGATTCCGATTCCAGGCGACTCCTTCTTCCAAGGCTGCGTAGGCAAGAAGGAAGGGTTATACACACTCGGTTGCAGCAATACATTCTACGACTGCAGGCAAGTTCAGTTTATCCACAATATGCATTGCTAATAATAAAAACGTCTGATAAGGGCTCAATTCGGCCATCAGGCATCACAGGAAGGTTCAATCGGATTAGGCGATTGTAAAATGTACTTCGAAACTTTTCAGGGATGAACGCGCCGCAGTAAGCACATGCATTGCCGGGACCTACGCACTCGGGAACTCGGAACATAATGGCGTGGTAGGGCATATACTTTGCATAGTCAAAGTTTTTATTTTTTTTGTTTAAAATGGTCATCAAATAATCTATAATAAATGATAACAGTAGTCTGAAACCAGAGACCAATACATATACCATCTTTCAGGATTGTGTCGATTGGGATAAGGTGCCGGCCTGTCTGGCTGGCGAAGAGGACCTAGGAATCGGCATTGAAGAGGGAGAAATTCAACCAGGTTCGATTTCCTGCTTTATTTGGGTGGGTATTGATTATCTTTTGAAATAACACACTCGTTATCGTTTCGAAAAAAATTTAACATATCATTATCATTTAATTTTTTTTCGTTTTTTCAGCTGAAGAATACTCAGACGACGAGGGTGAAGGCGAGAGTGAAGGATCAACGCCAATCAATTGCACCTACACTCGCGGGCAAAAGTCACCGGGCACTTTTTCAAAGTTTCATATCTTCTGAGCTCGGAAAGCTATCAATATGGAACTTTGGCATTACCTAGAAAAAGTGCAGATCAATATTTTCCACATAAAACGGAATTGCAAAAAATCGATATTATTGCATAGTGATGACGCAATCGAAGGGTACTTTTTCGAAAAATCACTATTCTTGGGTAGAATTTTTCTAACCCTCCAATTTTTTTATGCATGGACATATGATCGAGGGCTACACAGAAAAAAAGTTTCAAGTTGCTACCTCTTGCTACAGCGGCTTCAGGATTTTTGCTAAATCAGGGGTCGAATTTCCATAGCTCCGCTACTAGACAAGCTAGAGACTCGTTCTAATGATCATTCTGCTTCTTATGATGAGTAACTATGATCCTCAAAGTTTGGTGAAGATCGGTCATCGTTTAGATTTTTAAGGCACACAAATCATTTTTGCCTAAGGTTCGAGTTTGACCATCTACCATTCCAAGGGTGATTTTTGTAAAAATATAATTTTAGTGTAGGAATGTTCGAAAAGTATAAACGAACTGATTTCCAACTTTTTAGAGCACTACGATCACTTTCCTGCCCGCGGCGATCGATTTCCGGAGGCATACTTTGATAGGAAATGCACCTTGTTTACACTGAAGCAGAGAGAAAAGGGGGCGTATTCTATCAAAGTATGCCTCCGGAAATCGATCGCCGCGGGCAGGAAAGTGATCGTAGTGCTCTAAAAAGTTGGAAATCAGTTCGTTTATACTTTTCGAACATTCCTACACTAAAATTATATTTTTACAAAAATCACCCTTGGAATGGTAGATGGTCAAACTCGAACCTTAGGCAAAAATGATTTGTGTGCCTTAAAAATCTAAACGATGACCGATCTTCACCAAACTTTGAGGATCATAGTTACTCATCATAAGAAGCAGAATGATCATTAGAACGAGTCTCTAGCTTGTCTAGTAGCGGAGCTATGGAAATTCGACCCCTGATTTAGCAAAAATCCTGAAGCCGCTGTAGCAAGAGGTAGCAACTTGAAACTTTTTTTCTGTGTAGCCCTCGATCATATGTCCATGCATAAAAAAATTGGAGGGTTAGAAAAATTCTACCCAAGAATAGTGATTTTTCGAAAAAGTACCCTTCGATTGCGTCATCACTATGCAATAATATCGATTTTTTGCAATTCCGTTTTATGTGGAAAATATTGATCTGCACTTTTTCTAGGTAATGCCAAAGTTCCATATTGATAGCTTTCCGAGCTCAGAAGATATGAAACTTTGAAAAAGTGCCCGGTGACTTTTGCCCGCGAGTGTATGTCGAAGATGGTAAATTGAATTCGTTTTTTAGAGCATTTAGTTTTCATCACTGAATCAGTAAGTGATCATACAAATATTCTAATCCGACCTTGTATTAGGACATACTTTTCATAGTATCTTATGTGCCTGATATTTATTTATTTTTTTGGTATTATTGTATAGAATAGAAGAGATTTACTAAAAAGTGAGGACTATCCGAAATACTTTGTAGGTTTCTACGCTCTCGGGTGCAGCAATAAATACTATGAGTGCATCAATGGAACGTCACTGATGCTCTATTGCGAAAGCAACTTCTTCTACGATAATGGAGGATCGATTAAGAAAGGGGTACGGTATCTAAGCGCATACTTGTCATAAAATCTTATGCGCCTGATATTTATTAATGCTTTTTGGTATCATAGGATAAAAGAGGATAAAAGAGGAGAAAGGGGGAGGGGGTGCAATTTACATTCATTGCAGATTTGCAACCAACGTGATCAAGTAGCCGCTTGTACTTCCGGAGCCATCGATGAGTCCATTAACAAGTCTGCGGATTCGTATCCAGGTACTATTTTTCCCGACATTCCAACAAGTCCTGTTACCCAAGCTCCATTCTACAATGTTCACACACGCTTGCTTCACACAGACAAGGAAACATTCCTTAGGAAAAGGGCCAGGGGAAGTCAGAAATTCGAATAATTTGCAGGCTCTAGCGGCAGTTGCGATGGAGAGGACTTAATGGACGGCTGTGCATCGGAAAGTGAATTGGATAAACTGAAGGAAGATAATGAACGAAGTGAACAAATAGAGCAGAAGGAAGCCAAGAAGGAAGACAACGTTGACACGCCTCAGTTGTAAACTCGCTAACAGATACTTTTTTATCTTATTCAGTGCTCAGCTTCTCTCCTTATCTACTTAGTGCCTTGCAGCTAGCAGCACTTAGTACACAATTCGTTGGCTAACTCATTTGTGCTTTGTCAAATAAACAGTTTTACATCCATCCTCGACCACAATTTCAAGATCATTTCATTTTATCTCGACACGACTACAGTATGTTCTGGATCTTGAGCCGGAGCCGGGAAATGTGTGTAGTAAAAGCCGGCTTTCCGGCTAGGGCGGGAGCCGGGAATTAGTTCTCCTCGTCCGGGTCCGTGTGCGACCGGGGCATCGGCATGCACAGCGGCCCGCAGCCCGCCTCCGATCCGTGCACGTGCTGGTGCTGTGTAGCGTCCATCTGGAAAGGGCCGGGAATTAGGCAGAGCCAGAATTTAGAAAGAGCCGGGATTTGCCAGAACCGTGCTTTGGCCAGAGCCGGAAATTAGTTAGAGCCGTCAATTACTCAGAACCGGCAAATAGTACCTTCTTGCTCGGCTCGTCCGCTGCTCTCTTCGTCGCCTTCTTCGATTTGCCACCCTTCTTGGACGAGCTCTTGTCCGAGACCAGGTCCGACGGCTTGAGGAAGCTCGATCGGGCCTTCTTCGGCTAGAAAGATCAAAGATCAAAGATCATAGACCACTTCACCAAACCTCCTTGAGCTCCGCCTTGGGCGTCGTCAGCTTGTTGCCTGAATGAACAAAGATAAGAGATCAAAGATCAAAGATCAAAGAAACTCACTCTTGACTTTCTTCGCCGACTCCTTCTTCTTGCCTGTGGGCATGTCCGCGATGATTTCCTGCAATTTACGGATATGTGGGAGCCGGAACCGGGAGCCGGCAAATGCCGAATCCGGATCCGTCAATTACCTTCTTTCTCGCGGCCGATTCCGCGGCTGCGTCGCGCTCCTTCTCCCGGCTCGTCTTCATCTCGTCCTGTAGGGAATAAATCGTTCCGATAATAACAATTTTCCCTTCAGCGATGCAATTCCTATTACTGATTTTAGTACATGGCACACGACTACCGTAACCAGCAATCGACCACTACCGTATACCTGCGGGTCCGAAGCGGGCGCAGCTGCAGCTGCAGGCGGAGGAGCTGCGTAGGTGCGGAGCAGCTCGAGCTGCGTGACATCCGTCGCCGGGACCGGGGCCGGCGCCGGCGCCGGCGGCTGGTTGTGCCACTGCAATTCCCGGTTCTGCATTTTCCGGTTCCGGCTCTCTAATTCCCGGTCCTCACCATGGGCTGCTCCTTCTCGTCGTCCTCGTCCGCGCCGCCCGCCTGCGTCTTGGCCATCACCGAGAGCGGAGCCGGAGCCGGTGTGTCGACCGGCTGCAAAATCCGGTTCGCAGTAATTTCCGGCTCTGGAAATGCCGGCCCTTACCGTGGGAGGCTCGCTCTCGGGTGCGGGAGGCTGCGCAGCCGCGGCGTCGGGCGTTCTGCAGATTACGGCATATTGGAGTAATATCAATTCGTGATAAGCATGCATTGATCTACCGTAGCTCACTTTCCCTAGTTTACAATATTTGATCTATCGAACCCCTCCACAGATCACACATCAGTAGAATTTAATAGTCAGTTCTCGATAATCCGAGACTACCATAACCCCACGATCTACCGTATACCTTGGCGGCGCGGGGTCGTTGCTCTCAAAGATGGTCGCCTTCTTCAGGCGGCGCTTCTGCAGCGGCTTCTGCAGAGATCAAAGATCAGACTTCAGAGATCAAAGATCAAAGATCAACTCTACCTTGGGCGAGAACGGTGTCTTGTCGGGATGCTCGAGATCGCGGGTGTCTGAAATGGGTAGATACGGTATGATACAGTATCCTCGATGCAGTACGAGACAGAAGGCAGAAAATTTAACAATAAAGTCAGTTTCCGATGGCCCTCGTGATTCCTAAACTTAAAAAATACATTTCCCGATAGGCTACCGTAATCTACCGTACCCCTACCGTACCCTTGCCAATAACCGCCGTATCGATGGGGCTACACTGCTCTTATCGTTCCCTACCCTTCCTTTATCATATCCAATCGGTATTGTAGTCCTACCGTACACCCCTACCGCACCAGTACAGTACAGTGATACCGTACCCTTGCCAATAACCGCCGTATCGATGGGCGTGTCCGTCTGCGGCTCCTCCTTATCGTTGCCGCCGTCCTCCACCTTGGACGTCTCGAGCAGCGCCGCCGCGGCCGCCGCCTAAATGCCGGACATCATTGTATTTTCCGGTTACACTACTCCCCGGACGTGAAGTTATTTTCCGGATCTGCTATATTCCGAAGCTATTTCCCGGATCTCCCAAACTACGGATTTCGATTTCCCGGCCCCCTCACCTTCTTCCGTTCCTCCTCTTCCTGTAGCTTCTGCAGCTCGGACGTCTTCGTGATCGACGAGCCGGTCGCCGGTTTCGACTGGGGAAAAGTCAGTTCACGATTCAGATTCAATACCGTATTCTAATGCTCTATCCTAGAATTCAGCAACAGCACCGCTACCAAATCGCAATTATCGTTATTATGAGCGTGACCGTACTCCTATCCATGGCATGCTCCTTCAGTACCCCTACCGTACGCCCTAGGGTACTCATACCGTAGCCCCTACCATATCCCCTACAGTACCCTCGGTTCGGGCTTCTTCGGCTCGCCGTCGTCCGGGATGGCCGGACCGTCCTCTTTGTCTTCGCCTGTAATTAAATAATTAAAACATCAGGCCTAAATGCCGGACGTGCTGATATTTCCCGGTTCTGCTACTCCCCGGACCGATGATTTCCCGGCCCCAATTTTTTAACATTTAAATTATTTTTAAAATTAGGAACAAAACCTTACCGTCCTTCTTCTTCTTGCCTCTCGCGCCCGTCACGGAACGCTGCAAATCAGAGGTTAGAGATCAAAGATCAAAGATCAAAGATCAACTCCTCACATCGCTGCTCCCTTTCGATGTCGTTCCTTTAGACGTCGTCCCCTTCGAGACCGTCTTCGAATCGCGCGATTTCGAGTCCTTGTTTGCGAGTTGGTGCTGGAATGTATTGACGTTAGTGTTATTATTATTCAAATCTTATGATGTTCAGCGAATGAATACAAGTTTTAACATTTACAGCCTCAAAATTGCTGTCAAATAATAATGCTAAAATACCAAGAAGCGTTTCGATCAAAGATTATCGATTAGAGATCAGAGATCAAAGATCAAAGATCAGAGATTACAAACTACCACACAAACTGCAAGATGCTGTACCTTAACAGCGGACAGTCGATTCTTCTTCTTCTTGTTCTTGCTGAGGCAGCAGCAGATCAGCAGGATTACGGCTGCAAGAGATGAAAGATCAAAGATCAAAGATCAACGACCAACCGATGATCACGGCGACCACCGCCAATCCAATGCCCGCGTACATCAGCAATCCGCCCTTTGCGGGCTCCGTTTTGCCGGCCAGTTCTGAAAGATCAAAGATCAAAGATTAACACGAACACAAATGTTTAAGATTAAAAAAATACATCAAAAATATCTCTTAGCAAATGCCTGAGAGGCTCTTCTTCATACCTTGGCAAAAAAATAGTAGGTCAAATCGAGGGCGATTTTCACATTATTTTTCATAATTCCCATTGCATCCTCACCCGTGCAAATCAGATCGCCATTCTTGTACGGCTCCATAATGCCCGATTGGTTCACCGTCTCGTACCATTGCCCGTTCATAGTCTGCAATCCGTTCATAAATCAAAGATCAAAGATCAAATATTGAAATAATTTTTTCGTGAAAATGCGCCTTCTTTGACTGGCTTCTCAATGAGTGCAATAAGTGTAAATTATCCGTTTTCGTTGTTGTCAAGAGATTAAAGATCAATATCTACAGTATCCAAGAAATCAAAGATCAAATCTACAGTATCCTCACATTGCATACGATCGCCGCCAGAAGAACCTCCTCCTTGTCTTCCAGCTTGTAACTGCGAATCGCAAATTGATTTTATTTTTCACTTCAGAAATTCCCACCTCATTTGGGCATTTTCTGCACAAAGGACTTCCGAATCCTCTCCTTTCTTCTGTAAGGCGAACTGAAATTAATATGTAAGATCAAAGATCAAAGTTCGAGAGATCGAAACCTGTCCGGGATCTTTCATCTTGATCGCATTCTGATATTCGGGGCACGGTTCTGTAAAGATTAGAATTATTTATTGCTTTTTTTTAATAAGAGGCCATTCGTATAAGAATAGGACAACTTCTGACGGGTCCGGCACAGTCAAAAAAGGTCTTGAAATAAATCGACCTGTTTTGGCTGTGCCGGCTCTTGTCACACTCTTAGGCAAGGGGGCTCATAAATAGGGCTGTCAGGGTGAGGAATCAGTCTCGTCGCTCCGCGTGCTCTCTCGCATCACTGACCGGTGAGAGAGCACGCGGAATGTAGGCAAAGATCAAAGATCAATGACCAGATATCATGGGTCTGAATCTTCGTCCTGACAGTCCTCCTCATACACTTACTGTTGGCACTGCGGCACGACACGTTCTTCACTTCAGTTTGATCGTCGACCATCCACTTGTAAGCGTCCGTGCAGTTCTTAATTAATATTAAATAATATTAAATATATATTTTATCTATTTATAAATTATACGAGCCCCAAACTAGCTCGACTAAGTGTGATCGGATATTGAGACGATAAAACCCTGTAGCCCCAGTGCCTTTATGGCATAATAAATAATAATTTTAATTAGTTAATTAAATGATTGCACCCACCGCCTCTGCATATAATTTACCACCGACATCGAGGAACTCATTCTTGCCGGTGCACTGAAAAATCTTTTCATTTTCCAACGATACTGAATTTCGGGTCCTGTTGAGGGTTGCCTTTTTGAAAAGAGGCCGCTCTAATGACAGGAAAGTGAACATTTGAATTTAGGAAAGACCGTTGTTCTTCACTAATCTATGATACTTCAGCCAATCTGTTACACGGTAAAATCTCGTTTGAGATGCAAACTGATCAGAATCCCACTGTTATGCTTAAGATTCAAATCCAGGATGCCATGCAAGTATTACCTTGAGTTTGGCGCAGGCTGTGGAACTTTTGTAATCGTTGCCGCTAATTTTGGGGCACTTCGACGCATTATCACAGTTGGGAGCCGCACAAAACTTGCACCCTGAAATGGTCATTGATCTTTGATCTTTGATCTTTGATCTCTCACTTTTCTTCACACAATGCACGTCTTTGACGCCTTGAATGGTCTGGGGAGATCCCTCGCCGTTGTCAATGTCAAGGCCCAGTTGGCGGGGTTCACACCTGGAGAGGTGCAATTTGCAGTATTCAATCACCGCAATCCACTCCTCTGACCGGAGAGTGAGAGAGCATTGCGAAATGGGAGATCGCAAACTAGGGTTTCCGAAACAAAACTGAAAACGAAAATCCGAACTTTTGATTCAATTGTCTCATTCCGGGACGGATTAGAAACAAGCAATGGCCTTTGTGGTCCGACTCTTATTGCGGAATTGTGGGGATAGTTGATTTTTTTCTAGGTCATTCCATGAGCCGCGATCAACTAGAGTTCGAAATACGACGGGTTGTCGTCTCTTCATTTCCCACACTCTCTCGCCGGTCAGAGAGGCGGGATAGATAGTGTGAAATGAAGAGACGATTACCAGTATTTCGAGCTCTACGATACACAGCATTCTGCTCCGACAGAGAAGGGAGAGCTCTCTTTACAAACGCACTCGCTCACTTTGCATGAATCGAATCGCTCATTTTGATTTTTTCGCGCCGGCGGGAAAGATTAAAAAAATAATCTCATTATTCACCCTTATCAGGAGAGAACAATGGGGGTCAGAATGCTGTGCGATCAACGTTTTTTTTTTTCTGCACTTACGTCATGCCACGGACCGATTGAAGCACACTTTTCTTTCCCTGATTTATCTCTTCGTCAGTATATTTCTTTTGATATCTAAAATTGTACAATATACATAACTACAATGTGCGAAATCAACCGCATAACATAATCAGGCGGGCAGCTAAACTCCTTTCTGTCCTGGTTCACCTGAATGTTATTGTTTTTAAATGAATGTATTTGTTTTGGTTATAGAGTTCGACATTCGGGTAATATCTTCATTTCACATGCCCTCTTACCGAGAGAGTGCGTAAAATGAAGAGATGGCGACTAGGGTTCCCTTGATGGACAGTGTTTCCGGAATTTCAATAAGCGAACAATGATATTAGACAGATCTCGAGACGAGAGAGTGTGGAGAATGAGGAATGGAAAGTTATTGGGATGATAATGGAAAGTACTTTCCGATAAGGGAACCCTAATGACGACTCGTATCTCGAACTCTATTATTATTATAGATTATATATTATTATATTATTA
>LS487975.1:0-49745 GCA_900490705.1 Pristionchus arcanus
TACTGTATCTATTCTACCGTATTCTCTTCAGGGTTCAGTGATCTTCTCTACTCTGAAGGGACAATAAAGAATAATTTCTATTCTAAGAAGAGACTCTTTTGTCTCTTCCATTCCTCCCTCTTCGTAGTGATAAATCGGAAATAAAGGCAATTTTTAAGCTCAACTTCCTTATGAATTTGCTGAAGCATCATGAAAGAATTTTGCAATATTATGAATTTTTCGACAATTCATATTGTTCGTCTTCTTTCATTTGTCATTTGAATTGACAGCGAATCGAACCACTCAATGCCGGCAGAAATCAGGGAATCGAGAATCAAACGGAACCGATTTGATTGAACGGGAATAGAGATAGAGAGAGAGAGAGATCGAGAATCGAAAAACAATCATTAAAGGAGGCGTAATAGGAAAGAATTTCAGAAACTCCCACAACGAAATCCCTGGATTTGCAATTACAGTAGATAGCTGTTGGATCATTGCCAAAACCCCTATTCCCTTCTCCCGTCCCCCGATTGAGAGGGATGAGTGCGATCGATGGGAAGAGACTAGGAGTAGACAGGGGTAGATCAAGGCGTACTCTCTTCCCCAGCCAAAGCATCTGTTCAAATCCCCGCCGTTGCCTGGATTGAAGGGAACTCTGGCACCACGCCAACTCGCCATAACTCGGTTCATTGATGTCGTAGAAACACGGGAGTTTCGGAATTCTGATACGGTTATGGATTGCTACAATGTGACGTTGACAGATTAGTCACCAAAATATTCATGTTACGCCTCCTTTAATCTGAATGTTAAATTATGTGAGACACGAAACACGACATGACTTGTTGTGTTTCGTGTGCCAAATCGAAAGCAAAGGACGCGCAAATCGGAATAGATTAATATTTTCATTCAGGTTTCTAGGAATAGGCGACGCCTGCTAAGCATTATATCTTGAATCAAGTGCATTCAAAATTGAAGTTACACACTACTTCAGTCCAAGTTCAGAAGAGCCTACCTTTCTCATGTTCCCTTCAATGACACTGCTTAGTCAGAGCGAGATCGTTATTGATAATAATCGAGCAGCTCGCCACATTCGTTGAGAACGAAACTCTTCATATTTGTCAATTATCGAGATCTCAAATCGAGTGTTATCGTGGCCTTCACTTGTAATTTTTTTCTCGATATTGTACATGGCATGAAATCTTTTTAGAGTGACAGAAAAAAAGAAATAAAAAAATACATGGAACGGCCCCTATCAATTAATGTGCTTGGAAAGAGTGCATCACGTGATTTACGATTTTGAAATTGCGTGATGTTGTGATGTTGTTATCACTCGTCTTTTCAATCGATCGATCACTGTTCCCATTTTACGTTAGTGTGCAAGCATGGTTTATTATTTGCGTTGTCAATTTTTCGATTTTTCCTCAGCAGTTGAAACAAAAGTAACAATAGATAAATAGTATTTTTAAAAGAGTTCGATTGTCCTAAACAGCAAATCACTAACGTAACGCTCTACAATCTCTTATCAACCGACGTTATCGCCGATCGATCTAATCACGTCGCGTCTTCTAATCATATTTCTTCCCGATCATGGCCAGTTTGTTGAGCTACCAAGACGAGTTCGATTCTACTATCACGAAAACGACAGATGAGAACGGAGCGGGCAGGAATGAACCTTCCGTCTTGGAATATTTCGTCAGAACTGAGCAAGAGGTCGCTGAGGAATATTCCCCAACGGATATCAAAATAATGGAGCATGATAGAAGCGGACGATGTGAATCATGGTAGGAAGATTCACTGATTAATTATAGTTATTTATTTTATTTTTATTTTTGTTGGATAGACAATTTTATTGTTTCATTTTTTGAAAATCTAATTGCCAGTCTAACAGGTCTGACGATGCTCGTAAGCTGATGGAAGAAGAAAAACTACGAGTAAGGAATGAGAAAAAGGATGAACGTCGAATAGCTTGTCAAAAGATATTGATATGTGGATTTTCGTCATTAGGTGTTGCCTGTGTAATATTCGCTATTGTGCTATTGGTACATTTATTTTCCAGATCCACTTGGCCGAATCGGACCCAGGTATTTTGCCATCAAAACGTTAATAGTTTGTCCAAATAATATTTGCATTGCAGGCGAAAACATGACGAGTGGATAATGGAGGGAACATATACTGAACATGAATTTGAAAAAAATACTACAGAAGTATTGCATACTTTACTCGCAGTTGATTAAGATTCGCTTACAGTACAAAATTACCAATATTACGCTGCCCTTACAACTTCCCGAAGGGATGTTGCAATTGCGCACTGTCGTTATTAAGAATGAGGGAAGATCAGTAACATCGTACATTGCTTCATCTCAATTGCCAGGAAGATTGCACGTGATCGTAATTTTTTAGAATATTTTTTTTTCCATTCTTTATGGTGTTTTTTTCTGGCATTTTAGTCAGAATAATTGCGATACGCTTTCAGACAAATGCACAGCATCCTCTTATCAATGCTTATTTCATTGAGCATCTGGATATTTTAAATGTAATTATGGTATGTTTGTTTCAGTAATTTTGTAAGCTCCCGGTGCATTTTTTTAAATGTAGGTCAATGACGAAATATTCTGCTCTGCGTTCAAATGCTATTACATATGGGATGGTATTTACAATCATTTTTTTTACCCAAAAATTCATTGTTAAGCACGCGATAACCTCAGCGGAAGTGACAAAGTTGTCTCCTTCCGAAGGATATCATCAAAATTGGTAGAGGTGCGACTACCTACTGATTACCGCTTTGTTATGGCGGAGTACTGCGAAGATTACTTGGCTTACATCATTGTTGAACACGTTTCTGGAGCTCGTAAAGTTGCGCAGATATATAAAAATAGATCAACATCTTCAACGTGGATAACCATTGAATTATTGATTTATCCATCGTATTGGGACAAGGTTGGCGAGGTGAGCCTCCACTGTTAGCCCTTCTGTTTAAACAACCGCACAAGCGCTGTGCGAACACAAGATATGCATTTTCGAATTTCTGAAATTAAATTGGCTGTGTTTCAGCATATTTTCGGACATAGAATAACAAACCATGGAAACCGAATAACAGAATGGAGAAACAACAAACTATTTCTGTTCGATGCGAATTCTGAGGTTACTTTTTATATGAATTATCTAATTTTCTAACATTTTTTTCCTAGATCTATATCGAAGACGTCGAACAAGATGAAAGTATTCAAATGCTGACATTGCTGCATAGGCTTGATTTAATTATAATTATGAAAGAAATCGAAGGACAGACGAGGTGAGAATGTCGCTACATTTAGTTGTTGGAATTAACTTCTGGTCGTTCCAGTATTCGAATATACGATATTCTCCTACAAAACCGCAAATACTCCTTCCGTAAACGAGACCAGATGATTATAAGCAACAGCCCGGCTGCGATAACTCCACTCGTTGATGCTCAAACAACCGCATTACAAATTTGTCATTTACGCCGATCTTTAATCGAATGTTTTACGAATCTCGAAGATCCTATCTATCTGATCACAGAAAAATGAGAGCGTTTAAAATAAATTTTTCTATACGAGTTCAATTATTTCTCACAATTTGACTATATTCTCTCACCGCAAGAATTTATTAAAAAAAGATTCATCGCAGTAAGTTTCGCATTCGTTGTTCGAGGAGATTTACAAGGTCAGACGTTCCGCGAGGGATAAAACACCAAAACGAGAACACAAGTGCGAGAGCGACGATTTTGAAACCGAGAGCGTGACTCTCTCTCTCTCTCTCTCTCTTTCCCGTGTTATCACTCGTTTTCACCGTCGATCGATCCACATCGCCTTGTTTACACTCGTCCAGCGAATTAAGGTAATCATTTATATTTTTATAATTCAATTATTTATGACACCTTTAAACTAGTATGATTGACTAGCGAGCGAAAAACAGGTGACTAGAATTGTTAACAAATCGGTTCTCTCTTAAATCGCGCCTTTACCCCTTTCTTGTCCTTGAACAGAAAGGAGAAGGTGCTAAGGGCGAGAAGGGATTTATAGCACTAGTGAGTAGTATTTTGAACACTTCTCTCGCTTCTCTCAAGAGTTGTCGAGAAATGAATAGACGAAATATTCATCATGCAGCTCTCCCAACCACTGGATGTTGCAATTTGAGTCGTTGCCTTTCAGCCGCACGCATGACTGATGCCCGAACACCCCACTACAACATGATGATGGAAGGGGATGATGAGTGTGAGGATGAGAGCGAGAGTTATTATGAGTCCGATAGTTCCGATGACGATTCGAGAGCGCCGATCGGAAACGAATTCCGGGATGGATTTGAGGTAGATTCTTCTTCTAATAATAATTTGTTGCAGTAGTAGTTTCAATTGAAACCAACATTATTGTCAAAAAAGCAGTGATTGTGAGTTTAATGAATTTAAAAAAGCTCTCCAGGTCGACCCTATAGATGAAGAGTGCTCCTCGTCTCGAAAAGCCCAAATCGATGAGCATGTCGATAAATGGTTTGTTTTTCTCATTTTTCTCTCTTTTTTCAGATCCAAATACGAGGCATCAATATTATAATTTACCCTTATTTCATGTCTTCAGGTGGGATAAAAACCTGCTCGAGGCAAGGGAGTCTCGTCGTGCGAGAAGGAAGCAGTGCAGAAGGGTTTGTATTTTTTTACATTATCGAGGATCCGTAATTTTTCGTAAGTTTTTGAAGTACCCTTAGTAAGAAATTCTCGTGATTAGATTCGAGTTTTAACAAAATTTTTTTAAAAATAATTCCAGTTCGCGATTGCACTGGCGGCCGCTGCGCTGGTCATCACAGTGGGTGTAGTGATGGTTGTCTGCGTACACATGCTCGTGGAGAGGAATCGAGTCGTGAGTTCGACAAACTTTAGTTTTTCCACAATAACGACGCCAGGTGTTAACTCCAGCATCCCGTCAAATTGCTTGACATCAAAGCATCACGTTTTTTTGCCCGAACGGACTCAAAATAAATATCATAATATTGAAATATTTATAATAATCATAATATTGGCGCAAAAAAATGATGCTTTGACGTTTTACATTGTTAGATAGTACTTATTTCATATCGGGGTTCATCTTTGTTGAGATCAACAGTATCTCCTTTCCAGCTCGGCATGGTATTCGAATCCCGTCGAGAGGCTCTTCCAATACAACTGCTAGAGGGAGATCTCGGTCTACGCACCCTCATGCTCCCACTGCCCACCTCCCGAGGCCACTTCACGCCTTTCATCGCGTACTCGCAAATGGAAGGAAAGCTGCAAGTTGTAGTGAGTATTATTAGTGATATACACTCGCAATTTATCGAGGGCTACGAAAAGATTCTTGGGCATCGGCTTGCTCTACGTGTAGTGTTGATCTGTTACACAAGATTCAGCCACTATTTTCAGACTAACGCCACGCATCCCGACTACAATGCCTATTTCGTTGAGCACCCAGAAATCAAGAACGTCACCATGGTACTTCCTCCTTCGTTCCCTTATAAAACGCACTAATTTTTTGAAAGTTTATATTTTCAGGTCACAGATGACTTCTTCTGTTCTCGCACTACATGCTTTTTCCTTACTGATGGTCTGTGAATCCATTGATTTTATCGGCGACGTTCATTTCAGTGCACAACGACGACTTCTTCTTCAAGAATCACTCCGTCGTCAACCGTAATCTCACCTACCAACTGGCGATCGTCCCTCTTCCCTCTGACTTTTATTTCACCGCCGCGCCTTTCTGCTCTTTCCTGCACCTTCCCCATTGCTTCCTACTCGGCGATTATGGAGATCATTACTACGCGCTGGCTAAAGTCCGCAAAGAAAACAACGAACCGAAGATACATATGTACGGAGGTTCAGGAGATATCAAGGTAAAAAAACTCTAGAAATCACGGAATGATCCGATCTTTACACGGGTTTTAACATTATTTCGCCGTATCTAATGTTGCATAATATGTATGTCCAATGTATTTTCAGGCCTTATCTTCTGATTGCGTGCATCGATATATCGTTCGGGAAAAGGGTCGGGATGGAGGTCTTTTCATTTACAATGATGCGCGCGCCAATCGCACTAGAGTGAGTGCGCAGTAGAGCACGAAATACGGGCATTCGCCTCTTTATTTTCCACTCTTTCTCTCACCGATCAGAGCGACGAGAGGGTGTGTGAAATGAACAAATGGCGGCTCACTTCGTCATCGTCTATTTTCAGGCAAAAATCGCCGATGTGGCACCGCACAAAATCGACACCCTGAAAGTGAATGATTCCATCTTTCTGGTGCTTCTAATGACTGAGGAGGAGATTGGAAAGACGAGGTAATTTGTTATTGGTCAAAGATTTGTTCCGCAACTGTCATTGCAGAGTGGAAATCCTCGCCCTCAATCCCGATAACGAGATCATTCGACGGGATTCGATGGTCATTCCCAGCAGACCAGAAGCGATCACACCACTACTTCGGGATAAGACATTCGAAATATGCCATGTGACAGGGGCCGAAGTGGAATGCTTTGTGAACGTGCCTCCTGAATGAATAATTTTAAAATTCTCGGAATAGCAATTGAATGGACAATTCTTGTCGAATGCTATGTTGATGAATGCTTTTATCGATTCATATATCGAAATACTGGAATAAAGATCGTTTAATTGAAAGACTAGTTTACTATGGAGTACTGAGAAAATACGTTTCGAACCATTGATGTATGGCGATAAGCGGGAATGCAAGGGAAGCAGAGTACCGACGAAACTATTGATTGACTAGAATGAGTGGAATGGCATTGGCACAGACATAAATATTACAATAGACGACGAGGGAGGAATGATGATGAATCAATCATGAATGTGAGAGGAAGTAGCATGATAGATGGGTTGACAAGGACGGAATGTATCAAATGGTATGTGGTACGACACACACGAAGTTGTATGACAGGAAGAAATCAGTTGGGATAAGTCGGAATAGAGTCGACTCTAGAGGAAGTCCTTTACGAGGGAAACCGATTGCTCGTGCATTCTCTTGATCTTGCCTGCGTCCTTGAGAAGAGGATGGGTGGCGTCGATCCGGCAATCGCTGAAACGATTACATTTTAAGATGCGGGTACGAAGAGCAACTTGGAAAAGAAAACTATAGTTTTATAATTTTTGTCTTAAAACTTTCGTGATGAAACAAACGTTGTAAAACCTATTTATTGAAACTTCTCTCTTCAAAACTCATTTTTGGGAACCCCATTTTGGATCTATGGTAATGTAATTATTCATCGGGGAATCTGATCTTTGAAACTCTCAAGATGGAACAAAGGTATGGTAATCCACGAAATGGAACATGAGTCTGAGAACCAATTACCATAGAACGTGCGAATCAGAACGAACGTTTGGGAACCAAGGGATGGGAACCGCGGTTTTGTAACCGTTTTTCAGCCACTGCTTTGGAACAAAGATTTCCTCCCGAAATCACATTGAAGGATGTCTGATAGGATCTCTGATAAACCTTCATTCACAATCCGGAATCATACTCCAAAGAAATTGTCATGGCAATCTGTCTATTATTCGATTCCTTGATTAGGAAAATGTTGATCGTTTCATAAAGATGTCCCCCCCCCCTTTTGAGCACATGCTCATAGATTGGTTATCAATCATTGGTTCCGAAATCTTGGTTCCGAAAGATCAGTTACAAAACCGCGGTTCCCATCCCTTGGTTCCCAAACGTTCGTTCTGATTCGCACGTTCTATGGTAATTGGTTCTCAGACTCATGTTCCATTTCGTGGATTACCATACCTTTGTTCCATCTTGAGAGTTTCAAAGATCAGATTCCCCGATGAATAATTACATTAACATAGATCCAAAATGGGGTTCTCAAAAATGAGTTTTCAACGGAGAAGTTATATTTCCCAATTTACAATTCGTACCAGCATCCATTTTAACTGAGAAATCGATGGAGGGAGAATCAAGCAAGTAATTATTTAACAAACCTGTAGTACGCTCCAGGGATGAGCTTGTCAGCAGGGGCGAGACTGAAAAAAAATTGATTGAGAGTTCGAAAGAAGGTCAGGGAAATAATTAGTCTCTTCAACATTGTGTTTTAGACACGTTCAGGCTGAGAAAGAAAGCGGAATAAACTGAGATCTGCCTAAGAGTCTCTGCTTACCTGAGCATCAATGCAGTCTGTGCTCCTTCGAGAGGGTTCTTCATAATGAACGCGAGAAGTGGGGAGAGGTAGGTTTCAAAGATCACCATCCAGGTTCCCTGAAAAATGTCGATTTGGATTCCTTTAGTTCAGTCGAAGAATGTATTGAATCACTACGCTCTACTTTCGCGGATCTATGATTGATTGACGCAATAAAAATAGACGCAATGACTTTCACACTTGAACTCTCTTGGGTGTGATTGATGAAGACACCTTTTATCACGTACTATCATCACGCGTCCAATGAACCCACGAATATTCTCGAATCAACAGGTAATCAATCAACTCACAGCCAGGATATTCGTGTGGACAACACCCGGATTGCACGAGTAGCTCTCCATGCCTTGCGTGGCGAGGTGCTTCGCGTAGCTCACCTGTAAATGTTTTATGAAAAACTATGGGATGGCATCTATATCACTATAATGGTAGAAACGTTCGCTCAAGTACTCATTATATTTCTCCCATTTATAATGGTTCCTATAGAACTTGTCTTACATACCTCGGCCAGTTTCGCCCTTTCATACTGTGCCGTGCTCAGGGCGCCCGATCCGACCTCCACAGTGAGATCCTCCGTCTTGCACTGTTTGTGCATAAGACTGGACACGAAGACGACCCGCTTGAGGTTGACGCGAGATCTTGAAAGTATTCTTCTTCACAATGGTGAGATTCATGCGGATTTGGTCATATTTAGATCTTCTCTAGTGTTATAGTCCTGGGTTGCGATATAAAATACATAATTTTAGGACCAATGGGCAAATGTGTGAGCAACGTACCTGAGAGACTCGACCATGAGGAAGTGCCCGAGGTAGTTGGCCTGCAATGCAACATGAGTTAGTCATCCAGATGATTAATCAACAGATTTCTTTATCCTTTCCAAAAACATGGCTGTCCACATGAATCAGCTACTTTTTGTCTCCTTCTCATTCGCATCTAATTACACATCTAACTAGCATTCTTCGAATGCTAGTTCCTGCGGAAGGTCGCGCCGCAAGCGGCGCGCGACCACGAATAAGAGGGCTAATAGGATTAAAACCCCTCGATTTTGATGACGAGAAATTCGAGATTCCCCTAGTTGTAATAGATCTTAAGGGTGGGAATGCGATGGGGATAAACTGCACTCACTTGAAGGAGCTTCTCATGTCCATTCTCCGTGACCCCTTCGGCATGGAGCACGCCCGCATTGCACACTAGCACGTCGATGATGGGGTAGTCTGAAATGAAAATCTTGTGAATTGGCCTTTTCGTTATTCGTACTGTCTAACAGATCAGAATTGCGAGATAACAAGCGAAACGATGAGACGGATGACGGATGCATAGCTAATTCATTACTCAAATGGCGCTTAAGATCAGGAGGAGATGCTCAGAAGATGAATCACCGTCTAATTTAGGAGCAGCAAACACTACATGCCAAAGACATTCCAGAACAATGTCTAACGCTGCCAGATGGAAATCATGATATCACTTCGTGACTAACCAGTAAAGCTTGTGGTGTTCGTCTAGGACGTCTACGACTAAAGGTGTTCGAATTAAGAAGAATGTTTACAAAAAACTCACTTTCTTTGATTCGATCACAGAAGTTGATCACTGAGCCGAAGCTCATCAGATCCACCAGTTCGATGGAGACACGATCAGGCTCGGCGCCGGTCTGCAAGGAATTTCGTTCATTCATTTTTGTTTCCACCGATCCTTGGTTGAGCTGATTCACACGATCTTACGTTGGCCTGATTTCGAAAGTCAGCTTATTCACGACCTGATCGCCCTACTTCACTCCACATAGTCTTGCGTTTCAATTTCAAGGAAGGTTTCCGTTTTACATCGCAAGAGATGAAATCTCCGTTCCTAAATGTGTTTCTAACTGTTCACAGAGTTCACCTTTCCCCCTCGCACTTGCACTTGTCACCCCGGAAAGTGCACTCTCATAAATCAAATCGTCCTTCCTTTACTCTACCATTTCGTGAGGGTTTCCCTGACCTATTCTAGAGCGGGCAAAAAGAAGCAAAAGGTCAAATCAGAACCATTCCCTACAGGCAGTGATCAAGCTAATGTCCCGACACAGATTGACAGCGTGTCGACTGATTTCGACGGACGAATGCTAATCAATCACCTGGATCATCTCCTTTCTCGCATCGTCGGCCCTCTGTGCACTACGGCACGCGAGAATCACGCGATCGGCTCCTGAATTACGAAAATGACCTTTGTTTCTGATTTCAACAATGCTCTATCGCTTCAAATTGAAAGATTCACATGAAAATTGCAAAATTCTGAATTCAACTCATTTGGATCTCTGTTAGTGAATTGTGAAAGACGATTATGCGTTGGTTCCCGGTGATCAGCAACCCCTTATCGGGAGTCTTATCTCCTTTTCTATGCGCATCTCAAGCGCAGTGGGTTCGCTTGATTTGAGGCTATAATGATGCTGACTACGAAAGTGAACAATTTGAAGCTGTCTAGAAGTCACACTAATTTGCAAAAGCTCATAGCTATTTTAACCTTTTCAATCAAATTTTCCCTGGTCTCTCCGGTAAGAGAAGCAATAGAGCATGGGAAAGAGAGAGAGAAAGTCAGTCCATACCTCGCATTTGGAGCTCTTCAGCAAGTGCCCGTCCGATACCCGAGTTCGATCCAGTCACTATCACTGTCTTCCCTCTCGCCGATGTTCTGCCGTCCCAGTTCTTGCCCTTGAGATACCATCTGAAAAGCATTAATTCGTTGATATCTTGAACAAAGATTTAGATTAAGATCTTGAACTTTTTCTCTGTGTCTGACCAAAACTTTCCCTTTGGATATGACGGCGAGAGAGCAAATAAACGCGGGATGATCGTTAGATGATCTATGGATGGCTTGTGAAAAAATGAGCAATCTTTAACCTTTCTGGCTCGCTGGAGAGCTTGGAATGATCCTTATTCTCACCTCACAATCAGCAGGATCGCAAAGATGCCCGATGCCGCGGAGAACAGCCACAGCATGATGGTATCCAGGGGCGAGGGAAGGGAGAAGGGAAGCAGAGTGCTGGAATGGGGGATGGTTAGACTACGGTTCTCTCAAATTGCATTGTATCTAGCACTGTATTAACCGTGAAAGAATGGATTGAATCTCTGCGCTATAGCAATGATAATATTCAGAGAAAGCTAGGGAACACGCTGATATGAGAGAGCTAGAGCGCTGCGCCGGGAAGGAGAAGTCAGTGATTAGAACCAGGAAAGATTGTTAGAAAGGCTCCGGCGCTCTCTCGATGTCATTGTCCCTAGTACTGTATGTCTGAGGAAAGACAGTGGAATTGTGTGCATCTCTGCACTCCGGCTCTGAATAGAGACAGCGAGAGCTCGCGAAGAGATGAGAGAGCCCAGCTGAGAAAGGAGAATTTAGTGATAAGAACCCGGGGAGTGATTATGCGCATAGGCAGACCACGACTAGTCACAGGTCGATGGGGTATTACTAATGGGCTCTGGGTTATTAGTAAGCTGGAGCTACTAATTAGAGAACGGCGGAGCCCTTCATTAGTGCTTTGCCCGCTTAAGTCCCCTCTATTGTCTCCTTTCCAAGAAATAATAATAACATTCGTAAAGTTGAGCCGAGGAAGCTCAAGTAATCAGTGCTCGCTAAGCCGGAGGAGAAATACCATCCGAGAATGGAGGGTAAACAACGGTTCGACGGGAAAGAAGATCAACTGTCTTAGGCGCGCTTAATGTCTGCACTTGCACAAGCTTACTCGCTTTACTTCATCCTATGATCCTCCGGGTACTTTATTTGCGTCAACTATTGCTCATTGTGCGGAATAATCTTTGGTAGCCATCGGAACCGATAAAGATCGCGCAGTTCAGTGAGCTCATTGTTTCAGCACTTTTTGGCCCGGAACATTGTAACATTGAAGAGACACGCTGTATGGGCTATGCGGAACGGGTAGGCGATAGAACATCAAACGTCGGGTAAATTTGCGGGGTTTGCCTCGCTCTGATGATAACAAACACTGTCTAGAAAGATGGGAAAATGCGAGTGAGAGAACGAGGGATAAGTGAAAGGATCCTGGTGGTCTAAGGAAGGGAACTAATCACCCGTTCACTTTTTATACGTTTTTTGCCCGTTCTGATCTCGTTTTTAGTAAGGTGGGAAAAGGAGGATAAGGAAGAGATGAGAAAAAAGAGCTGGCAGCGGGTTTGAGTATGCGAGCAGTGTTGCGCGATCTTAGCGAAAGAAAAATGTAATTGATTGGATTTGTTCTGAGTGATTATTCAAGCAATTTTCGAGCCAGTTCTATGCATTCTATGCAAGGTAAAGTGAACATTGTATATTGCGTGTGGAAAAGAAACAGATGAATCACAGAAATCTACCTCTAAATGAGGTATCATTCAGACAAAAATTGCAGCTATCACAGAGAAATCGTGAAAATGTAGCCGAAACAAGTAGAGATATCGCGCGTACCCTGCTCCATAGAGTGCAAGGGGTGGAATAACATGATAATAGGGAAGAGGGGAGAGACACACTCCCTCTCTTCCCTAACTGGTGTTAGTGTGCAAGAGGAATGAAGAGAATAATCATTTGGCTCTATCTCTCTCTCATCCGTCAGAGAAGCGAGAGATCATAAGAGGCCGGTTGCGTAAGAATCAGACAATGCTCTTCAGAGGTCGGCACATCGAAAAAATGAAAATTTCATATTTGATGCTGCTGAGGACGCTGATTCGAACGCGCTATATCTCATTGTCAACAACTCCCTCATTTGCATAATACAGCTAATTGTATGATTACGGTAGTTATCGTTTTTCACTTGTAACTCACTAACAAATAGAAGTAGACACCAACATATATACATATTTGGAATCGTCCAAGTGTGCTGAATGCACATCTGATATCAGATTAGTGATATCTATCATCGATCTCGAGATCCAGACATCTCAGTTCCCTGACTAGTGTGGCAAAATTTGAATGCATGGGCACGTAGAGCGGAGTGTGATTAGCAATCTCTGAAAGTTTGAACGTCTAAATTTATACCTAACTCCCGTGGCACCCAAAAGAGTGAGTGCATACTGATGAAATCGCGAGGAACGCGTGCCATTTCTCTCTCTTCCCTCCGAATCTGTCGGCGACCCGGTCACTTTGCATACGATGGAGGGAAATGAGAGGGAGTTTGAGAGAAAAGAGAGGAGAATGAGCACGTTTCACTGCCTTTTTGACAGTTCGCACTCACTCTTTTGGGTGCCACGGGAGTTAGGTATAAATTTAGACGTTCAAACTTTCAGAGATTGCTAATCACACTCCGCTCTACGTGCCCATGCATTCAAATTTTGCCACACTAGTCAGGGAACTGAGATATCTGGATCTCGAGATCGATGATAGATATCACTAATCTGATAACAGATGTGCATTCAGCACACTTGGACGATTCCAAATATGTATATATGTTGGTGTCTACTTCTATTTGTTAGTGAGTTACAAGTGAAACACGATAACTACCGTAATCATACAATTAGCTGTATTATGCAAATGAGGGAGTTGCGGACAATGAGATATAGCGCGTTCGAATCAGCGTCCTCAGCAGTATCAAATATGAAATTTTCATTTTTTCGATGTGCCGACACTTTTCCGATTCTTACGCAAGCGGCCTCATAAGAAAGCGAGAGACTCAGTGTCAGACCATGCCAGAGGTTGTATATTTGGAACATGATAGTAGGGAAAGAAGAAGGAAAGGCACATTCCCTCTTCCATGATTGGTGTTAGTGTGCAAGAGGAATGGAAAGGTTCATATATTTGGAACATGATAGTAGGGAAAGAAGAAGGAGAGTGCAAAGAGAAAGAGAGGAACGAGTGCTTTTTCCCACTCTCTCTTCACTCTCGCCAAAACGAAACGAAACGAGGCGCAACAGTTGCCAGTTGGCATGACGAGAAGTGCCCTCTCTCAAACTGGCATGCTCTTTCCTCATCCGGAAAAGTTCTACATCATGTGTTTCGCTATCTACCGCTTTTCGTGCATGTAGAGTTCTAAATACGCTACTTCGTCGCTAGAGCATTCGTACCTAAACCTTTTTTCTTTCCTTATTCTTGACGAAAGAAAGTTGAACAAATTGCTTCGCTATCCAAATACTAACCTGATCGAGAACATTTCCAGTGAAGAGATTCTCAAACTCTCAGCCATCTAAGTTGCGTGTGTGTGTTTGAAAGTGCACCCCGTTCCTTTTATACCACCCTCCATCACACCAGAGCAATCTTCTGATCATCTCATTTCTCCATATATTCTCGCTTCTCTGACTGGTGAGAAATAATGCAATGTCGAGAGACGAGAACATTGCTCCTCCATCCTCAACATTCTATCCATTACTCGAGCGCATTCTCTCTTTTCCATGATATCTCATCTCCAGGGAGCGAGAGATTGGAAGGGTTTGAGAGAATGGGAAACCTCTGCATTGCTCTGATTCATCCCGCCGCGAGAGAAAGTGCATTCATTCCCCGCCTCCCTTCTCACCTCGCATCATTTTGCGTATTCCAAGCACGTTAAAAATTGGGGATGGATTCCTAAGGTATTGTTAGGAAAAATTTCGACAAATTAGTAGTCTCTGGTATACTGAGCTCAATCGAATGAGAAAATTATAATGATTCGTTTTTAAGAGTCTTATGAAGAGAGAGTTGGAACTTCTAAACTTCTCCATTCCTCTGACTCATCCCGAGAAAGTACATTCATTCCTCGCCCTCGCATCATTTTTGCGTATTTCAAGCGCGGCAAAAATTAGTTTGATTTACCCGAGATGGATTCTTCGTTTAGCACGAAAATCTTGGGAGAAACAACAGCGAATGGGAATTCTCTGAATTCGATAACTTGAATTAGCCCAGTTTAGCGGCTCCAGCAGCCGGCGACAAATTGGCCAGCGACGTGCGTTCTAGCAGTCTTCTAGGGTCTTGCCATTCTTCTCTGATTCACGTAATACTGATCCTACTGGGCGAGTTGTAGCACTGGCGTAGTAAACTCTATGGACTAAGAAAATCCAGTCTAGTTGATGTATTTGGAAAGGATTAGCCCATTCTGGGGCTTCGCGTAGTCTGCAAATTGGCCGACAACGTGCGTTCACACACTGGGCGGGGCCTAGTGCACGCGGGAAGCGGGCAGACCGAAACATGCCGCAGCCTCTTCCACTCTAGCTGATCCCAAGCGCCACCCCAAATCTAATTCCGAGTCTCCGTCCTCGGCCGTCTTTTCTAAGGCTATGAAAAATTCGTCTCTTCATTCCTGGTGCTCTAACACTTATCAGAGTCACCTGAGAATACTCTTAGCAGTGAGACGTATTCTTCATCCGGGCAATCCTGGCCATAGCCTTTCTGCTTGAGTCAACATTCAGCTCATCCGCCCTTCCATTCTCCATTAATTATTGAGGCTTGTCATCCAATCTGGGCTAAGAGCCTTTTCCAATTCTTAGCATTTCTTTCCGAGAGGCCCCTATTCATTACTCTCCCCGTTATTGCGCCTTTTCTCATCCTTCGTCAGTTTTGCCTTGAAGATAATCATTCAGATGACTTCATTACACATCTTCGTCTTCCTGCTGGTGCTGATAACCTCTGCAGAGAGCTACTCGAGATTCGGATCAGGACCGACACAGTATGTTTGTCTTATCCTTTGCAAAATAGATGATGGGTGATGTGCGATCCTGGAGGTCTGAATACGTGGGAATAGGTGGAATTAGCGTTGGAATGTCGGCGAGACCTTTCCGGACGGAATTAGACCGCGGATAATTATATTTTAAAATTGTCTGCTGGCTTGTGCCACTTCCGTGAACGTTTTCGTGGAATTCACGTCCATTGGAGAGATGCCACTTGTCAACTTCCAAACTCCAGTCTTGTTTCAAAAGTCATGCAAAAGTCAAAAACATGCTGTCCCTCATTCATTCCTTCTGATATTCGCTGACCCTATTCAAAAATTAGTAATTCCGATAAATTTCAATGAGTACTTCAAACACCACCTAATAACTAGGCAACTACTAGACTCTATCCTTTAAAACCAACAAGCTGTTCCTCATCTCCCTCCCCTCTGATATTCACTGACCCGTCACATGTCTGGCTCATCATCATGCTCGTCACATTGCTCATCTTTGCTTCCTCACTCTCTGATATTGTCTGACTCTCTCGAATCCGCGTGCTCTCTCGCTTTCTCTGACCGGAGATTTCTCTAACTCTCTCCATTTCCCATACTCTCTCATCTTCTCTGACCAGCTAAGGATCATGTTTAATATGTTTCATCTATGCTTCCTCTATGGCTAACACAATTGCCCGGGATATTGCATGACCGTGAGAGATTCATATCGCACTATACACGAATACGCACAGAGACCTCGTCATGCAGGATATTGCGTCTTTCAATGCCTCTTTCCCTTCCATGAAATTTTAGTCGAGAAATAGAGTTATCATTTGAATTTTGACACTAGGGCGTGAGGCCAAGAACCGGAGATAATGAAAGCAGCATTCTTCCCAGAATAATGCAATGAGAAGGGCTCCCACGAGTGGGGGGGGGACAAAGTGGCAGTTTGAAAGTTGATGGCGGAAGGGACATGTGTTCTTACTCGGGAGGCGCGTTGGTCAGATGCTTTTCGCAGTTTCCCCATGGTCAGAAAGAGGAAATGTGTGAATTGGAAGTAGTTCGAGCAGAGTCAGATGAAAATATGAATGAATGGAAACAGCCGACAGTTGTTGAAAAGACGAAATGAAAAATTCGAATACGATTCATCTCGTTTATGCCACTTTGACTGGCGTTGTGCGATATTTTTGTTTCACATGATTTGTGAGTGACAAGCGTTCTTATCAGACAAAGAGATAGTGTGAGAAGTCGAGAGAGCTCTTCAAGAGTGAAACTGAAGTATTCCAGGCCGCGAGGGGCTCAAGTCGTCAAGAGGCAAGTCGTCAACGGTGAAACAGCTGGAGGATACTCAGGCAGATTCAGGTACTGGGGAATATTATAGGTCCATGCTATAGTGTACGTCCACACTATATTGTGCTTCCACTTGAGAGGCACTCACATTTTCACGAACACTACCTGAGTTTCCCAAAGTTTTAGATTTTAGGTAGATTTTAGTAGGATAGATGGGAGCTACTGACAATCAGGCAGATTCAGGTAATGACAGGCATAACGAGTACGGCTGTCACGGTTAAAATTCCGTCTCATCATTCCTCATCTCCCTCACCGGTCAAAGAAGCGAGAGAATGTGCGGAATGCAGAGATGGATGCTTCACCCTGTCTGCACTAATGACGACAAACGAAGTACTCTTTCTGAAAGACGTGCTTCTCAAAGTGTACTTCGTTTTGAGTGGTGCTTTCTTACGAGTGCTCTTCTTGATTACTATAAAGATTTTATGAATGGAGAGCAGGGAAAGCTCTGAACTCAATGTCAGCATTTTGCCAGTCCCGACTCGTCACAAAGTATACTTCATTTCGTTGAGCTCAAGCTGAATTCCATCAGATTCCACTCTCTAGTCGGCGGCCTCCTAAACGCATTCTTGCACGACTAATCTAAATACCCTCGTTTGCCTTCGCTCTGCTCCATCAGCTTTTCGTTTACTTAGAATGGGCACGCTCTTAATCTAAAGTCCCTGCGTCCCGGGGCAGACAGCGTCACGTGATGAATGAAATCCCCTTAGATTGTGGTTCTCTGACCAGGGAGAGTACGTATGTATGGATAGATTCTTATAGCGAAATATTGAGGTAGCGTAGACAGTAAGAATAGTGCGAAATGTAGTGCTCTCAAATGACAGCGTCACGAGATGAATGAAATCCTCTTAGAGCCGAGGCGGTTCTCTGACCAATGAGAGAATGTGGATATGAGTAGAGTGAATGAAGGAGTCGTGAATCAAATGCGTTCTCACCATGGCTATCTAAGTTACTGATGCTCATACTTTTCCGAGTAAATTCACAGATAGTTTGACATCTAGTGCGCTCGAATCAACTCGAAATTGTTGCACACTAGAAGGCATGGCAGTCCTCTTATCGACGAGAGTGCACGCAACCCGAGGAGAGTCGGGCATCCCTCACTCCCTTTTCTCATTTCAGAAGTGGCGGACAAGATGTGCTGACGAGATATCTCGGGTTCGTCTGATAGGAAAGGAGAGAAGAGAGAAGAGAGTGATGAAACGGGACCGACACTGAAGCTTCGCAATCCATATCGTTGTTTGAGAATGATAAATATTATTTGCCACAAGTGAAGTTTCTATATTGATTCATGCGACAACATGCAATCTATTCGACGTTTGTCTGGACCTAGACCAAGTAATATCCATAATTTCTTACTTATTCCTCGAATTATACCTCTACAAAGTGTTAACCCTTCGGACTCATTTTTGTCACATGATCGGAAATAGAGAGATTTCGTTGGGGAGTTTCATTGCACTCTCAGAAGCGCAACAACACTGAAGCGATCGCATATCGATAGTCTCTCTCTCAACCCATCATAAATATTGTTTGTCTCAATCAATCGACGCCTTATCGATAGTGCGCCACAAGCACACGTTGGGGGGTTGTCGTCTAGAGCTCGAGAAATGATACCGCCGTCTCTTCATTTTACACACTCTCTCGCTTCTATGACCGGTGAGGGAGTGTGAGGAATGAAGAGACGTCGGCTCATTTCTCGAGCTCTACTAGAGAGATTGAGGGAGATGAAGAGTGGGAAGATAGTCAGATTATTACTCCATGATGGACACAGATTGCCCCTCATGTGATGCAAAGTGGGTCCGATGAGTTCACATATTGTAGTCGTATAATTCGAGGAATAACCAGACAAATTTCAGATATATGAGACACTATCTGAGAGAACTAAGCGATTTCACCCCATAACCGTACAGTGAAAAATAAAATATTCTGAAAAAAATGCCCTAGGTGTAACTTTTCACGTAGAACTCGAAAATCCACCTTAAAAAGTCGTATCTCAAAAACTAAAATTCCTATGGTTGACTTCATGGTGAGAGGGGTGCCATACAATTTTCTTTGCGGGGTTTTGAATCATCCAACAAAGTATAAAAACTTACAGATAATAAAAAAAGAAACTTTTTCAAAAAAAAATTTTCAAAAAAAGTCTATGAAAAAAAAAGTTATTCAACTTTTTGAGCAAAAATATTTTTTCCTGAAAAAAAATTGGATTACGGAGAACTTTTAAGTGCGATTTTCGGATTCCTCGTAAAAAGTTACATATATGGTAATTTTTTCAGAATTTTATCTTTTCTACCTTTGGCTCATTTTTGCCTTCGAAGGTTACGGTAACATGATTTTCCCCCAATTAGGCGACCTGCCTGCTTGCGATAAATTAAATTTCTAAGGGAAAAGACTCATACAGTATCAAAACACCATATTACGAATATTTATCACCATTGGAATCAAATCCGCCACCATCATTTTTTCGGACCATGACCCGGGGTTCATGCCTCAAAAGTGATCCTGTACCATGAACCCGGGGTCATGGTCCAAAATGAACATGAAAAGTCATGATAGAGAAACTTTAATTGCTATTTGCCGATATGTTACCTAGTCTCTAAGAAAATTTTCACCACCGCAAATACCGTAATTCGATTATCGCAAATTGATTTATTAAAATAAATATCTAATTCTTCTTTTAAAAAATCAGTTCTCGATTTCGCAGCTTCGAATTACGGTATTTTCGGTGGTGAAAATTTTCTTGGAGACTAGGTAACATATCGGCATATAGCTATTAAAGTTTCTCGAACATGACTTTTCATGTCACTTTTGGACCATGAACCCGGGTTCATGGTCATGGGACACTTTCGAGGCATGAACCCCGGGTCATGGTCCGAAAAAATGATGGTGGCGGATTTGATTCCAATGGTGATAAATATTCGTAATATGGTGTTTTGATACTGTATGAGTCTTTTCCCTTAGAAATTTAATTTATCGCAAGCAGGCAGGTCGCCTAATTGGTGGAAAATCATGTTACCGTAACCTTCGAAGGCAAAAATGAGCCAAAGGTAGAAAAGATAAAATTCTGAAAAAATTGCCATATATGTAACTTTTTACGAGGAATCCGAAAATCGAACTTAAAAGTTCACCGTAATTCAATTTTTTTTCAAGAAAAAATATTTTTGCTCAAAAAGTTGAATAACTTTTTTTTTCATAGACTTTTTTTGAAAATTTTTTTTTGAAAAAGTTTCTTTTTTTATTATCTGTAAGTTTTTATACTTTGTTGGATGATTCAAAACCCAGCAAAGAAAATTGTATGGCACCCCTCTCACCATGAAGTCAACCATAGGAATAATAGTTTTTGAGATACGACTTTTTAAGGTAGATTTTCGAGTTCTACGTGAAAAGTTACACCTAGGGCATTTTTTTCAGAATATTCTATTTTTCACTGTACGGTGGTAGGTGAGCTCTCTCAGATAGTGTCTCATATCGCATGTTGTAGCCGACTAAATGAATCAGCGCAAGTATTGCGAGAAGTGACCTAACGAGGGTATTTCCCGACAGAAACTACATGTACTTTTATGTGGTAATTGTGGAAGTTCCTTGTTGAACAATCAAAAACTCACCAATTTAAAATTTCATTAATATTGAAGACTCTAATGCGAAAGGAAGAAATCGGGAAATCATCACATTTCACATTGAATCGATAGATATATGTCGCCAGAGAACTTGCACACTGTCAACTATCAAAAGCGAATTCCACGTATGGTTAGAGATATGGAGCTATTGATTTGCGCGCCATACTTCTCGAACAATCAATCTATAAATGCCCCCCATCCTCATCTAGCAATTATTAATGACATGATAAATTGATCGATTGATTGATTGATTGACTTCACGGACGTATTTCAATCAGCTGAGATTGTACAGGAGGTAAGCACACGTGAGCACAATACAAATAATCTCAAAGAGGATAATACCGTACTGCCCTAAACAATTAAATTGTCGATCAAATCGTTTTCGATCATTTTCCCTTCAACAAGGAGGACAACAAGGCCTCCTTTCAATCAATGTTATTTTGGTGCCCCGACAAGGAAGAATAAGAAGGTGTTATTTTCGAAGGTCTGCACTCTGAGAAAAGGTCATGATCCCCTCTATCGATCTGTAGTCTGCCTACCCTAGCACACTTCCGCTCGTGCTATTTCGGTGCCATAGCTGTCGTCTTAAATTGAGACGATAGAGGAGGCGAAGAGGTGTTGTTATCGGACAATCAAGACAAGATCTCTTCTTTTGCATGGTCTCTTGCGATTCAGACATGCCTACAGAGTGTTGACAATGAAGAGGAGTGAGGTGAAATGAAGGAAAGGGGGAAAGGAAGGGGAGAGGGGGCCAAGGAAGGCTCTCTGATAAGGGAGACTCAGAGGCGAGCCATCCGCGCACAACGATGCGTCGCCTTATCCTGCTCTCCCTAGTGGCGCTAGCCGCAGCTCGATACGTAAGTGTTACCGTATCCAAAGGTCATTCACCCTGTAACACCATGGGACTTCGCACACGCATGACTATGTCATTGCTATAGACCCATACTGTCGAAAGATGCATGTAATTGTAAGAGTCACTTTGAGTATTCAACAGAGTGTAGAATGATAGAGATGAATACAGTTACCTACAGTATCCATCCCAGGTAGACAACGCCCGCGAGAAGCGCGAGATTGAGCACCATGAGTGGCTCACCGAGTCTCAGGTGAGCGGAATCTTCGAATAACAGCGAATCGATACGAATAATTACCGTTTTCGCCCTGTCGTTAACCACTGAAGTGCCAGAATTAAAATCGATGAAATGTCGATGAAGACGTAAATCACTCAGAAATCCGAGCTCAAGGCCCTCAAGGAGTCCGCCGATGCGGCCACTCTGAAGAAGCGAACGATGGAACTCTATGAGTTGCTGCCCGCCGCAGAGAAGGAGAAGTGGAACGCCAAGTACAAGGAGATGTGCGTCGCATGGGTCAAGGAGGTACGGTATTCTCTTACTAGCGTTTCGTTAGTAGGGAAGGTTGGAAACCATTCGCTGTGAGCGCTGTGAGATAATGATCAGTGTGACAATAGGGGAGATGAGTGAGGAAAGGGAACGCCAAGTACAAGGAGATGTGCGTCGCATGGGTCAAGGAGGTACGGTATTCAGTGCTTCATTGACTTTCTTCGTCCTACTCCGTCACACCGACTTCAGTAAATGGGGCACTATTGTGGAATAGCACTGATTCTTCAACATGCTGTTGAAGATGTAATAATGACGGTTGTTTCAAATGGCCATTCTAGACTAAACAAAGTGAAGTAATACTTCCATAGTTTCGATCACTTCAGGTCGCCACCGAAGAAGAGACGGCCAACTACAAGAAGTGGAAGGCCGAGGGAAAGATGGAGGAGATCACTTCGCAGTACAACAAGCTGAAGGAGCGATTGACCGAGGCGAAGAGGAAGGATGTGAGTATCTCATCGCTGCTTGAGAGTGATATGCTAAGAACTGGAGGTGTACATGAGCCTCAAACACTAAAAAAATCAGGAATACACAGTATTGATGAAGAGTATAATGTGATTGATGATCAAGGATTAATGTTCAGGTGGAGCTCTGGGAGGGCGAGTGCTGGAACCTGTGGAAGGACGAGTTCCCCGCCGCGTCGAGGTAATCATCAGAGCTCGAAATATGGAACGCCGTCTCTTCATTTCACGCACTCTCTCGTCACTAGTGGCAGCGTGTGCATAATCAAGTGATCTGTCTAGGAATCCGGACGTTCCTAAAGTGCCCAATTATAATGTAGAGAAAAAACAGATACCCATGTTTTTGAAAAGAACAAGAGGTGTTTGTCTCCTACCGATTGATACGGCCGAGGAATGTTCCATTGATCTGATCGAATTGTCTGAGTTAAGGTCAAGTGACTCAGAGCCACTGAAAGTTGCAGACTACATACATAACAATAACATCAAAACAATAACAACAATAACAATTCAGAGGCCGTCGCGCCATCATGGACCTTGCTGAGGACAAGCTCGCTTTTCTCGGAGCAGATAAGATCGCCGAGCTCAAGGCACTCAAGGAGACCGGCGCCAGCGACGATGTGATCAGAGACAAGTCAGTAGGCTTGATCACGTGAAAGCAGTGGCTATTTTGAGCAACAGTATACCTTGTCAGAGATGCGAGAAAGTATGTAAAATGAGCCACTTCTTCCCAACCAACATTTCAGTAGACTCGTCTAGAAGTGTCTAGGAGTGATTTCAGTTTGAGAATACGGAAAGAACACTAATATCTTCAGGGTTGTCACGTGGACGCTCGAGCACTGGAAGTCCAAGGACAAGAACGTGTCGACTGGAGATTTCGTGAAGAAGTGCTACGCGTGGATCAAGGACGTCACTCAGGCTGAGGAGGTATAGTTACGGTCTACTGGGTGGATTCTTCGATATTCGTTTTCCCTTCATTTATTGTCACTGGTAGTCACAGGCATAGCAGTGGGCTCCAGCAGGACTTCGTGTACAATGGGTGAACCTCTGAACCATTACCTTCGTATATTTCCCCAAAAGTCGCGTATATGGAACAAAGTACGGCTCATTTTATACATAATCCTTTGATCTGTTGAACTGTGTATGATTATTATGTCCAGGACAACCCCATTGCGCCCCGCACAAACATGCAACTCCTCTCCCCCCTCAAATCGATCGACTACTACAGCATTTTCCACCTGACTCTCTTCCCTCCCCTCCCCTCTTTCGGTTTTATCGTCAATTGCGTGACGACTGACCAATAATAGCTGATAGGGCGCATAAACAGGGCACTAAGGGGCCTTATCAAGCGGTGAAGACTATTCGAGAAGGAGATAATGGTGAAGAGCCACGACATGGCACGATGAAGTGAAGCTTAGAGGGAGGGTACAACGTGCGAAGGTTGTGTACAATCACAAAGATAGGGATCGGACATTGGGCGTATTCTGGAGGGATCTGGAGGAGGGTCAGTTCAGTATTGGATGGAGTACGTGTGAACAGTTCAAAGAGTGTCATGCTCTAAGAATCTTTGCTCGTAATAAGATACCGTGAACAAGGGAAACAGCTTCAATTAAAATATAATTAATGGTTCGGTGGTTCAAGTAGTGAGTTAATGACTCTTTTCAGTACGCCGCCTTCGAGAAGCTGCACCACACTGACCACGAAGCTTGCAGAGTCAAGGTAAGCACTGCAGAATACTAAGCTTCCTGCCGGCTTACAGGGGTTCTGATAGCTCGATATGTCATGACCAATCCAAATAAGAGAAAAGTCAATTAATTGGTTATTTATTTTGGGCTGACCAATTTCTTGACTTTTTCCCAATGAAGTTAGCCACCGCAAAGTTAATGAATTGGGTAATGAGGCATCCATACTTCTCAGGTCCGCGAGTTCCTCGCCCGTCTGCCCGCCGACAAGCAGGCCGAGATCGAGAAGTCCCTGCCTCTTTGTGACGCTATCTGGTACGTACTACTATCCTCATACTTGTTGACGTAGTAATGACTCGGCATTCGGAGCGTAATTGTCAAATCGAATCTCAAGGAGCATTAAGGAAACTGTGAAACATAACTAGATTGAAAATATTGCTGATATGACTACTTCCTTGATGAGCAGTCCTTGGAGATTATGATGAATTCTGACTGAAGAATCTGATTCAGGTACAAGCAGCACCAGGAGGAGCACGGAGCGCATGCTGGACATGGCGATCACGATCATCACGCGCACAAGGTAACACATCCTTCAGATTCCCCAGAATGCAAAAATTAGAAATAAAAGTAAATGAATCACGCGCATAAGGAATGTGCAGTGTATCGTCCCTTTTTCAGCTTTGAGAGCGCTTGCAATGCAAAATGGAGATGTAAGAACTTCTACTCCAGGTCCTCTAGAGAGATATCACGATGAACAATAGAGTTGGAGGAACTCAAGAAAATGATCGTGTTATTTCCAGCACCACGGAAAGCGTCACCTCAACACGGAGCACATCGACAAGTACATGACCTGGCTGAGCCCCGAGCAGAAGGAGGAGGTTGGGATCTTCTCGTTAGCTTTCCTCGCCTAACATCCATCTCCTGAGCCTAATAAGTTTTTTTGGGAGTAAAATGATGATCTTCCTACTTCAGTCACTTGTCTGCCTTCTATTTAGACTACCCTATTCCCGGAACATTCATTGAGACGGACACCGTTCTGGAATTCACAAATACTATTCACTCTACTCAACTACTCACAAATACACAAAAAAATACCACTACAAAAATATTCGTCAGATCCACACCCTCGAGAAGGGCGGCGAGTCGTACGAGACGCTGCTGGCCAAGATGAAGGAGTGGTATTTGGCTCTAGAGAAGGACAGGAAGACGGAAGTCAGACAGCTTCTCAAGGTATGGAATAAATCGATGGCCTCGTAAACTACGAATACTGAGTATCAGCGCTCTCTTGCATCCCAACTAAACTACAACCCAGTAACGCGCATTTGAACAATAACCCGCAAATCATGAGTACATTCAACCAAATTATACTTGAGATAGACTTGATAATTATTCTATTATCTTCAGTTATCTGATCAGATCATTATTTGACATTGCATGCCATTAGATACAGTAACCCTCTTCAATCTCAGGACAAGTGCGCCGAGTGGGTGTACGCGAAGACGAACGAGGAGGAGAAGGCTGAGCTGCACGAGTTCATCCGAATGGCTGATAAGGAGGGTCTCATTGAGTTCCTCAAGGTGATTGCGGTGTTGCTTATCATCAGTTATCCAACACCTCTGGTATTATGTTTCACTGTTAATGTTCGAATGAAACATATCCGGGGTTCGTTCTCCGGCCCGTCTCCTCTTCTCATTTCTCGACTTTTTACACGGCGTGTTTGCGTAGGCGGGACGTTCCTGTTGAAGAGGTCAATGGATGATCTTTATAGAAGCCGTACGCCAAGCTGAGTGAGGAGGAGAAGCACGAGGTCGACCACACCAAGGACATGTGTCTGGCCATCTGGACCCATGCGAAGGTACGCCACTGTAATATCCTTACATAACAGCTCGAAATATGAGCTCTTCATTTCACACCCGCTTCTCGCTAGTTCATTGTCAAGCGACGAAAGAGTGTGAGGAATCTATTACGTAATGTACTGTAGGGTTGCAAGTTTGAGACCGAGATCGAGAGTCTCGCCTCTCGCACCAGTGCGAGAGTATTGATCTCGAACTTGCAACCCTACTGTATTGTGATGTGCTCGCAAGTTCCTTCCGAAGATCAGAAAGAAGAACGAGCTTGTGAAATGAAGAGAGTGCGAAACACAACTCATTACGGAAAATCGGTGCAATACAACCGAAGAATGGCGATTCAGGACCGCAACCGTCGCCACGACAAGCACGAGGAGTACAAGCAGTACTTCACCTGGCTCAGCCCCGAGCAGATGGCAGAGGTGAGGGCTTGATTCCAAAAAGGATGCTCTTGTCTGATATAATAATGTATTTGGACACTAGGGTTGCACGTTCTGTATCGGCACAACCAAAAGTGCCGGTATTAGTCAAAAATACCGACACCTATCCTGCAACCCTAGCTCACGTTACAATCTTTAACGCTATACTAATGATTGACTGAATTCAAATTCCTGAAAATTACAGGTCAAGGCTCTGCGTGACGAGGGCAAGCACGAGGAATCGTACTCGAAGACGATGGAGTACTGGGCCGCGGCTGCCGGGGACAAGAAGATCCAAGCTACCGAGGGCATGAAGGGAGCCTGTCGTCACTTCTTTAAGGTTATTAGTAATATGACTTATTACCTGACTTATTACCTGATCGAATCCAATCTAACCTTTTCATGTAGCTCGATTCCACCGCATGTCACACATGTTAATTTACGTTAAATTGCGGGATAAACTATTATTTTAGGGTGCCTTCGGAGAGGCCGCTGTCGAGGAACTGAAGCAGATGAAGGAATCCGGCTCGTCCATGGACGACATTAGCAAGAAGGTGGAGGACTTTATCGGCAAGATCACCGATGAGAAGACCAAGGGAATCGCCTCGAAGTCGGCTGTTAACTGCAAGAAGGTACGTAAAATGTAAAAATTTGTTGTGCACACTTATGTTAGACCAAATCTGACTCCTGTTAATATACATACGCGATAAATATAATATTAAGATCTTCACTGCCGCTCGCAAGAGAAGAGAGCAAGGAGATGAGTATGCTGCCTACAACCAGTACTTCACCTGGCTTACCCCGGAGCAGGGAGCGGAGATCAAGAAGCTAAAGGAGGCAAAGGATGATGATGGCATTAACAGCAAGGTTGATTATCTTAAGAATTTCGACATTCCCCTAATTGACTCCTAACTTTGTCGCTAGCCCGAAACACTTAGTCCAATCCTTTAAAAGAGTCGTAAAAATTAAATATGCGATAAATGTATTTTTAAGGTCCATGAGTACTTGGGGGCGCTTGATGGAGACAAGAAGGTGGAGGCGACGGAGAAACTGAAGGGAGCCTGCAAGCACTTCTTCGGTGATGTCTTCGGAGGTGCCGCTACGGAGGAACTGAAGACCATGAAGGAATCCGGGTCGTCCATGGACGAGATCGCCACCAAGGTTGGAATGCACACACTTAGACAAATCCTTTCTAGACTCTTGTTAATATTAGAGTTGCCTTTGTTCCGGAATTCCAATAAACAGAGCAAAGCGTTTTGACTGCTCTGGTTGCGAGAGAGCATTATGAATCAAGAGATAATGGAACGATTGGAATTCCACTGGCATTTTATAAAATTCTAGTTAATATACACATGCGATAAATATATTACTCAGGTGTCGGAGCTGATCAGCAAGATCGATGACGAGAAGAAGAAGGCCGTGGCCACTCGCGCCGCTGCTAACTGCAAGAAGATCTTCTCTGCTTCTAGAAGAAGAAGGGATCATCATGGAGACCATCACGAGGAGTACAAGGAGTACTTCAGCTGGTTGACGCCCGAGCAGGGAGCCGAGGTGAGATATCGTTGCATAGTTACATGCTATAATGCTATAATAGTGTAGTACCTACAGTACCTTTTGTATTATAGGAGTCTATAGCAATCAGTCATCAATTCTTGCCAAGTTAGATAGTCGGTAGACGGTGATTGGATTGATCTAAATGTCGATGAAATAAATGGTTTATAAAATCTAATAAACATAAAATTAATTGCAGATCAAGGCCCTGAGAGACGCGGACAAGCACGATGATGCGTACGCCAAGACGTGGGAGTTCTACGAGGCTGTCGCTGCCGAGAAGAAACCTGAGATCGAAGGAAAGCTGAAGGGAGCCTGCAAGCACTTCTTCTCGAAGGCCTTCGGAGAAGCAGCCGTTGAGGAGGTCAAGGCCATGAAGGAGTCGGGATCGTCCATGGACGATATTGGCAAGAAAGTCGAAGAGTTTATCGGAAAGATCACTGATGAGAAGAAGAAGGCTGTGGCTAACAGAGTTGCGGTTAACTGCAAGAAGGTATGCAATGTCGCATGCTTAGACCAATTTTACCTACTCTCTTGTAAAAAGTAAAAGGTGTATCCACGTCAAGCGATTTTACAGTCATAAGACAACGCTGGGTGGGTAACCGCTAAGTGGGCAAGGTCAGCTGTTAGCATACGTGGTAATATACCAATATCAGTGCGTTCGTCTAAGAATCGCACCACCTCCGGTACAGCAGAAAATAGCACTATGAGATTTTTACATTTTCTGATAGCCCTAGGTAGCCTACATCGATTTCTGTTATTGCGATGTTTCAATAAATTAAATTTGCATAATTACATGCATTCAAAGTTCAGTCTTTTTCAAACAAAATCAAGTGTTTCTCAGCGAAAAATCAATAAAATTTCATGATAATTTTTTTCTAGAGTAAACTTGATGTGCTCTATCCACCTATGCCGGTCGTTTTTGCAAAATCGAATTTTGAAAATTTCAATCAAAGTTCGGGAATTTATTTCTCGAAAAAGAAGAAAGAAACATCTGAGATTTTTTGATATGTTGTGACCCTTGTGGAAATCAATGCCCTGGATTTTTTTCAGATTTTTAGGAGGGTGGACTGAGACTCTAAAAGCTAACGCAGAAATTGCCAAATCCAACAAAACTCGTCATTTTGCACCGCGCACCCTGCCCGCGCGGCGTGAAATGAGACCTATGTGGTCGTTAATTGAATTTATTCTATGTAAATCGTCCCATTCCACCTCATTTCACGCCGCGAGGGCAGGGTGCGCGGTGCAAAATGACGAGTTTTGCTGGACTTGGCAATTTCTGCGTTAGCTTGCAGAGTCTCAGTCCACCCTCCTAAAAGTCTGAAAAAAATCCAGGGCATTGATATCCACAAGGGTCACAACATATCAAAAAATCTCAGATGTTTCTTTCCTCTTTTTCGAGAAATAAATTCCCGAACTTTGATTGAAATTTTCAAAATTCGATTTTGCAAAAACGACCGGCATAGGTGGATAGAGCACATCAAGTTTACTCTAGAAAAAAATTATCATGAAATTTTATTGATTTTTCGCTGAGAAACACTTGATTTTGTTTGAAAAAGACTGAACTTTGAATGCATGTAATTATGCAAATTTAATTTATTGAAACATCGCAATAACAGAAATCGATGTAGGCTACCTAGGGCTATCAGAAAATGTAAAAATATCATAGTGCTATTTTCTGCTGTACCGGAGGTGGTGCGATTCTTAGACGAACGCACTGATATTTATAAATATATTCAAGGTCTACTCCGCCTCGCGCAAGCGTCGATCGGATCCTTCTGAGGAGTACAAGGAGTACTTCTCCTGGTTGACACCTGAGCAGGGAGCAGAGTGGAAGGCGGCCAGAGACGCTGGAGATGATGAGGGCGCGTACAAGAAGGTAATGTTATTGTTATTGTTATTGTTATTGTTTTTGTTTTTGTTTTTGTTTTTGTTATTGTTATTGTTATTATTATTAAGGTCGAGGCCATCTACGATGCGCTTGAGGGCGATAAGAAGACCGAGGCTACTGAGAAGCTCAAGGGTGCCTGCAAGCACTTCTTCAACAAGGAATTCGGAGCGGCCCAGGTCGAGGAATTCAAGAAACTGAAGGAGTCGGGTGCCTCTCTTGATGAGATTAACACCAAGGTGCGTATTTCCTGTTACCACTTTAACAAATCCGTTCTAGACATTATATACATAAAAATATACAAAATATAAGTATTAAGAGATCGGATCGGTAATTTTCGATCACCATGTGGCCACGCCCCCCTTTATTGAGAACCACCGGCCCATATTTTGTACATGTACACCCCTCGGGCCCGTGATACACGTATGGCCATTTAGATCCTCATTGGCTCTATACTAGGTGAAAAAATAGGGTACAAAGTTGAAAAAGTGACAAATTGTAACTTTTGAACGCGACAAGCTAGACTCAAAATCTCTTTTGCAGTGTACTAGGCATGTCCCGAAACCAAAAAAAAACCATCTTGAAAAAAATTTGTTTCACTTTGCACCCGATTTTTCGACCACATAATTCGGTTTTTGGTCGATTTCACCTAAAATAAAAAGAGACCGACGGCTCTGGTTTGGCGTAAAAGTTACTTTACTGGCACCTCCTTCAACTCCAATATTGAAGGGAATCATTTTTTATGTCGTCGATGGTCATCCTGAGGCTTGAATGCTAAAAATGCCATTCGACGGATAGGAAATTGACCTTCCGCGTTTACTCTGTATGAGATTCTCCCATAAAATGGCTCAAATAGGAAAGTTAGGACATTTACTGAATTATCATCGCCATAGAAGTCCATTTCAAAAATAAAAATTTTCCGGATTTTTTGGACCATGACCCGGGGTTCATGCCTCGAAAGAATTCCATCACCATGAACCCGGGGTCATGGTCCAAAATGGACCTAAAATTTCATGATCGAGAAAGTTCAAGTACAATACGTGAATACATAGTACTGTACCAGAGTAATATACAGTACCCCGAAATACCGTAATCGAAGAGGCGTGGAATCGAGAACTGACGTTTTAGGAAGAAATGCTCATAAAATCATTTTGCAATGCCCTCATTACGGTATTTCGGGGTACTGTATATTACTCTGGTACAGTACTATGTACATATTCACGTATTGTACTTGAACTTTCTCGATCATGAAATTTTAGGTCCATTTTGGACCATGACCCTGGGTTCATGGTGATGGAATTCTTTCGAGGCATGAACCCCGGGTCATGGTCCAAAAAATCCGGAAAATTTTTATTTTTGAAATGGACTTCCAAGGCGATGATAATTCAGTAAATGTCCTAACTTTCCTATTTGAGCCATTTTATGGGAGAATCTCATACAGAGTAAACGCGGAAGGTCAATTTCCTATCCGTCGAATGGCATTTTTAGCATTCAAGCCTCAGGATGACCATCGACGACATAAAAAATGATTCCCTTCAATATTGGAGTTGAAGGAGGTGCCAGTAAAGTAACTTTTACGCCAAACCAGAGCCGTCGGTCTCTTTTTATTTTAGGTGAAATCGACCAAAAACCGAATTATGTGGTCGAAAAATCGGGTGCAAAGTGAAACAAATTTTTTTCAAGATGGTTTTTTTTTGGTTTCGGGACATGCCTAGTACACTGCAAAAGAGATTTTGAGTCTAGCTTGTCGCGTTCAAAAGTTACAATTTGTCACTTTTTCAACTTTGTACCCTATTTTTTCACCAAGTATAGAGCCAATGAGGATCTAAATGGCCATACGTGTATCACGGGCCCGAGGGGTGTACATGTACAAAATATGGGACGGTGGTTCTCAATAAAGGGGGGGCGTGGCCACATGGTGGTCGAAAATGGTCGATTATTACCGATCCGCTCTCTTAAGGTGATAAATATATTATTAAGGTTGCGGAGCTGATCGGCAAAATCACCGACGATAAGAAGAAGGCAAAGGCCACGAGAATTGCCGGCAACTGCAAGAAGGTAATATCGTATTTTCTGTACACACTCAGCCCAATTCTGTAAAGACTCGGGTTAATATGCATATATGCGATAAATATAATATTAAGGTGTTCGGCGCCTCGCGTAGACGCCGTCATCAGAAGCACTCTCTTGATGAGCACATGGAGTGAGTTGCGCCTTCATTTGATGATCTCTGATCTTTTTATGAGCTTTCTTGACAGTCCATTCATCTTTCAGCAGATCAATGGACTTTCTTTCAAGTTTTTGGCCCATGCAACAACAGCTCTGTATGGGGAGGGGGTAATGAGGATGGTAGGAAATACGCTGGAGAAAAGGCTGAGCCAAAATCGATGAAGTGACCATGATTTTAGCATGTTCCTGCCCTGGCTGTCCGATGAACAGAAGGCCGAGATCAAGGCACTGAAGGAGAGCGGATCGGACAAGGTCGGAGACAAGATCCTGGAGTTCTTCGAGGTGCGCGATCTTCTATGATTGTCTAGGCACATTTTCAAAGCTTTTGTACGCGAGAGACAACTTGGTGTCATCGGACGCAGTTCCCTTGCCTATACTAGATGTGGATGAGTCAAATCATTAGTTTTTTTTTATATTTTATCCAACCTCTTCCTTCTACTCCGCCTTCGGTCTCGTTGCGCCTCGGGATTAGATAAATTAATAATATTCAATTTCAGAACGTCGACGCTTCCAAGAAGGACGAAGCCCGCACCAAGCTGAAGGCCGGATGCAAGCACTTCCTCGGTCATCTGATCGGAGAATCGGCAGCTGCGGAGATGAAGGTATGCATGCAACTCCGCCTTGTTAAGGTAGCAGGTTCGATGTCTGGATTGCCGACTCCTTACTCCAGATGGAGACAGGAAATAGCGCTCGCTTGTGAGATATTCTGGAAAAAAACGTAGAGCATTAATATGCATGTCAAGTTCGATGATGTTGGCGGACAGATGTATCCACTTTGAACATTCTTTCAGGCCCTCAAGGAGACCGGAGCGACTGACGCCGAGATGGCTGCACAGCTGGAGAAGGTCATTGGTGCCATGCCCGAGGGTGCGGACAAGACCAAGGCCGAGAAAATGAGCAAGAACTGCAAGTAAGTTGACCAGAGTATCCCGTAGCCCAGTAACCCGTTACCCGCTATAGGAACCACTGACGGGAGATGGCTACAGTAATCTGCTACCCAAACCTGATATCAGTCACTAAAAACAATTCATTTTTAGGAAGATCTACGGTGTCGCCTCTCGCAAGCGCCGCCACCAGCACACGCTCGAGGAGGGATTCACGTAAGCTCGATTTCCCGAATTAAAATAATTAGTAAATAAAATTCAGTGAGTTCCTTCCCTGGCTCACGGACGCGCAGAAGGCTGAGCTCAAGGCGTTGAAGGTAATTCATGAAATTATTGGAATTAAATTCCGCAGAAATCAATTCCTAATCGAGTACAAAATGGGAACGATAAATGAAAAAAGGTGACCATTTTGTCTGTAGGAATCTGGTGGAGAGGACAAGCTCGGAGAGAAGGTTCTCGAGTTTTACGAGGTACGCGTGACTTGATGATTAACAACATGACGCAATTTCCAATTACCCTTGTCGCTCGACAGTAAAATAGTTTGACTTGGATGCATAATCACTTTTTTATTCCATGATTGACGCGATTATAGTCCGTCGACGCCGCCAAGAAGGAGGAGGCAACCACCAAGCTGCAGGCCGGCTGCAAGCACTACATCAAGCATCTGATCGGAGAAGCGCCCGCTGCTGAGATGAAGGTGCTTATTTTATTTTTTATTATTATTATTTTCTCATCATATAACAACTGGGTCTCATATTGTCCACTTCACCAAACCCATAGTGCGTGCTCAGTTGTGTTTCACTAATTCTTGATAATTTATTGAGAATATCAGGGGTGTTAGTGGTCAAGGGTGTTCCAATAAAAAAAAATCACATTCTGTATTTGCAGGCCCTGAGCGACGCCGGCACCTCCGCCGCTGACCTGTCTGAGAAGCTTGCGACTATCATCGGAGCCATGCCTGATGGAGCGGACAAGGCCAAGGCCGTGAGACTGGCCAAGAACTGCAAGTACGTTCGCTACCGTAACCATGGTCAAAGATTGGATTGTATGATTTATCTTTTCAGGAAAGTCTTCGGAGTCGCTTCCCGCAAGCGCCGTCACGAGCACACCCTTGAGGAGGGATTCACGTGAGTTTCTCTTTGGAGCTTGCTTTTTTTAGTTCCTCTATGGACAGAACGCAGGTTGATGCTGAATTGGCTTGGGGTAGCAGTGTCCGCCCTATCGAGGAAAATATGATGCCTAGCATCTTTACCACCTACGATTGAGATATTTTGCTTGGATATGAGCGGGATGATCAGCTGACACGCAGGATTGAGGAATGAGGGTGATTTCAGCGAGTTCCTTCCCTGGCTGACGGAGGAGCAGAAGATGGAGCTGAAGAACATGAAGGAGGCAGGCGCGCAGGATAAGATGGGAGAGAAGATCCTGGAGTACTATGAGGTAGGGTTGTCAAATGACTTCGCCTTTTCATTCTACGTTGCCTCTCGCCGGTCAGAGTGACGAGAGGTTTCATCCGAGAAGCTTACATCCCAGAAAGCGAAGCAATCATCATGATCGAGACCGTCGTTCAGAGTTCGCTGATCATGATGGAGCTTGCCATTCTAAAACCTGAAACTATTCCAGACCGTGGACGCCTCGAAAAAGGACGAGGCCCGCAAGAAGCTGCAGGCCGGCTGCAGACACTACATCAGCTCGCTGATTGGGGATGCCGCGTCGGCTGAGATGAAGGTACGATATCCGGAATTTCTCGGTTTTTTTGGCCAGGGCTATGACGGCTCTGAATGCGACGGCGACAGAAAATGAGGATTGGGAGGGAATACTCTGCGAGAAAAGGCCAAAAAAGAGAAGTGCTAGTGCGAAGTGCGATATCCAAAAGGAATGATGTAAGACCAGTTGAGTTTCAGTGATTCTTGAAAGGTTGTTTTTTTGAGAATGACAACAATTCTAGGAGGGCTTTCATTATGAACAACAAACCAAAAAAAATGTCTTCTGTTTTCCTCTGCTCCAGGCCCTTCACGAAGCCGGATCCACCCCTGCTGATATGTCAACCAAACTGGACGAGATCATCAGCAAGATGGCCGATGGAGCGGACAAGACCAAGGCAGAGAGAATGAGCAAGAACTGCAAGTGAGTAAATGGCATCCTATGTAGTTCTGAGGGGGGAAATTTTACTAGATATAGCAAAAGATAAATGCAGAGACCGGGGGTCGAACTGAGTTAGTTCTGAGTCATGATCATTCTAGGAAAGTCTACGGTGTCGCATCTCGCAAGCGCCGTCACGAGCACACCCTTGAGGAGGGATTCTCGTGAGTTTTTATGATTTTCAGTCTTTTTTCAACTCTGATCAGTACGACGAACGTAGTGACGGAATCTTCACCCTGACAGGAATTCCTTCCCCTATTCAATCGATGACTTTTAGCGAGTTCCTTCCCTGGATCACCGAGGAGCAGAAGATGGAGATCAAGAACATGAAGGAGAGCGGAGCAGCCAGCAAGATCGGCGACAAGGTCATCGAGTTCTACGAGGTATGACATCACGGCCTCTCTCCTTCCAGACGATTTGAGACGAGAAATAGTGGTAGAAATAGTGCGTGCTCACGAGTGAAAGATTTGTCAGCAATACCATCAATTCCAGTAATGCCGATACCCAACATGCTACTCTAATAATACCTATTTCCGAATGGGAATCAAGCGTGATTTCAGAGCGTGGACGCCTCCAAGAAGGACGAGGCCCGCACGAAGCTCCAGGGCGCATGCAGACACTACATCAAGCACCTGCTCGGAGATGAAGTTACTGGTTCGTGAATTGAATTAATTGCTTAGGGCTGATGAAATGGAGATGTGCCCACCACTAGGCCACCCTCTCTACATTCCATGGAACTAGGCAAAAACGTGCAGAAGTTGCGAAATGTGTGAAACATTGACGTCTATCTTCTACTGTCTATCGACTATCTTATCTATCTTATCTATTATCTATCTATCTTCGACAATGGAGTATCTTTTTTTACGAAAATGAGATTATTCTTTAAGCCGAAATGAAGAAGATGCACGAGTCCGGTTCGTCTCCCTCCGAAATGGCCAAAAAACTGGATGAGATCATCGCCGATATGGAGGACGGAGAGAAGAAGACCAAGGCCGCGGGTTTGAGCAAGAACTGCAGGTGCGGATACTGGCTTACGGGATCAGAACGTGGTTTTTTCAAAGTCGGGCTCGAATACGAGCCGTGGCTTCATCATTTCATACACTCTGTCTAGTAGGGTTGCAAGTTCGAGACCGAGATCTGGAGTCTCGCACTTGCGAGACTCTCGCACTGACCTCTTCCCTTGCCTCCCCGACGAGAGATCATGGGGCTGGGGGAGAGTGCAGACAGAGCAGAGGGTTGTGCTCTCTCGTTTCCCCACGCTCTCTCGCCGTCTCCTATGGGAAGGGACTGCGGGAGTCCCGCATCCTTGCGAGACTCTCGCGCTAGTGCGAGACTCTCGATCTCGAACTTGCAACCCTACTGTCTAGCCCGAATGGCGAAAGAGTGAAGAGAATAAAGAGACCGCGGTTCATATTTCGTGTGTTACTTTATAGTTCAGACCTCTCAGACAGTGTTTCTGCCATTTGGAAGATAATTCAAGCGTTTTGTTCTGATAAAGGACCTGTGACTGACATATCAACCATTCCCTCTTTCCAGAAAGGTCTACGGTGTGGAGTCTCGCAAGAGACGCAACCTCTACGGCGAGTATGACGAGAGGTGAGTTGATGTCTTTGGTAAACAGCGACGGAAACGAATCCAAAAACGGTCTTTTGGATTGTGTAGAGACTGATGTGGGATAGCAGAATTTAGTGGACATGACTGTAACTGTGACTGTGACAGATACCATCAGTACTACAACTGGCTGGATGAGGACCAGAGAGAGGAGTTGACGGAGCTGAAGGACTCGGTACGCCGAATTGCTTTGTTATGCTGTAGTCTTGTTATCATGTCTGCCCGTGTTGTAACCTAAAAATGAGGACATTGGGTCGTATTCGAACTTTTTTCTATTATTTCTAGTCCAAAAGAACTCATTCTACTTACCGCAGTGATCGTTTTGGAATATGCTTCACGCTTCGTTGAAAAGACCAAACTTTTGATGTATTTCAGTGTTTGATGTATTTTGTGTTAAATAACCTCATCTTCGAGTAGTAATTATGACAGTAGTGTAGTCCGTTGCTTGCAGGGCGAGGATGACGCACTGCTCAAAATTATAATGTTGCGCAAGCAAAAGAACAAATAGTGCAATAATCAGTAAACGCGATAGTTTGGCATGTTTGGAATATGCTTCACACGTCGTTGAAACGAACTGACTTTGGTGTATTTCAGTGTTTGATGTATTTTGTGTTAAATAACCTCATCTTCGAGTAGTAATTATGACAGTAGTATAGTCTCTGCTTGCAGGGCAACGATGATCAAAATTATAATGTTGCGCAAGCAAAATAACAAGTAGTGCAATAATCAGGAAACACGATAGTTTGGCATGTTTGGATTATGCTTCACGCTTCGTTGAAAATCACAGATTTTTGGCGTATTTTAGTTTTGCTTGATATTGCGTTTGAATAACCACATCTTTTAGCTTCCATTATGCCAGTAGTGTACCTTGCAGGCCGAGGATGACACCCTTCTCAAAAATTCTAATGTTGCGCAAGCAAAAGAACAAATAGTGCAATAATGAAAGGAAACGCGATAGTTTGGCATGTTTGGAATATGCTTCACGTATCTTTGAAAAGACCAAACTTTTGATGTATTTCAGTGTTTGATTGATTTCGAGTTCAATAACCTTATTTTCGAGTAATAATTATGCCAGTAGTATAGTCCGTTGCTTGCAGGGCGAGGATGACGCACTGCTTAAAATTTATAATGTTGCGCTAGCAAAAGAGCAAATAGTGCAATAATCAGTAAACGCGATAGTTTGGCATGTTTGGAATATGCTTCACGTATCTTTGAAAAGACCAAACTTTTGATGTATTTCAGTGTTTGATGTATTTTGTGTTAAATAACCTCATCTTCGAGTAGTAATTATGACAGTAGTATAGTCTCTGCTTGCAGGGCAACGATGATCAAAATTATAATGTTGCGCAAGCAAAAGAACAAATAGTGCAATAATCAGTAAACGCGATAGTTTGGCATGTTTGGAATATGCTTCACGTATCTTTGAAAAGACCAAACTTTTGATGTATTTCAGTGTTTGATTGATTTCGAGTTCAATAACCTTATTTTCGAGTAATAATTATGCCAGTAGTATAGTCCGTTGCTTGCAGGGCGAGGATGACGCACTGCTCAAAATTATAATGTTGCGCAAGCAAAATAACAAGTAGTGCAATAATCAGGAAACACGATAGTTTGGCATGTTTGGATTATGCTTCACGCTTCGTTGAAAATCACAGATTTTTGGCGTATTTTAGTTTTGCTTGATATTGCGTTTGAATAACCACATCTTTTAGCTTCCATTATGCCAGTAGTGTACCTTGCAGGCCGAGGATGACACCCTTCTCAAAAATTCTAATGTTGCGCAAGCAAAAGAACAAATAGTGCAATAATCAGTAAACGCGATAGTTTGGCATGTTTGGAATATGCTTCACACGTCGTTGAAACGAACTGACTTTGGTGCATTTCAGTGTTGAGTTGATTTTGAGTTTAATAACCTTATTTTCGTGTAATAATAATGCCAGTAGTATAGTCCTTTGCTTTCAGGGCGAGGATGACGCCCTTCTCAACAAGGTCTCTCAGTACTTCAAGGATCTCTCCGATGCGAAGAAGGAAGAAGTAATGCGATACAATTTCTAGACCTATTGACCTCTCCTTAACAAGAGAAAACAACTAAACGACCAGTTGTTTAGTTGTTTTCTCGACTCTACTACTCATAACCTCGTGTACCTAGTAGCCCCTTTGACGCTCCCTAGACTGATTGACTCGCCATCTTGATGATACTATCTATGATAACTTATGATTTAACACACTGAATAAACTATTTGTGCCTCTTGATTGCTCTTGGGGAGATGATAACAGTCATTAACAAATACTATATCAGGCCCGAGGCCAGCTGAAAATGGGCTGTCGCATGAGAATGAGGGATCTGCTAGGAGACGAAAAGGCCGAGGAGATTAAGAAGATGAAGGACGAGGGTGCAACGAAGGGAGAAATGATGGACAAGGTACGGTCATGACGCTTGAGATTATCGATTGATATCGATTGATACCGTAATCTTGATACCGTACAACTGATAACAATGTTGCGTTGCAGGTCGCCACATTTGTGGAGGAAATGGAGGAGGGAGACGAGAAAGAGAGCGCGAGAAGGTCGTACAAGCACTGTGCGAAGATTCTGGGAAGGTGAGCGTGTCTGATTTTCTTATGTTAGAGTGCTCTCTCGCTGGATCTGACCGTAAAACTTAGACGCAAATGAACACGAAAGACTCACAGATTTGTCTGAATCTCTCAACTTTCCGTTGTCTCTTTCAGTCTCTAACCGTAGAGAAAGGAGCCACATCGGGTACAGAATATTGTTCGATTAGAACCACATATCTGTCACAATCGGCATGAAATAGCAACGCAATGCTAGGGTCTCTCCATTTCGCATTATCTCTGGCTCTGTATGACCAGAAAGAGAGGGATTGTTATTGAGAGCGATAAAACAGAGATCACTCCATGTAATCTGTGACTGAATCGGCACGAAATGGCCAGGAATTCGGGTTCCACCCTCCAAGATGGAGGGGTTAGGGAGAAAGAGGGACGAGAGAGTCAGAGATTGCTTTGAAAATGTGTGCCGTAATGTCTTCGGCACGAAATAGTCACAAAAATATGGAGTCCCGACTACGATATCAAAAGCAAGGAAAATATTTGAATGCGCTTCCGCTTCACCAAACCATTCGCGCGTGTTCAGTTGAGTTTCAGTGATCCTTGAAAAGAGATTGAGAAAAACCAAAGACAGTGTGTAGATGACCAGCATTTCAATAAAATAATTAAACAAATTAATTAAATATCAGACAGCGTCGCGATAACAAGCCGCCGGGAACTCTCGCCGACTACACGAGATGGCTGAGTGCGGATCAGAGACAGGAGCTGAATGCGATCATTGTTTGTTGACTTCTTTTATACGCGTCAAAAATCGGCCTGTCACAGTCTCTGTCGTATTTTACATATCTTATCAGTCTTGATTAGGCCTTGCGACCTTTTTTCCTTGAGATTATCCTAGATGTCCTATCTAGCAGTTAAATGATGATGCTCATTCCAGAGATCCGACACCATTTCCTCGGACGATATCTACTCGAAGCTGTTCGAGTTCTTGGAGACCCTAGACGGAAAGGAGAAGGTGGAAGCAACGATGCAGATGAAAGGTACTACGTTTTTCACAAAACTTGACAAATAAATTGTACGCGCGTATGGGGAAATTGACGCCTAACGGAAAAGGCGCCCGACCACACCAAATGCTTATAAGTACGTTCAAATAGAGTTTCTTCGCTCCAAAATTGTTTTTAATACTTCCTAGCAGTTGATTTTAGCCGGAAAAAAGCTACAATGAAAAACATTGAAAAGCATTGATTAGATGCATATAAATCTAACATAAACGAATTGAGTGCGCGGAAATTCGTTATGTCCGGACTAATTAAAAAACGTAGTAGATATGAGGGAACTATCCCTGTCTCGCACCAGATTAGACTCCATGAAAAAATCATTGCGCCTGTCGCGCAAAACATGTACAAACATTGATTTCTCCACATGATAATCGCAACAAATAATTAATAAAAATATTTAACAAAAATAATTTAATTAATTAAACCCACTCCAGGCGCATGTCGTCTGTTCCGTGGGCAGTTCCTCGGGGACGATCAATCGAAGAAGTTGACGATGATGAGAGAATCGGGCAAGAGGTGGAGCGATATCGAGCACACTCTGGATGGAATGGTATTTTTTTTGGGGAAATTGGACTTGCAAACACGTAAATTATTTGGTAGGATGCGTAGACAAAATAGATAAAATAGGGTGATGCTAAAAGTTGTGTAGGATAAGAAACGGTGTCAGCTACACTCAAAACCGGATGAATGGATCTGGATAAATATTGTTTCAATTGTAGACGCTTGACTTATTTCCGGAAAGACAACGATAAGTGAAAATAGTTATGGCAAGAGATGGGGGGGGGGCATTATTTAGTTCTCGCAATCCACGAACAGTGAGGAACTGCACGCAGACGCTAATTCTTTCGCACGAATTCATTATTAGCCAAGGGAATATTATTAGCGGCCCTCCCTTTCCGCACTTTCCTCTTCATTCCTGATAAACAAGACCGAGTGTGGGAACTGTTGAGCAAATTAGTTGGCCATGGGAACCTGACGATCTGCATCTTGAGCAGACTAGAGACAAATTACACATGGAAAATAACATCGAAGTAGATTATTGAAATATACCCAAAACTGAACGATTGCAGCACTTTTATAATACTTGAAAAGAATGATAAATATTTCTGAGAATATTTTTAAAAAAATACAATGCAAGCAAATTTTGCAGGTCGCCGCAATCGAAGACGAGAGTAAGAGACGCAAGGCTCAAGCTGCTATGAACGCCTGCAAGGTCCTCTACAAGGATAAGTACTGATCGACTCCTCGTCATCAATCGATCAGTATTTCCATCTTCACTCAATAACCAATAAATAATCCATAATCCACCAATATTTTTTCAATTGTTTTGACAAACGTTATAAGTTCCCTTGCATTCCGATTCCCTGTCTGTTCACACCGTGCCTTCCTCTTCCCGTGAGCAGTGCTCTCGCTCTCTCCTCTCCACGTGCTCTCTCGCCCGGTCAGAGAAAGCGAGAGAGCACGCAGAATGGAGAGGGTCAGACCATTGTTGTGCTATCGTTGTGTCAATTCCGCCTTCGCTCTGTAACTGTAGCTCCAGAAATCAGCCGATATCTCTTCATTGCGTACACTCTCTCGCCCGATCAACTGACTAGAGAGGGTCCGAATGAAGAGACGGCGGCTGTTTTCTCGAAGTCTACTTCTAACGGGGGGTCAGGATGAAGAATCCGTCTCTTCATTCTTTCTATGCTATCTCTTCACTCTAACTAGTGAAAAAGTCGAGAGGAATGAAGAGACGACTTCCTCACTCTGACAGCCCCTCACCTAACGTAAACTATCGCGTATTCGATAAATTTCTATTCACTTTTGTTTATATGAGAGACCTGGGTAGTGATCTCTTCATTCTCACTGCTCTCACCTGTTAGACAGAAGAACAGTTTACATGAAATTGGGAAAGACGGATCTCTTCATTTACGTAGTCTCTCTCCGGTTATGGAGGGGAAGGGTTTACACGAAGTAGAGACAGGTCAGGGGAGAGTCAGAAGAGGAAGGATAGTCGATAGTGGGCACAGCGCGTGGGTGGAATGAGGTCATCGATTTGGCTGCTGTCGATTCTACTCCTGCTAGCTACGGTTATATCTTCGGTGAGTAAATGAACCAAAGCTTCTACTTTTCGATCCCTCGAAACTTTTCTTTTTCTCCTTGGAAAAAACACCTCCAAGTGTGATATGGAGAAGAAAAGGTGAAACATGTGAATTGTCTCTTGATACCACTTGTTTTAGAAGCGTCAACAACCACGGCAGACGAGCGACGAAGATGGGGTGGAAGAGCCGGCAAAGCCTAAAGGTTGTACATTCTCTACTCCTCCTTTTCTTCTGGAAGAAGGTACTAGCATCCCAAACAATAAGATTGAAGGTATTCAGAAACAAAGTTGGCCCGCAAAAGAGATTAGGCCCTCCGAAAGGACCCTGACAAGTGCTTTGAACGCTTTCCCTCTTCAGAATCTCGTCCCCGCTACCAGCCGACGTATTCGCTCAAGAAGCAGGTCGAAGAGGTGGGTTTTTATTTTATTTCACAAGCAAATGTGCGAGGAATCATAACGAAGGTGTTTTCGCCAACATAAGACGATGATGAAACATAGCCAAGATCTTCTATGCGCCTATTCAATTCTACAATAGATTATAAAAATATTTAAATAATTAATTTATTAATAATCCCCTCGCAGGTCTTCCCCGATGAGAAACCGGAACCACTGGGAGATGCGGAGCTGAAGTGGATGAATACGAGACACGTGGGTTTCCTTATGTTTCACAATTAGCTTTTGTTCACGATGAAGTGGCCATTATAATTCTGGGTTTGTATACAAGATTAAAATATTTAAAAAATCTAAAAAAGTCAATTGCTAGCCAACTGTCAATGAAAGTAATTCCAGCATCCTGCACCGCTCTAATACGAACTATCGCATTCAGAAATATCTCATCAAGAAAGCCGTCGCCAAAAAGTGTCGCATTCACACCAAAAACAAATTTAATAGTGATGCTAGATGCAAACTGTCTTTCCAAGCACGCCATCTTTTCTGTAAACCATAGTTATGTTGCAGAAATACCTCATCAAGAAGGCGGTCGACAACGGCGCTAATGAGTGTCGCTTTCACACTAAGACAAATTTGATAGTGATGCTAGCTCGCAAACTGAATTTCCAGACCCTCCTCTCTGTAAATCATGGTTATATTGTAGAAGTATCTCATCAAGAAGGCGGTCGACAACGGTGCAAATGAGTGGGAGCGACTGCAGAAGATCGCCGAGTTGTTCTACGAGCAGCATCAGAGCAGGAGACGGCAGAGTCAGGCGTATGTTTCTGCACTGATGATCATGTACTTGTATTCATATCTTTTGTCTACTAGAAGTGCGTTGTTTTCACGTAATTTTTAAGGGGTTGTTCACGCCCAGAGTATGAGAAATTGAGGAGACTCTCGAAAACCTGGAACGTAGCCTAATTTGAGTTTTTATTCAGCGCCCTTGAGAAGTATTGCACAGACAACCTCCGTCGCCTTATTGGAGACGAGAATGTGGATCGGTAACTTTTTCAAATCAAATTACATTAATTAATTAGCTTATCATAATTACATAAATAAATTCTCAGATTGATGTACCTCTACATGGAATCAGCCACCCCGGAGCACATGCAGAGCGCCTTCGCCAGTATGGTCAGCAGAATCAAGGATGAGGAGATGACCAATCAGGCTGGTGAGTTTGTTTAAATGTTAAATTTTAATTCGACTCGTTGCAGGTGCATTATTATTTTACTAACTTACATAGAATTTAAACCGATTCTGAAACTCAACCAAAATTTCGAAGCGTATTCTTATTTCTCTGGGGATAAAACCAAGTGGATTAGGGTTGGTGAAATCGAGATATTCCGGTATTCGAGATCTCGACTTTAGAGCACTGTTAGTTGTCTCGAGTTGTCTCGATTACCGGTCGGGCGGCCCGAATGCGAGAGTGAACGCTCGAGACGCGCTCGAGACACGGGCGTCTCGTGTCTCGTCCCGTCTCGAGTGTCTCGACTTTATCTCGATCTCCTCTCTAGCGCGTGAGTTCGAATCCCACCCACTGCGAGTTTCTTTTGCTCATTTTATACTTCTTTGAATATCTACCTGAATTCATGTGTGTGACAACAAAAATAGCAAAAGTGTTTATTTTTTGAAAAATAAAATGAGCAAAAGATGCCTGCAGTTGGTGGGATTCGAACTCACGCGCTAGAAAGGAGAGTCGAGACAAAGTCGAGACACTCGAGACGGGCCGAGACACGAGACGCCCGTGTCTCGAGCGCGTCTCGAGCGTTCACTCTCGCGATCGGGCCGCCCGACCGGGCTTTCTCGTTTGTCGGACGTCTCGACCATTTTGTCTCGAGTCGAGACACATTGCCGAGATCTCGACTGTCTCGTCCGATTTCACCAACCCTAAAGTGGATGTTTGCATTAGTTGATTTTACGACTCCCTGATGCCCCCCTGCTTCATGCACATTCATTACCTTTTAGAACAGTACTGTGTATTCTGTAAGAAAATGTTTTATTTTTTCACGCAAAGTCAAGGGCGACATTATTTTGTAAGATTTCACAAGAATATGAGATTGATTGAAACTCAATCGAAAATCCGATTCCTGTTATTCATTTTGCTCCAGTGTGAGTTAAAATGGCAGAAATATTCAATGCGACGTCAAACATGCATAACATATTCCAGAGCAATACGGAGTCTTCTGCAAGAAGATCCTGCGCATTGTCTCCCTTGAGCCAGCGGCGCTGATGGATTGGCTGAGCGATGAGCAGGTACTAGAGTAATAGGTTCGGTATCGGGAATACTGACCAGTAGGGTTGCAAATTCGATACCGGTATCAATAGTATTGCACCCTTTTTCCCCTTCCAGTGCAATAGTATTGCATCGATGCAATACTATTGCAATAGTTCCCCTCTCTCGCAATACTATTGAGGGGAGAGGCGGAGAAGGGAAGAGGGTGCAATACTATCGATATCGAACTTGTCTACTATCGAACTACTGAGCAGTTCTGGTGCCCGTATTTCCACCACACCAATATTTTCGGGAGTATTGGCGTGGTGGCAATACGCATTGAACATAAGTGGATTTTTGTTCTACGTGGGTTTAATTACAGTCCAGCTTGATTCCCTCCTGAAAACAATCCGTCCCGACCGGGCCGGGACGGTCCCTGACGGTCCCAGGCCAATTTGTGGCCCGTGCAGAGAGAAAGTTGGGTCAATCTCGGCGGCGTTACAAAGCTCGTATGTTGTGCTATCGATGTATTTTTTTCAGAATTTAAAATAGTTTGTTCAATAAATCGAAAATTGGTATAGAAGTGTCATCAATTTTTGGGGAAATGCTAAAATTATGAAAGATTCAGGTTGACGAATTTACTTACCGTAATCTTCAACCTGTTTTTCGCAAAAGTGACGACACTTCCACACCAATTTACTATTTATTGAACGAACTAGCCGAGCTGCGCTCGCTAGGGGTAAACCGTAAGATTTTTTTAATTGGAAAGATTTATGAGCAGTGAATTGTCTAGCGGTTAGAAGCTTCCTGCGAAAATTCTTAAATTGCGTTGGACTACGTCAAATGTGACTAATAGTACGTAAACTGGACTATATGAGTGTGATCAACCTTTGGAATTAACACATTTTCCAGGCAGCACAAGTAATACTGTTGTTGTCTCGTGCTTTCACATCCCTGCACTCGCTATTTCACATGATTAAAAATAGAAGCTGAGGCCCACCCACCGTCCTCCCCCAACTCCTCCATCAGGTTCTGTATCGCATAGGTGTTTGTGTTTTGTCAATTCCTTGCATGAAATATCGCTTCATTAATTTTTCAATAACTCAGATTTGTAGTGACAGGCCCACCCACCAGCCTCTCCCATCACCACCTTTGATTTTTCTTTAGTTACCGCACAATTATTTCACTTTTGTAATTCACTTGTTTTTCTTTCAAAATTTCATTGTTCGTAGTGACAGGCCCACCCACCTGCCTCTCCCATCACCACCTTTGATTTTTCTTTAGTTACCGCACAATTATTTCACTTTTGTAATTCACTTGTTTTTCTTTCAAAATTTCATTGTTCGTAGTGACAGGCCCACCCACCTGCCTCTCCCATGCCTCTCCCATCACCACCTTATTCGTTTGATAAATTGCATGCTTTCATTTCTTTAGTTATGTTTAATGGTAATGACTCAGGGTACTTACTGCATCAAAATATAATTTCTCATTGTTCATCACTATCATCATTACCGAGAATCTCATCTAAATCATCATCATCAGTGGAAATTTCTCCTTCACAATCCTCAGTATGGACAAATTTATCTCTTGTTTTATTGTTATCTTCTTCATCAGTATCTGGTCTATTCTGGTCATCTTCGTTTTCATAATTCTCGAAATTATCCTCTTCCTCAATTTCTTCTTCCGATTCATCGTACCAATTCTTATCAATCTTTCGCTTTTTCAAAAGAGGTTCATTATTCTTATTTCCTGTGGGCTCATTCCAGAAATCTTTGATCATTTGCTCAAACTCTTCATCATCATTGTCCTCGTCGTTAATTTCATTTATTATTTGCTGAGAGTTCTGTTGAGAAACAGGGATGATTTGACTGTTATGATCAACATGTGAGGGCGCATTCGAAGGATAATCATCATCCTGATTAATGGCAGTGTTCAAACTGGATGGTTTACCACTTCTTTGGCTTCCTCTGTGACTCAGATCATCAATGCTGTAAGCACCATCTTTTTCGCTTTCATTATCTTTGAATAATTCATCATCAGTGCTCTCTCCTCCGATATTGTCAATTACACCGTAGGGTACAATACTATTTGCTCTCGATCCTTGTTGAGATGCAAGATGACCAGTGAGATCTTCTCCCACTTCATTCAATAGTGAATATTCGACAACATTTCTCACAAAAGTGTATGTCTCTCCATCGTCATTCATTGCTTGACATTCTGGTGGTACATAAACTCGAATTGAATCTTCATCTCTAACTCTCGACATAGCTACGTACATTTGACCATGAGAGAATGCGGGAGTAGCCATGCAAAGTCCGACTTTATCTAGTGTTTGACCTTGACTTTTATTGATTGTCATTCCGTAGCATAGTTTGACTGGGAACTGTCTTCTAGAAAATACTACTCCATTCTGTTTGTCCTCATAATTAATAGTGATTCTCGGGATAAATGCCAATTTCTTTCGCGGATCACTAATTGATAGATTTTTGCAAAGAAGAATTATATGAGGATTGTTGTCTTCTTTGACAATTTTTACAAGTTCGAGCTTGGTTCCATTACAAAGCTTGTTTTCAATGTCGATATTTCTCATGAGCATAAGAATGCATCCAATTTTTACATTCAGCGTGTGTGGGGGAAGATCATGGTACTTGTCGCTCTCTATTTGATCGAGAGATAGAAACGGTAAACCAGTATTATCAATTTCATCGGGAAGAGAGCTGATTCCTACGAGTGATTGTTGCTCACCATCGATTAATTCGAGTATTTCATCATTTATTGATTTACAGTTTGCGTTTGTTACTGTCAGAATGGCTCGTTTGCTCATTTCCTCAGGATTATTCAAGATATATTTAGGGAAAACAAAATTAATCAGTTCTTTCATGTCTAACATTACCAACTGTTCAGGAATGTCAACTAATTTAGTATTAAAGTTTCTCATTCCATTTCCAACACCTTCAATATAGCGTCGATACTTTTTCTGGTCAGGACGGAGTCTCATATTCTTAGTGAGCTTGAAATGTTGGAATTTATCAAATAATTCATAGTTATTGATTGTGATGCTAAGAACATCAGTCTGATTGAATTTGAGAATAGGAAGGATTTGCTTAAAATCTCCTCCAATAAGCACAACTTTATTTCCAAACGGTTTATCTTGATCGCTTCCAGCACTTAGAGCCTGTAGAGTTCTGTTGACGTAGTCAAATGTATGTATGTCGGTCATAGCCACTTCATCCCAGATAATTACTTCAGTTTCAGCCAGCTTTCTTCCTCTTCCTTTAGTGATATTCAAATTAGGTTTCTTGAAAATTGCAGCATCAAGTGGAATTTTGAATGACGTATGAGCTGTGAGTCCTTCATGTAATAGAGTCGAGGCAATTCCAGTGGATGCAACTGGCTGAATAGTATGATCATTTGCAATACACCAATGAATGAAATACGTGTACAAGAAAGTTTTTCCACATCCTCCACTTCCAGTTACAAGGAATAGACGGTTAGGATCGGATGGATTTTCAACACATTTGATCAAACGTTCAATAAGTTTCTCCTGTTCATCATTCAATTTTCTCTTGTTTTCAAAGCAATACTTCTCAGATTCTGCTTTTCTTCTTGCGTCTCTTCTTGCCTGTAGTCTTGGATCATCAATAACTTTAGGCAAATTGTAATCTTTATATTTCTTTCCTTTTCCCTTTAACATTCTCTTTATATGCCGGAGTGCATGCTGTTCTCTTTGAAGTGTTGAGTACTGATTATTAGAAGGATTCATTAAATGCTTCTTGTATTTTTCCCAGAATGCTCTCGGATCGGGAACTCGGCAATTAGATAGGATCGTTGCAAATAAGACTCGACATGCATATGCCAATTGTGTGTTTATTCCCAGTTGCATGCAGTAATCCCATTCTTCGTCATCTTTCAATAATCCCATGCCTCTTGCTGCGGCTTCGAATGATGGGTAAACTGTTCCGGAAATTTGATCTGTTCTGAGTTCAAGGAAACTCGTGTACCCTGCTCGTTTTCTTGCGAGAACATAAAGTGCATATTTTTCCATGTGTGTAGGATGAACTGGGACAATGTATGCTGCCTTTTTATCAGCATGTCCCGCTTTTTTATATGCAGAGTAGCCGTCGCCTTTCTTGTATTTCATTGCCATGTTTAATTCTTCAAACGTAAGCTTTTTGTGTTCAGGAGTTGCCATGACTGACCGCATGAATATCATGTAATCAATAAATCTTGATGTTGCTTTACTGATTTTACTTGCTCGTACTTCTTCTTCGTCATCTTCCTCATATGCTGCACTTTGTTCGCCTTCTAAGTGAACTACAAGTGGAATTACTGTATGGGTGATAAATGACTTTTTGAATCCACATAAATTCCCCGAAGCTTCGTGTTGATCAATGAATCGAGCGCTCTGGAAGGAATCAATTTCATCAAAATCTATAATTGGTCGACCGTTTCCATCTTTAGATTCGCGAATTCTCACTCCCTTTCCAACGTGTTCTCTGGGATCTTTCATAGTGAACATAATTTCATCGTATCCTTTATTAATGTACTTGAAAATGTAACGGAAGTTCATGATTCCCGTAATAGCTTCAACGTTGATATGACTTTGGAATTTGTAGAGCAGTG
>LS487975.1:50453-100228 GCA_900490705.1 Pristionchus arcanus
GCTGATGGCGTGGTGAATCTCATTTTAGCCATCTCTCTCGCTTTTTTGCGAATAAATGCATATTTATCGTTCTCACATTGGTCGTTCACATGTAATGCAAATTCAGAAACAATTGCTCCCATGCCAAATACTGGATGATCCATTCCCTTTCGATTGTCTCTTCTGTTCATGAAATATCGATAGTTTTCTTTGCGAGATACTATAACTCGCTGATCTTCTGATTTATTGGTGTTTCTAGGATTTGGTTTTCTTGTCTTCCTTCGATGATATAGAGTGTTTCCAGTAGGGAAAATCAATGGGAACATCGCTGCATCTCTGTAAGCTGCCATGTGTGGAATAGTTGGTTTTCTTCTCGGATGCTTCAAGAATACTCTTATTCCATTATTTATTTCATCATACGATGGTTCTTTTCCCTTTTCATACGTGTAAAAATAAGCGATCGGTTCTTCTGTAGAGGGAGCATTCAAATTTCGATCATGTGTTGATGTTATTCCGATTTTTTCCAACGTCTTTTTCATCGCTTCATCTTGCCTTTTCTTCAGTAGTTTCTTTGATTTATCGTCCATTGGAGCATCCTTTTCTTTCTCCGATTCGTCTCCGATTGCTCCTCTCACTTCTTTCACATGTTCCCTTAAAACTTTTTCATCCACAGCTTTTCTCAGTTCAAATGAGTCTACAATATTCATGAGAATTTCGAGAGGTTGTTCGTTCGCAAGTTTTGCTCTTTCAAGCTCTTCTTTGTGAAGTTCGATTGCATTTTTATAGAAATTGAGTAAAGGGCAATATTTTCGAAGGATTTTCTGGATATTTATTTTAAACAAGTTAATATCTGCTCTATCCGAATCAGTGTATTTTCCAGTGCGGAAGTCTCTTTCAATTGCATAACTCTGGTTGCAAATATTAAGACATGAGAATGATTTAGAATTTCCTTCAGAAAGGTCTATGCACACCGGCACAGCGTGTCAGAGAGAAGGGCCTCCTTTGTTCTCCGCGTCCACTCATTGTCCATGGGTGCTCGGAGACAATAGTTAAATAATATTCGTGAAACCTATCCCATATCTTAATGATAAGACCAAATTCTGATAATTCGATAATCATTGGCTATTGGTCTATGTGATCTAGTGTCACCTTATCAGTTTCGCACTGATTCGTTAACTTTTATATTTTAAATAATTGTGTTCATTTCATTACCTACAATAAAGTTTTCCCGCGAGCACGTCATTGGAAACCCCTACACCATTATTATTTTTGAAACCCTAGGGGGATTCTCTAAAAAGTTGTACGATTCGATTTTTAACGATAATGGAATGTTTTCGAGAAAAATGAATTATTAACCTTAAATCAAAAAATTCTCGAAAAAATTCCCTTATCATTAAAAATCGAATCGTACAATTTTTTAGAGAATTTTCTTAGGGTTTCAAAAATAATAATGGTGTAGGGGATTCCAATTACGTGCTCACGGGAAAACTTTAGTGCGTATGAGACATCTTTTCTGAAATTTTCGAAATTTTGTTTGGGTTAATCGAATATGTTTCAATTTTATGTGTTAAGGAAATGAAAGAAATATTTGAAATTTCGAACATTGTGAGCTAAACTCCCTCTCATTCCTTCACTCTCGACCGCGCACATCAGTCAAGATAGTCGAGAATGACAGGGAGGGGGGAAGAGACAAGCAATGGCCCTCGGACGCGATAATTGGATTATCTCCCCTCTCTGACACGCTGTGACCGGTGATACTTTGTAGCCTCCAGATAATTTTATTGGAATCGTGCCTCCTCTGGGGAACATGGATCTGGGGACAGCTTTAGTTGTTCGGAAAGCAAATGCATTTTCTCGATTTATCTCTCCCAACATTCTGTACGGAGCTGACGAACTGCACTTGTGAATATCTTCCTTGAATTTGAGAAGTTCTGGCACTGTAATTACGCAACAAGTTTGTTCTTCGAGATTAATAAGTCCATCTTTGCAGCATAATTTAGTCGTCTCGTAGTTTTCATACAATAATGCGTTGCAATGTTTGCAATGGACTTGTGGAGGAAGTTCAAATATGTCAGGAAGTGGATTGCCAATGTGGAATCTATTAGTTTCTGGAAGAACACTTCTTCTCGCGTTTGTTCTTAGTCTATTGTTAACCTTCGAATTATTTATATATACATTTTTTCCATGCGAGTAATTGTTTTTTATTGAGGCATCAGTCGTTACTCTGCAAACTTCGTCGAGATATTTCCATGTATTTGTAAGTTCCACAAATTCAACAAAAGGATCATTCATGATTGCTCTTTTGATTACTTGTTTCACAGAAAAATCATCAAAATTGTGGACAACATTCTTTGAATAGGTCATAAATGAATGGATAAGACTTGCAACATATGCTAGTGATGATGTTGGATGCAACGTTGCTGGGTAATTCTTCTCTAGTGATGCTTGTGAACGCTTTCTTCCATACCATTCTGCTATTTCACAAATTCTCTCACATAATTCTGAAAATTTCGCATTCACTTCTTTGTCATAGATACGAGTTTTCCGATTTTGCAAAACACCGAGACAATAATTTGTATTTCGTTTGAACGGGATTAGCAATATTTTTCTTCTGTCTAAGTCAAATCCTTCAAGAGGCCCAGATGACGTGAATGCCTCGAAAGGAAGAACCACAGAATGCTCTGATCGAACTGAACAAATATACGCATCCACAATTTCATCGGTTAATGGTGTGTTTTCATCATCCAGGTCTAAAATCATTTCTTCAGTGAACTGCCTTTCAAAAAAATCATGTAATTCGCAATTATAGTCAATCAAAATTTTGGGTGATTCAAGAATATCTCTCAGGATTGACAACATGAAATTTGACTCAATTTTACAATAATCATTCTTTGGTGATGGATGGGTGGCTGAAAGTGCGTAATGCAGATTAAAAATGAGCGCAGCATACGAAGTTTTGGAGTATCTCGATTTTACAGACTGATCAGTTGCAAAAATTAATTCAATACTTTCCTCTGATTCTTTCAACAAATTTATAATTTCTGTGAGATTATTTTCAAAAGGCTCCTTCCTGTCATTTTTTTTCTGAAAATATACAGTTGCATTGCTGTTTTGATCACAAGTATCAAGGCAGCAGATGTACCAACTGTTACGGTGTACAAATGGAATAATGTACAAACAATTAGGTTCCTTCAGTAACTCGATATCTTTGGCGTAGACTGTTTTCTGGACGAAGTCTCGATACAACGCTGAGGATATAAGTTTTGATTTTAGATTGCTGTATTTCGATATTTTTTCTTCGATTATTATGTCGAGCATTTTTTCGTTTATGGAAGTTTTCTCCATGAAAAATCTTAGATCCTCAGGTGATATTTTCGCTATCCAATCTTTTTCCATTTTTTTATTTACCGAGTAACCATTATTCTGAAGAAATTTGATCAACTTATTATCATTCTTTTCCACCTTGATGTCTTCCATTTTGACAGTCGTTTCTCGCTGTCTTTTCCGTGTTGAGGTTGGAACTTGCACAGTGGTTTGACACTTGATTTCAATAAGATCACTCTCTCTTAACCATTGTTTTATGTCCTCTCGAATCAGTTTCAAGTCGATCACACCATCTGCCGGTGTCGAACAGTTTTGTGTTGCATGTATGAACGCGTTGAAGATCATGAGTAAACCACTATTATATCCTTCTCGAGGATCGTCTTTAATTGTTCGATCGGAGTGGTCGTCACAATACACGTCGTCGTCACCAAATACATGATTAATAAACTCTCTCATAATCATCTCCTCGTTATTGTTAACTTTATTTTTCGAATCAATGAAAAAAAAATACCCAGGATGATATTTAACAAAAATCCATCGATCTACTAATTTCAAAGGAATATAAAAACAATTATTATTGCAATCAGATACTTTCATTGAATCTAAGACGGTCTTATATTTAAGAAAATGTAAGGACACTTTTGATTCAATTGCACAAGCTTTATACCCATGAGGAGCAATAACAAACAGGGCAGCATCGATAACTTAAGCACATATTTCTCCTTTCCTGTCGATTGACTGGAATGATTCCATTGTCAGCACATGTTTTTGCATATCATTCTCTGGTTCTATTTGAGAAGGATTCGGACTCAGTAGCATTCCAATTTGAGAACTGGCGGCATCATTCTGAGGTGGAATGTGATGTGTGCCATCAATTAAAGAAAGAATATCTTTGCCATATTTGTCGAAATCAAATCCATCTATAGAGTATTCATTTTCATTAGAAGCGAAGGTAACACTATGACGTAGTAACAGTAATTGTTCTTGAAGGGAATCTTTCTCAGTTGCAAAATCTGTCGCTACAATTTGGAATTCCTTTACAGTCTTGGAGTCGGAATAAATAAATCTAATTGCGCTTCTAATAATGTTGTAAATCCATTCATTATTAACATTTTCTGCTCTTTCCCTTGTGAAGCAAACTAAGCAGCATTCTGTTTTTGAAGAGTATCCAATCAAGAGGCAATTGTCCAATTTATTACGATGTCGTTTCATGATTGGGAAAATCACCTTTTCAGAATTCCTTGAAGTCGATAAGTTGTGAAAATATTTTTCTGCTGTTTCATTTTTTAATATTAGTCTCTTTTTTATTAGCGTAGTTTTCGCTATTAGAGTTGACGTTGATGACTTTTCAATGACGAGTTGTATCAGTTGATCAAACTCACTCCATGATAATAGATTATTTTGATTTAATGACTTTCTCAATGAATTATTGATTATTTCTGTTATAAAAAGTTCTTCTCTTCCTTCCAATTCAGATATCACTGAAATGTCTGAACGAGGTATAGACTTGCTTCGAGACCGAGTCATTCGTTGTCTTATTGATGCAATTTCTCTGAATGATTCTACGGAGCCTGCACGACTCTGTGCAACTGATTGAACGCTAATTACTGACATTGATCGAGTGGATCGTACGCAATTAACCGAAGTTTTTCGAGTTCTTTTTGTAAGTTCCGGAGTGAAATCTGAATTAGGAGTATTTCTGGTGTTGTTGTCACAACATAGTTGCAGTTTCGAAATAACCGAAGCGTGAAACGATTTAAGATCAACATCAGAGCAACTTTCATTTTTTGCAAAGATCAGAGCGCAATTGAGTAAAGCAATAGGCGATTTTGAGCAGTATGTATTTTCCATTTTTTCAAGGTTGTGCTCTACGTCTCTTCGAGTTAAGATGAGATTTGGAAATAAAATATTGTGGATTTTCATTACTTTCTGAACAATATCATCTGACTGTTTAGTGTCAATACTTTTTATGACTTGATGAACCTCACAATATTTGTTCTCTTTGTCTACACAAATAACGAAACAATTGTTGATCTTCGATCTGTGAATTTTTACGAATGGGAAAATAAATCGCGGAGCATTCTCTTCAAAGATCGATATATGTTGGTGGATGGATTCCTCATTAATCTTAAGTCTACCATCAAAAATACTTGATCTTGCTAAATTACAGTTCTTAGATTGAAGTAAGAACAGAAGACTTTGATCAACGAATTTATTCGTAGTTGTTTTGTACGACTTCCACATATCGAGTAACTCAGATAATTCGTCAGTTCTGATTGTTTGAATCAATGTATCGGATACGTTGTCAACAACGAGTTCATTAGTTTCTTTCAATTTCTTTACAGGCGACACAGTTATTATCTCTTGTTGAAGGGATGAAACTCTCTTTCTACTTAATCCAGAACAGGCAGATCTTTTTATCTTGCTTTGCCGCCTTACAGGAGTTTGCATGTCTTCAGTTGTCAATTTTGAGCTGATTGTGAGATCTGAATTTTCAAGCATAGTGGTCCTAGAAGATTCTGATCTGTAATTTGTAGTGGGAGTCTTAGGAATCATAAATTGTGTAGATTCGAGGTTTTCCTCCAAGATATCGATATCTTCAATGATTTTATCATTTCTTTTAACACACTGCATGGCTGTGTTGATCGCTTTATTTTTCATTGTTTTTGAGAATGATTCCATAAGTGCATTCAACTCAAATTTGTACAGATGAGGTTGGAATGATTCAAAGATAACATTTTCATTTTGCAAAATTGCCTCTAAGAACTTCACGGTAAATATCGGTGTAAGATTTTTCCGTTTCGACTTATGGCAATTTTCAATATTGAATGTAAGTTCTTTTTTGTTCTTACACAACTTGAATAATCTGAGAATGTTGTAAACAGTGGATTTTGCAGATTTTATTTCACTAACAGTGAAATCAGTAGAGTTGAGCATCGAAACAGATTTCACCGATAAATTGAACAGTGCGAGAAACACATCGTTGCTGGAACTTGATACTGGAATGAACAAATGATTAAAGTCTTCAAGTGATGCGTTATTGTATTCTGTATAATAGCTGCGTACATTTACTTCGCTCAATTGATGTTTCACATTCGAAATATTTGCAAATACTCTAGATGCGTCACATTTAAAAGCAATTATCTTCTGAGAATTACTGTGCTTTTTAATCACACAATCGATGAGATAATCAATGATTTCTCGAGTAAGAGGATCTCTTCCACACTTTGTTGGCTTTTCAGAATCCTTATTTCGTTCATTTTTATCGTCATCATCGCAATCGTATGTATTGTACGGTCTGGAATAATGATCCTTAACAACCACGTTACTGTCTTCATCGTGAATAATATCATGAAACAATGAATCCGTCTCTCGGGTTTTGCTTGAGAGAACTGTTGTATTTGTTTTCTTTGGGAAGACGTTATGAACAGTTTGTGTCTGAGTCGCGTTCAAAGCTGATTTCTCGATTGTTCTGAGTGAGATTGAAGACGAGGCAATTGCAGTGTCTCGGGTCTTCATATTTTGAGGAATTTCTTCAACTATAATTTCCACAGGTTTTATTCGTCCGGTTTGCACATCACGTTCGAAAATTAAATCCGCTATTTCCTTTCTCTTCTGTTCAGGATTAATGTCTGTCAAAGCAACTTTAGTAAGGATGTGATCAACAAAATTCAATGAGAATAAGCCGCAACTTGTTCCGTCTTTTTGATGCGGAACTGGCACAATAATCGGATTCCATTGATTCATTGGTGTTGGAAGTATCAGATCTGTTATTTTACGAACAAGTCCTCGAACAAATTTATTGGTATTTGGATTTATGATGTGCTTTTGAGGAAGAGAATCGAACACTTTTACGTCCAATGTTTGCGTATTTAATTCGATAACCCAGAAATGCATGGCTTCTCGGAACGGAATGATAATCTTTTTGTATTGAGAACTCTGATTATAATTTATAAATGCATTTTCGATAATTGCCTCGCCAGTGCCATAAGGATGCGACATGTTAATATTCATATTTTGTAGTACTACTCCGGTCCACATACTTTTCACAAGTAGGATATCATTTTTTCCAGAATTATTGAGCAAGTAAGTTGATACCTTATCGAATGTAGCAGTCTCGAGCATTTCTCTTGTATTGAGTAGTACTTCTAATTCCGCTTCTGCACTATCACGATATCGACTGCTTGAAATGATGTTTTTCTTATGTGACCATAATTTGATTCCTGTGAGAATATTGAATATACGTATCCTCATATCGTGTATGTTAACAGAGTGAGTATTGAACGATTGACCGAGAATTATGTTTTCGATGTTATTGAGTGTGTAGAACTTTGACAACGGGGTTGATGGTTGCTGAACGACCTTTTCGTAAGAATACCTAATATTGTTTGCATTCCTGAATACTGTTTTCACTGCTCTCTCATGAGTTGACTTAATCAGTGTGAGTTCTTTATCTGAGAGAGGAACTTTGGATTCGAGAGAGTAGATTATTCTTGAACTGTTGTCTTTTGAGGAATATAGTATGCACATTGTATGACTTTTATTGGTTTCAATAATGGTAATACTTTGATTATTTCCAAATTCAGAATGGATCTTTCTCTTGATGTCATAATTTGTAGAATGAGGATCTAGTGCAAGAGTAAATGCCGAGAATGGAATAAGTGCAATAGGAGTAATTCTTCTCGATTCTGCAATTTTCTTGATCAGTACTACGAATTCATTAATCATATCATGAGTCAACTCATCAGATGTATCTCTCAAAACGTTTATGAATGGAACACATGTATCATCAATTCTTTTTCTCAAGCTTACAAAGTCGTAATTAAGATCAATATTGCAGTCTCCATTGTTCAGGTATTCTTCAATAAAAGCACACACATACAATCCGCAGCTCGTATTATCCAATTGCTGTCTACAGTTCATGATATTTATTTCAATGGGTCCATTGTTATTTCTGAGTGCTTTTATAAATTTCACGATGATTAGTTCGCACATTGCGTATGTTGCTCGATTTTTACTTTTTTCACTGTCAAACAAATTCAGGCTGTTTCCTTCAAGAATTGCCGTGAGAAAATGATTTCGCTTCGAGTCGCTTATTAGAAAAATTATCTTATCAGAATTTTTGTTTTCAATGTCAGGAATAAGTTCGTTATCAATTACAATCATGTGCTTAATGGAAGAAAGAGTACTGTCCGTTGTGAAATCGATATCTCTATGAGTGATCAAGGTATTCTCGCACTTCGAATATAATTGAGTTGGAAATAATAAGATGTTTGCAACATTTTCGTCAATTGAGTTCTTCATTAGTTGGGAAATATATGTGTCAACTTGAATGTCCGTTAGTTTATTTTCTTCATTGAGTGAGTTACCTCCTCTCTTTCGCCCAATAATGTTGGAATTGCATTGTTCTTTATTGTGTCCATTATTTTCCGTTGTATGTCGATTGAAAACTTTTACAGAATGTTCATTCACAAGTAAAGTATTCACAGGCTTGTCATTTACAGGTTGCTTTACAGAAGGCACATTCACAGAGAAAAAATTCACAGACTTATTATTTACAGATTGCTGTACAGAAGTCATATTCACAAGAAGACTATTCACAGATTTATATGGAACAGACTGGCGGTCAGGATGGCCAGTAGGCTCCGTCATCCCACCAGGAGGGTCTCCGGGATCGAACCCGGAGAGGAGAAGAGAGCGGAGGCGTTGCTGACGCATGTACCTAAAATGTGTTTAATTATAAGATAATATGGACACAAATGCGCGATAAACGAACACAATTAATACGCGCAACAAACTTGGCAAAGCTACGATTACCGTAATGGAGCGGTCCGGTAATCCCAACTTTGAAATAAGCGGTATATCAACTTCATCAATGTTTTTCGCATTGATGCAGTTCATATGCCGTACCCTAAGTACACATAAATACTGCATAAATCAGTTAGCAAGTTTTTCTTAGATCATTTGGTGTAGATCACGAACTGTTCTCGCATTCGAAGGTCGAATTTATCGATGATATGATATGCTAAGCCGAATGCGTTGTACATTAAATATCAGACTTTCGAGTGAACTTTCGAGTGAATTTCGAGTTGGCAGAATGATCACAGTATTCAGTTATGTTCAGTGTATTGGCAGAATGATCACAGTATTCAGCGGGATGTCCAGTGTATTGGCAGAATGATCACAGTATTCAGCGGGATGTTCAGTGTATTGGCAGAATGATCACAGTATTCACCGGGATGTTCAGTGTATTGGCAGAATGATCACAGTATTCACCGGGATGTTCAGTGTATTGGCAGAATGATCACAGTATTCACCGGGATGTTCAGTGTATTGGCAGAATGATCACAGTATTCACCGGGATGTTCAGTGTATTGGCAGAATGATCACAGTATTCACCGGGATGTTCAGTGTATTGGCAGAATGATCACAGTATTCACCGGGATGTTCAGTGTATTGGCAGAATGATCACAGTATTCACCGGGATGTTCAGTGTATTGGCAGAATGATCACAGTATTCACCGGGATGTTCAGTGTATTGGCAGAATGATCACAGTATTCACCGGGATGTTCAGTGTATTGGCAGAATGATCACAGTATTCACCGGGATGTTCAGTGTATTGGCAGAATGATCACAGTATTCACCGGGATGTTCAGTGTATTGGCAGAATGATCACAGTATTCACCGGGATGTTCAGTGTATTGGCAGAATGATCACAGTATTCACCGGGATGTTCAGTGTATTGGCAGAATGATCACAGTATTCACCGGGATGTTCAGTGTATTGGCAGAATGATCACAGTATTCACCGGGATGTTCAGTGTATTGGCAGAATGATCACAGTATTCACCGGGATGTTCAGTGTATTGGCAGAATGATCACAGTATTCAGCGGGATGTTCAGTGTATTGGCAGAATGATCACAGTATTCAGCGGGATGTTCAGTGTATTGGCAGAATGATCACAGTATTCAGCGGGATGTTCAGTGTATTGGCAGAATGATCACAGTATTCAGCGGGATGTTCAGTGTATTGGCAGAATGATCACAGTATTCAGCGGGATGTTCAGTGTATTGGCAGAATGATCACAGTATTCAGCGGGATGTTCAGTGTATTGGCAGAATGATCACAGTATTCAGCGGGATGTTCAGTGTATTGGCAGAATGATCACAGTATTCAGCGGGATGTTCAGTGTATTGGCAGAATGATCACAGTATTCAGCGGGATGTTCAGTGTATTGGCAGAATGATCACAGTATTCAGCGGGATGTTCAGTGTATTGGCAGAATGATCACAGTATTCAGCGGGATGTTCAGTGTATTGGCAGAATGATCACAGTATTCAGCGGGATGTTCAGTGTATTGGCAGAATGATCACAGTATTCAGCGGGATGTTCAGTGTATTGGCAGAATGATCACAGTATTCAGCGGGATGTTCAGTGTATTGGCAGAATGATCACAGTATTCAGCGGGATGTTCAGTGTATTGGCAGAATGATCACAGTATTCAGCGGGATGTTCGGTGTATTGGCAGAATGCTCACATCTTTTTTTCTCGCCAGGATGCTGTCAAGCGAATAGGAGTATCAAATATATTATTTAATTATCTTTATTCAAATTCGAACGACAACAAATAGGCAACAACGGACAAATACTGCAAACTATTTTACGGAGAAGCGAAACGATAATGTAGTACACGTACGTAGTACACGGAAATCTAATTGTTCTCCTAGTTACGTAGATGATACGAGTAGGCTAAAGTCAACAAGAAGTGAGAAATGATCGAAAAATAGCACAGGCAATTAGTAAGAAAGAGTGGAAATTAATCGATGAGATCTTTGATTTCTCTCCACTCCCAATAGTCGTCGGTCGTCTGTAGATACTTCTCATCGGCATCAAGCAGCTTGCGAAGGAAGGCTCTCTCTGAAGAAATGCAACGTCAATCTAGTTTCAACAGATAATGGGACTCAAAATTTGCATTAAAACACACCATCGCTCTCTTGATTTCCTCAGCCTTCTTCTTATTCGGTGTTTTAGCTGTTTCGTTCAGTAGCTCCTTTATTTTGTCCACGAGCTTCTTGACGTACTTCCTCGTCTCCTCGCGAGTCGATGGAATGTCTGAACGAAATTTTTAAATACACTCATCATACTTAATTAAATACATCAAACAATACTTCAACAATGCTATTATAGTTATTTCACCATGCGAAATCAATATTTTCCATGTATCTTACCCAACTTGGAATACTCCTCATCATCGAATGAATCTTGAGTATTGAATTGAGATCCGACGGGGCTTGGGAGCTTGCTCTTATTGAGAGTATCCTCAGCTACTTTCTCAATCGAAGTCATGCTTTCATTGGGGATCAGTGGGTTTGTTGGAAGATTGGCGGTCAACAGAGTGCCTGGAACAGCTCAGTTTATATTCTAATAACGGTTAAATCACAAAATATAATTAAATTCCAGTCAATACAAGTGTAAATAACAAAAAAAGGAATATAAACGCTTACCACCAATCACCCCTTTTCTTCCATAATTCCTTTCAATCACATCCAACAAGGAACCATCAGCCCCTTTCACCATCGATTCAGCAGTTTTATTAGTCATTGGAGTGGTGGTTGGAAGATTTGCGGTCAAGAGAGTGCCTGGAACAGCTCAATTTATATTCTAATAACGGTTAAATCACAAAATATAATTAAATTCCAGTCAATACACGTGTAAATAACAAAAAAAGGAATATAAACGCTTACCACCAATCACCCCTTTTCTTCCATAATTCCTTTCAATCACATCCAACAAGGAACCATCAGCCCCTTTCACCATCGATTCAGCAGTTTTATTAGTCATTGGAGTGGTGGTTGGAAGATTTGCGGTCAAGAGAGTGCCTGGAACAGCTCAGTTTATATTCTAATAACGGTTAAATCACAAAATATAATTAAATTCCAGTCAATACACGTGTAAATAACAAAAAAGGAATATAAACGCTTACCACCAATCACCTCTCCTCCTCCATCCTTCCCTTCAACCCCGTTCAACAAGGAACCATCGGCTCCTTTCACCATCGAATTGGCCGTTGCTTTAGTCATTGGCGTGGTGGTTGGAAGACTGGCGGTCAACAGAGTGCCTGGAACAGCTCAGTTTATATTCTAATAACGGTTAAATCACAAAATATAATTAAATTCCAGTCAATACACGTGTAAATAACAAAAAAAGGAATATAAACGCTTACCACCAATCACCTCTCCTCCTCCATCCTTCCCTTCAACCCCGTTCAACAAGGAACCATCAGCCCCTTTCACCATCGATTCAGCAGTTTTATTAGTCATTGGAGTGGTGGTTGGAAGATTTGCGGTCAAGAGAGTGCCTGGAACAGCTCAGTTTATATTCTAATAACGGTTAAATCACAAAATATAATTAAATTCCAGTCAATACACGTGTAAATAACAAAAAAAGGAATATAAACGCTTACCACCAATCACCTCTCCTCCTCCATCCTTCCCTTCAACCCCGTTCAACAAGGAACCATCGGCTCCTTTCACCATCGAATTGGCCGTTGCTTTAGTCATTGGAGTGGTGGTTGGAAGATTTGCGGTCAAGAGAGTGCCTGGAACAGCTCAGTTTATATTCTAATAACGGTTAAATCACAAAATATAATTAAATTCCAGTCAATACACGTGTAAATAACAAAAAAAGGAATATAAACGCTTACCACCAATCACCTCTCCTCCTCCATCCTTCCCTTCAACCCCGTTCAACAAGGAACCATCGGCTCCTTTCACCATCGAATTGGCCGTTGCTTTAGTCATTGGAGTGGTGGTTGGAAGATTTGCGGTCAAGAGAGTGCCTGGAACAGCTCAGTTTATATTCTAATAACGGTTAAATCACAAAATATAATTAAATTCCAGTCAATACACGTGTAAATAACAAAAAAAGGAATATAAACGCTTACCACCAATCACCTCTCCTCCTCCATCCTTCCCTTCAACCCCGTTCAACAAGGAACCATCGGCTCCTTTCACCATCGAATTGGCCGTTGCTTTAGTCATTGGCGTGGTGGTTGGAAGACTGGCGGTCAACAGAGTGCCTGGAACAGCTCAGTTTATACGACAATCACGGCTAAACAGCAAAATATAGTTAAATTTCATTCATTTTACACATAAATCACTAATACATAATATAAAATAGTACCTGAAACAGACATGATATATAAAGGAAATTAACAAAAAAGGGGGATTTCATCTGAAAATGTAAGTGCAAGTGAAACTAAGCTACAGATGGACACCAAAAATCTGCAAGAACCCATATTGTGAGGAGCGCAGCGCCAGGAATCGTAAAAAGTACGAAAAAAGAGGCCTGCTAATTTAACTGAACGGATGGACAAGAGAAGAAAGAGAGAAAAACAAAAACAACATGAAAGGAATCGATAATTCGAATTAATTTTAAAAATTGTAAACTGCTAGGTACTGTATGATATAAGTCGCAATGCACCAAAAATGAATCCGAAACTGAAAAGTTACTACTTGCCGGTTTCCGGCTACCGTAATTTATGTGTTGAGTTCATAATTTGTTTTTAGAATATTTATTTTTAAATTTATTTTTTAGATATTATTTTTATATTGCACTTATTTCATAAAAAAAATCTCTTGAAATACAAAGTATGGGATCTATTAAGTTATACTTTTTCTATTTTTTTCTGACGTCTTATTAGTGTTCCTTTCAGTTTTTGCTTTGTGTAAAGCATCGTTTGAAGTGAATGCCATCGAAACGACTTCCAAATAGGGGGGATGAGTGTGCTGCCTACCACTTCATACCACTTCCCCATGCTTGGCAAATGGTTTTGCACCGGCCGGGACTCGAACCCCCAACCTCTTGCTTGGAAGACCACCCTCTTACCACCTGAGCCACGAATTACACTTTACAATGCTTCCCTACTACTCCCCAGCACTACCCCCTCATGGCAAATGACTTTGCACCGTCCGGGACTCGAACCCCCAAACTCTTGCTTGCAAGACCACCCTCTTACCGCCTGAGCCACGAATTACACTTTACAACACTCACTGACCACTCCCCGATCCTCCAGCACCAAGCTAAAAATGGGGCAAAACATCTGCCCCGAGTTGGAGTCGAACCTGGGTCGGCTGCGTGCCAGGCGAGCGTCTTAGCCACTACCCCACATTTACACCTCGGCTGTACGTAAATATTTTTTCTCACTTTAAATTCCCAGCGACGCGTCTCGGCGAGCTCTACATTTCCCTTTCCAGTCGCTAAGCCGTAGCTGCACGCGCTCGCGAGTTATAGAGCAAAAACTAAAACGATCGATTTTTCAAGTTGATCTTTGATCTCTCAGATGGCGTCCTAGGAAAAAGTTGTCAAGAGACAAAAGATGCGCCATGGTCCATTACATACCACCCTGGTATTTGCCACATCTTGCCGGGGGCGCATTACCTCTTCCCGGCATTTTGCAAAGTGAGCGGTGAAATTTCAACATGCAATCGTTTATCTAAGGGAGAACTAGCCGAGCTGCGCTCGCTACGGGCAAGCCAAGATATTTTCTGCGAATTATCCCGAGTTTTTATGATTTCCCCCGATTTTTCCAGATCTTTCTAGCCGAAAAACGCGCCATTTAGAGCATTTCTGGTGCTGCGCACCAGACGCGCCGGGTTTGGGTGTTAGGATACTCCAAAATGAGTTAGGACAGTTCCTGGTCATTCAGGAACACTCTAAGCACTTTGACAAAAAAAGGCAAAAAGGTTTTGGACAATTTACACTCGGCCGGGATCGAACCAACGACCCCTGCTGCCGCATGCCCAAGTCCTTAGCGTTAAGCTATGGTGGCGATGTTATCGAAGCACGAGAGAGTGCACAAGAAGCGCTGAGAGGCGCGCTGAACCGCGCGCCATCTGCACACAACATGGCTACAGTACCCTGGGACCCGAGTTAGAATACTCCAATACATGTTCTATCACTCCAAGATCACTATTCTTTACTCCACCCACCTCCGCAGTCACCGGAAAGCTTGATTCCCCCGATAGTGGTTGAACCCCCAACCTCGCGATTGGTAGGCCGTCCTCTAAACCGCTGAGCCACTATATACTATTCTTAGTTTGAAAAATATGTTTTACATAGCGTGTAGGCACTTCCTATCACTATTCTTCACTCAAACAGAGCTTTCCCCGTGATTGCAGGACGATTTTCCCTCGATTTCCCCCCAAAATCAGCCAAAAGGGCTAATTCAGTAGCGGCCTTCAACGGAAAGCTATCGATGCCCTTTCTTCGAATCTAGGCGGGGGTTTGGCAACTCTACAAATGACTAATTGAAAGTGAATCTCTACCTTCAACTTGAACCCTCGAAAAGTGGCTCTGAATGGGCGCCGGTTTGGTACCGCGCACGGAATCCCGCTTCCGGACTGTCGCACGCCGAGGGCCATAACTTTCTTCGTTTTTGACGTACAGCTCCCAGATTGTAATACAATCCGTAGAAATACATTCTCTACCTTCGCTCTCCAATAACCTAAGCCGTATCTATGGCACAGAATTAGCCTCCTCTCGATTTGTGTCATTTTGGACCGAAAAATCGCGATTTCAACCGAAAACCGAGTGTTTCTCATCGAATACAAATTAAAACTAACTGAAATTTGGAGTACTACCTCCCAGAGTACCCCCAAACTGATCCCGCACCAGGCAAAAATCCGGCAAAAACCGGCAAAAGATTTGCACCGGCCGGGAGTCGAACCCCCAACCTCCCGCGTCCTAGGGCGAAAAAATAACTCGCAAAATTGTTTTTGACGTACTCAACGTTGAGCTACGGCTTCCGGACCTTGACCAATCGATCCGCCATGGTCGTTTACATACCCCCCTTATATTTGCCAAATCTTCCCATAGGCTCTTTATCACTTCCCAGAGCTCGAAAAAAATAACCGGTAAATATGTACATCAGACGATTTCTTATGTAAAGGGAACTATTTTAATTTCTGAAAAAAATACATCGATAGCACAACAAACGAGCTTTGTAACGCCGCCGAAATTGACCCAACTTTCTCCCTGCACGAGCCACAAATTGGCCTGGGACCGTCAGGGACCGTCCCGGCCCGGCCGGGACGGATTGTTTTCAGGAGGGAATCAAGCTGGACTGTAATCAAGTCGTCTCGGTGATTTCCTCAGATGAACCAACAGTGAAACATATTGTGACAACTAAATTCGCTGAATAGCTGATGAAGTGAGAATGGCTGCAAACTATCATTCTTTTTCCAGCGCGCCCAGCTCCAACTTCTCATTATCGACAAGCAGGTCTCTGATGATCAAATCTATGAGAGAGTCTACGAGTTTTACAATGAGACTACAGATAAGGTTCGCGTTTTCGCATCGAATGAGCTGCTCGCAATTCATGACTGTTATGTTTCACAACTGCTACTTGAGCCTATGATGAGGGAAGAAATTGATTTCGATGTCATCTTCGTTAAACAAAAAAAATCTATTGTTGTCATGCCATGAAAGTTTAATGGAATCTCTGAATAAAAGATCAAAGATCATTCTCAGGAGGAAGCCCAGGAGACGATCTTTTCGGCGTGTAGAAGGTTCATTGCCGACCTCTTTGGAGACGATATCGTTGAGGTATTCTCTTTTCAGTTTCTATGAATCTGACTACAATTTACTAAGCCGTAGCAAGTTGTTCCCTTCAAAAGGAAAACGAAATTTTTTTTATAATCCTGCAATCGACCGAATGCAATGCGAGAAACAAATTGATCACAGGAAATCGAGGACCTCAAGGACCAGTCGTCGCACGCGCAGATCATGGCATTCAAGCTGCATCAGGTTTATTTTTCTTTATCCTTGCAACAACTCTTTTCCAACGACGGATGCGTCATCTGTCCCGAGAGTGTTGCTCTGACTCACAGGGAGCTATATGTAAATTTAATTAATTAATAATAATAATAATACCAATATATATTTCCAGCACATCAAGGAAATCGAGAACACGAAGGAGGCGGAATCGGAGCGAGTGTACGGGTGAGTACGGTAGATAATAGGAGTCTGTCCCTTCAAATTAGGGCGCGATAGGTAACAATAAGGGCCGGGCATGACACGGAGCTAGATAAAATAATACCAATACTCTGTGTTGCGGAGCATGGTGCTTCATAAATTAGAAAGAATCTTGGTTTTAAGTTGTTGAAGAAACGAGAAAAATGAGGAGGTAGCCAGCTTTAGCAGGAGCTCTTACAATTAATTCGTTTCGATAACAAAAAATATCAAACTAATGTGAGTAGTATACTGTGATCTTTCTTTTTCTCGTCAGAGACCTACCGGAATCAGTATAGTTGTGCAACATATCTGATTAGTAAATTGTCAGAGCCGAGCAACTTGTTTTACGTCCGCAGTTGTGTTTCAAGGATTGCTTGTAAACAGTATTTATCAAAAAAAAAGAGTAACGTTCCAGCTGCTGGTATCGAATAAAATTATAAACTACTGAGATTTTGTACTTGCTCTTAAAGGAGGCTTATCACGAACCGCGCGGGCGATTATGCAAAGTGAGGAATGTGAGGGCGCGCTCTCCTCATTTTGCATACTCTCTCGCTCGTTGCCGGATCTTCAGGGTCATTTGGAACGCAGCCAAATGCTTATAACTCGGTTTAAAATGGATGTACGACTTTCAAACTTCGGGATTCTAATATCGTTCTAGATTCCAATCGGATCATGTTCTCAAAAACATCAACTAATTTTTCATGATACGCCTCCTTTAAAACGCGGTCTCTGTAATAGCGCAGGTGAGAGGGCACAACTCCGTCAAAAACATCAGCCAGGGCTCAAACTTCTCCAACATGACCCCTAGGGTCGATATAGACGATTTTTGAATTTTGGTCCCGAAATATTGATCTTTGATCTTTAATCTCTTCAAAATTCAAAATGATATTTTGATATCGTGTGATAGCTCATTCGAAAGAGCATAAAAAGTTGTGTTATCCCTTGAATTTTCGACAAATTTTATCGATTAGAACTTGAGAAAAAAATTTATAAGACAATTTTTAGGCTACTTTTGCCATATATTGAAGTAGCTCACCCTCTCAAATTCATTTGCTGCTCCTGAATTTTGGATATAGTATGCGAAAACCATCACAGAATTTGAATTTGAACTTGTCAGGGCTGATTTTCAGTGCCGAAGTACGGTTATTGCTTCTGGTGCAGGTCTACAATTTTCGATTCGCAATGTTTGCGCTTTTATATTTTGCGTTCTATCCGAGCTACAGGCCTGAAAATATGCGACGATACTAATGTGAGGGTGTCCAATGTCTTGGCTAAGTATGGGCTTAATTCAACCGCGTTCAAAGAAATTGAAGAGAATCCTCTTCAATTGTTCAAGTGAAGAAGATCCTCTCCAATTCTTCAAATGAAGAGTATTCATAAATTGCCTCAATAAATCGATTATAAACGATTGAAGAGTTAAAAAATGATCCGCATCCAATTTTAAGTGTATACTCTTCATTTGAAGAATTGAAGAGGATCTTCTTCACTTGAACAATTGAAGAGGATTCTCTTCAATTTCTTTGAACGCGGTTGAATTAAGCCCATACTTAGCCAAGAAATTGGCCACCCTCACATTAGTATCGTCGCATATTTTCAGGCCTGTAGCTCGGATAGAACGCAAAATATAAAAGCGCAAACATTGCGAATCGAAAATTGTAGACCTGCACCAGAAGCAATAACCGTACTTCGGCACTGAAAATCTGCCCTGACAAGTTCAAATTCAAATTCTGTGATGGTTTTCGCATACTATATCCAAAATTCAGGAGCAGCAAATGAATTTGAGAGGGTTAGCTACTTCAATATATGGCAAAAGTAGCCTAAAAATTGTCTTATAAATTTTTTTCTCAAGTTCTAATTGATAAAATTTGTCGAAAATTCAAGAGATAACACAACTTTTTATGCTCTTTCGAATGAGCTATCACACGATACCAAAATATCAATTTGAATTTTGAAGAGATTAAAGATCAAAGATCAATATTTCGGGACCAAAATTCAAAAATCGTCTATATCGGCCCTAGGGGTCATGTTGGTGAAGTTTGAACCCTGGGTGATGTTTTTGACGGAGTTGTACCCCTTTCACCCGTTATCCCTGCAGTCTTACAGAGACTGTGTTTTAATTCCTAATTCTAAATGATTATCCCTACAACTTAATTTATAATGTTTCAGAAAGTCAGTGTGGCTGTGCGAGCGCATTTACGTCGGCTACAACGGGTACTGCAATTGCGGAGGACGAGTGAGGGATCAAAGATTTGAGATCGAAGACCAAAGATCACATCTCAGGCGGACGTTTGCGACGACACACAAGCGTGCATCGACTGTCGCGGGAACACGGAGGGCGCGATGTGCCAGAGGTACTGTAATGGAAGGGTGCTGCGATGGTCTGACTCTCTCATTTTCCCATGATCTCTCGCGTTTCTGACCGACGAGAGACCATTGCGAAATGAGAGAATGTATTAGCGAAATGTTTATTATTCGAATCATCGTCATTAGAACATCATTAGGAATAAAATTAAAATAAAAACTCCAAGGTGAGTTCAAAGTCTACCTAGTAGTGAAAGGATCAAAGACCAAAGGTCAATTCCAGATGCAAGGCGGGCTACGAATGGGCGATGGAGGGCGATCGCTGCGTGGAGGCGTGCGTCTGCAATGGACACTCGACGACGTGCGATGACTACGGGACGTGTCAGGTATACGGTAGATGAGGGGTATGGTATCTAGTGTTCGCAAATTCAGGCTCGCCTCTTGCATTTCGAATCATTAGTATACGGTAGGCAGTATAATTGCACGTGGGACAACTGGGTGTGAGATATGTTTCACGCCGATTACTAGTGACACTCCGTTCTAAGAGACTGATCGGGAGGACGAATCGGCAACACAACTCAAAATATTTTTTACAGAACTGCACCGCCAACACGATCGGGAAGCACTGTGACCAGTGCGAGGAGGGATTCATCGGGAATGCGAAGGGAGGCACGGAGGACGATTGCAAGGAGTGCACTTGCCGGTAATTTATTAAGTAGTATTCTCTACATAAGTTATACAAGCATCAAACATTTTTGACGTACGTGGGCTATCTACGGACTATCTTTAATTTTCCCAAAGATCAAAGATCACTCCCTTCCAGTCTCGATCAACAATGCGTACTTGCCGCCGATGGCTCCGTCGAGTGCGTCACTCCATTAGAGGCCATCTTCGAGGCTGATTACAGGTAATCTGGAATAGTAATGACAAATCGTCATGGGCATCTTCTCATTTTGCACTCGTCTTTCTGACGGACGAGAGAACATTCAAAATGTGAGGAAAGCGTGCCGATTTTTTCATCACCAATCTGGAAGAAATTTCTAAAGAGAACACAAAATATTTCCACCCTACCCCCTTGCCCGCTTCACAGATTTAGTGAATTTGTATTAGAATTTGCCTGTGATTATATTTTTGGTGGATCCCTGCAAATTGTCTACTCGAACACGTCAAACGGGTGAATTTGATTAGATGAGTGAGCATGAATAAGTATTATTCAACCGTTTCGTTGAGTGAGCGGTTAGATTACTCATTGTGACAAACAGTGAAAAATATTGCTAAGTAACATCCCAGTAAGGGGATGCATAACAGCTATTCGAGTGTATCTTGATCTTTCCCATTGCAGCAACGACACTGACATCATGGAGGCTCTGGCGCGCTTCGACGAAAAGAAGGCTGACGTCGAGTCAGAAGTTACTTCTGAGGTTGAGAAGACGGTCGACGACCTCGTTGATAGCGTCGTGAAGGCTTCTGAAGGGGACGAAGCTCGAGCGCCCTCGAATTTCGATCTAGAACAGGGGAAGGCATTCGAACAGAAGTCTGTGGACGGCGTCACTGTTGAAGGGGGAGAATCGAAGGAGAATGTTGTCGACACCGAAAAAGAGTCCAAGCTGATGCCAGTGGACGGCGCCACTGTTGAAGAAAACATCGGGAAGAGAGCCTCACAGCTTGAGCTTCCGAAAAGACAAGCGAGTTTTGCCATCAGAGCCAGTGTCGTTGAAAGAACCCGTCGCGATTCAGGAGAGCGTTGAGATTGAGAACGCCTTGAGAAGTTGATAAAGATTATTTGATTACCGTAATCTGGGCACTGGAAATGTATTAGCAATGCTCGATTGGTCATCAAAATTTCCAATTTTCAACACAGAATAACAACAGATTGGCTCGGAATCATTCCTCGTTTTCGTCCGTTTCGCAATCGTTTCCCTGAATAATTCCCCTTTCGACATTTTGTGTGTCTTTGTTTTGCCTGCTGTGTACATCACATGCGCCCTTTCAATCTGGATCAGTTGGTTCTTGATCAATTCAAAAGCGATGACATTTTGCATAATTGCTTTTTTTCCAAATCTTATTTTTCTCACGCTGACTGCGCACTTTGCATGATTCACGCCCTTTTGCATTCTGAAGGTGTTTTCGAAAACATCTTTCCCGCATTTTGCGCTCCTGAGCAGCTGGCGAGTGGTTCGTTTAGACTTTTCTCTCCATTTTATTTATTTTAACCCTTATCTCTCTGACTTTTGATCTCCTTCTCTTCGTTTCCTTCCCTATTTCGCTAATCGATAGGAGGAAGTCTGCGATTTGCACTCTTGATCTACCGTACTCACTCCCCATTCCTTTTCCAAATCGGATCAGATTCTCCTACGAGCGGCCGAAGGCCGCTCGCGGTCGCTTTGCGAGTGAAGAATGAAGAATGAATTCGACTCTCACTGATTGGATTAGTCTCCTCTCTCTCTCTCTAATCCAATTTATTCCGCCCGATTCTGTCCACGAGAAATTCGAAATTCCCCTAGTCAGATTCTCCTATTTATCGCTGCAGCCGTGTCCCTTTTTGATCTCCTGACCTGCTAGTTCAACCAGATTCTAGGCTAGCCAGCTTACGTTCATTTCTCTGACTTTCCCATCGCGAAGAGGGCCAGATCTCTCCCCGCGGGGTCTATTTGTTTCCCCAAGGGATCTCCGCGTATCAATCGATGTACTGGTGACTCATCGCGGCTATCACACGTATCGCATACCCTTCGCCGATCCTAATAGCTCCCCTTCCTCTCCCGGTTCAGTTTACCATGATCTAGTCAGGCTGAGCGAGAGAGCGCGCAAAAGTGAGAGCGTTAGACAACGAAAGTCAATCTTCTCCCTGTCCATTAGGCACCAACTGTTCATCAGCCGGCCGATTTCCCCGAGGCGGAGCTTCCCCCTCTCAAAATCTTATAAAACGACCCGCTCGCGGCTCTTGAACGATCATTTCTTTTGTGTGCACTTTCCATGCGCAAGCAGCGCGTCCTTGCGCATGACGCGTGAGCTCGCGCACTTGTGGTGTGTTGTTACTTTGCTCTACTATTACTCTAACGCTCTCTACCTACAGATGCAGTCTCTCATCGTCCTCTCGTACGCTCTATCGGTAGCAATGGCTGGACTGGCTGGCGGTTTCACCCAACAGGAGGCCTCGGACCCCAAGCACCTGGTTAGTTTGCTTGATTTTAACGATTTTACTGGAGTTGAATAGTTGTTGCTGTTGCATGAAACCGCCAGGGACAGCCATAGCTACTTATAGAGCACCCTAAAGCACGATGAGAGTCCCCATCTTTAGGCAGAGAACGTTAGACAAGTTGTGAAAAAGTAACAATACACTGCGCAAGCGTCGCGTCCTTGCAAAGACGCGCCGCCTGCGCATTCTGTTGTTTATTTTCTACTACTTGTCTTACGTTCCCTGCCTGCAAGATGCAGTCTCTCATCGTGCTCTCGTTCGCTCTATCGGTAGCTATGGCTGGACCCCCTCTCCCTGGCGGTTTGATGCAATTGAAGGCTTCCGACCCCGAACACCTGGTCAGTTGCCTCGATTTGCAGCTTTTAAATCTAGTTTTCAAGGCGATTTTCGAAAATACACATTAAAATTACTCGTATTTGACCTTATTGAGGTGTAAACAATGCCCCCGTTGTCAAGCTTTTCGAGTTTTACAAGGGTATTTGTTGAGTACACCTGAACAATTAGCTCTGTGCCAGCGAAAACAGCCGATTTACTGCTGTTTATTTGAGTGCCAGCGCTCTTTCTTGCCAGGGATGTTTACTGTTTGTGTCATGGGGGACAGAGATAGGGGGAATCGAGGGTAGAGCGGCAGACGGTTAGGGTTCAAATAGAGAGGAGGAGGGACTATCGGGACCATTCCTCCCTTCTGTGTCTTTCGACGATCCTCGCTAGCTCCAATTTATCAACAATGTCTTGCGGTGGAATGCGCGACCAGGACCATACTGACCCCGCTCACTTGGTAAATTATTTAAAATTAAAAATATTTAGGCGTCTAAAACGGTTAGGGGGTTGTCCGTTCGCATTAGTCATGGGGTCACGAGCCACTGGCATCGATTTAGCGGGAGGGAGGGAGGGAGGGGCATAGACCATTCATTGCCTCTCGCGAACGTTCCGGGTCACTCTAGTCAACTATCATGTTCAAAGAACGCGACGCTACGGATCCTGAGCACATGGTTAATAATATATATTTATTTATTTAGTTAAATAAATTCAGGAGAAGGTGTGGCGCGGCGTGAAGGGCCTCAACGAGGGCTCCAATGACGGCGCCAACCACCTCATTATTTATTTAATTATTATATATCAGTTGGTTTATTGGCTACATTGTGATGGACTATATTAGAGACGCTATAGTCCGTTTGTCCCCGTTCTTTCTCTCAAGATGCGAAAGATTGACCCGTCTCATTAGTCATGGGGCCACGAGTGCGAGGTAGCCATGGGATCACTCCAGTTGATTGACTAGTGTAAAGTTCACTTTTTCTGATGGCAATCAATCGAAATCGGTGTAAACATGTTATTCTGGAAGCGATAGCGTCATTTGAATCATATTTTGAAAGAGCGAGGGGTGACAAATTTCTCCCAATTCATTGACACGATTGAGTTCCCTCGTGTAATCATTTCGAAATAGTGCGTAATCGGCTTGCATCAATGAATATTCCCTGCCGCTACTATTATTATAAGAATATTACGCGTATTTCGAAATAGTGTTTGCCTTCTTAAAATAAATTGATGTTCGCTACACACAACGCCTGTTCGATACTTCACAAATTAGTCGATAATGCAAATACGGTAGCCAACAACAATAAATAATCAATAATTACCGTAATATCATGGCAGGTGGTCTCGGCGAAGTCGCAGGTGGTCGCGGGCACTCGCTGGGAGTACGAGGTGCTCGTGGGCGAGTCGGAGTGCTCGCGCGGAACCGTCGCCGCCTCGCAGCTCTCCAAGGTACGGTAGTTGTTAGATAGAGTAGGGATACGTCATTATCGATTGATCAATTAGCTTCACAACTTTCTGAGGTTATGGGATACAGTGGAGGTACCGTAATAATCGTATATCGATAGTTGTCGGGTGCAGTAGGGGGGTTACGGTATTATTCGTACCGGTTTAATTAAGATCGGCATACTTTGATGCGTTAGTTTTTTAGAAGTTTACATGACGATTCATCTCGCTTCCCGGTGGTTTCAGTTTTCTTTGAGCGATCGTTATGATTAGTAATGATTCATCACTGATTAATATTCGATCAATGGGATTTACAAAAATATTTATACAGCTTCGCCATTGCAAATCATACTAGTCATAGTATTGAATACGGTATCAGCAATAATATTCCGTTTTGCGTTATGCGCATGGTACTAATGCTAGTCGGAAAGATAATACATTAGTCAATTATTGCGATCACTGTCAGTAGTCTGCCAGTTGGTTTGAGTACACTGTAAATCATTAAATTACATTTCCTTACCGTAACTCTTCCTTACGGCAAGGCAATGTAATTTGATGTGCGAGACGAGTGCGCTTGTTTGATTGGGGTTTCTGTAGTCATCGATCATATTCCATTACCGTAACCCAACCTTCTTTCCGCATGATAACAACACTAGTCTGGAAGGGGCGTTTGTTAATTTATTGATTGTTTACAGTTGCCGTAATTTTATATTTACCGTCGCAGGACAAGTACGCTAGTCATTCAGGGGTTAATGTACCAATCGATTATACTTATGTACCGAAACCCTAACCATATTCCGTTGCAGGACAAGTGCACGCTGAAGGCGGGCGGCAATCGCTCCCTGTACAAGATCGTGCTCTGGGAGAAGCCGTGGGAGAACTTTGAGCAGTTCTCCGTCGAGAAGATTCGTTCCGTGGCCGCCACCGAGCAGATCTAAGCCCCGCCCCTTTCCCCTAAGCTCCGCCCCCTTCTGTGGAGGGCATTCCCCCCATGAATCGACAAACGAGAAAAAATTAGTCACACCCCACGCCAATCGATAACTGATCCACCCCCATCCCATCCCTCCCCAATCCCCTGCTTTCGTTGTATAAAGCCCCTTAGCCATCACAAACCCCCTTTCTGTATCTAGTGATGACCCCACTATTCCCGTATTGTATTTCGCTTCACAAAGCGCGGTATGTAAAGGTGATAAAGCATTTATAATGCGCAGATATGTAAGAAAGTGTATGAAGACAGTGTAGTTGGACAGATATGAGAAACGAATAGAGTGAAAGACTTTTGGATGAATGATCAAACAACTTAGTTCACAGAGCAGAGTAGTATCTACAGCAACTGACATCTGTAGCGTATAGAGTACGGTATCTCGCAGTATTTTTATCGGATAAACTTGCTTACCACACTCTAGTTGAGCAGTGATAAAAAGCGAGAACAAACGGTATTCTCGGCCTCTATTCATGCAAAGAAAGTGTGATGGGGTGAGTCATCGATCACAATGGGAGTGATAGAGCAAGGGAAGAGGAAAGGGCACACGATTAGAGATCAGTTTTAGCAATTAGCAATGTTTCATGTGATTGGAAGAGAGCAATTGCCGAAGGATAAAAACGAAGACTAAATCGTCACAGAGAGGCAACAATAGATGAATAAATCCAGCTACTGGATTATTTCCGATTACAACGCGAAATTTATGAAGTCTGTCTTCAGACTCAAAACACCATAATAACAATAGTAATCAATAATCTTTTAACACCTTTATATTTTCATTGCAAGAGCAAGTTTAATGAATTTCGATAATTTAATTAATGTTTACAACTGCACGTCGAAGGGTGATTGCTGCTCAAAGAATCCGACGGCATTCGAACCCCTCGTGAAACATAACCGATCGCCAGCGCTTTCCAACCTACGAATGATTGCCTGATTGGATGACAAGTCCCTGCTCTCATTAGGACACTAAACCTGGACTGCTTCCAATCAATGAGAGACATTACTCAATCTGACAACCTTCCCTGGACTCACAATTGAAGCAATAGCACAATTGGTAGTTGATTATCCCTACCTCTACTCCTTCCAGTGTTCATTAGATCACTCTTCTCACGGCCCTTCGCGAGGGCGAGCTCAACCAATGAAGACCTTCCTCATACTGGGGCCCTCACATCTTCCCTGAAGAGGCGCAAGAAGAGGAATCGCATGCCATTTCTGTCTCTAAGTATACCCGATAGACAAGAGAGCATGGGAATTGGAGAGACACTTCTCTCCTGATGAGGCCCACTACTAGAAATGGGGAATCCCTCGCAAGCGCCGTCTGCCGTGACTATCTAATTATGACCTGCGAGAGACCCCAGCCACCCCCTCTCGGCTTCTGACTAGAGATGGCTTGACATGAAATAGTGTTTTCGTTTCACGCACTCTTTCACATGTCTGTGAGGAGAGAGATCCTGCCAGGTTGAGAGACACCGGTCATTCCCCCCCCTCCTCCAGCTCTTGACCAGCCGGCCGGGTTTCCTTGACAACCGTGGGCAGTCTCCCTCCCTCCTCTCTCCCTCGTTTCCCCATCTCTCTCAATCTTCCCCATCTCTCCCTTCCTTCCGCGCTATACCACCTGGCGCGATGTTTTCTCGTGTGTTTCGCCTCCAGTCCTCAGTCTGCCTGCAAATTGGCAAAATAGAGTTTATCTCGAGCCAGCGCTAAATGCGCCTACAATGTCACATGTCTAGGTCTCTGACTAAAGTGATCTCTTTCCTCCACACTATCGCTCGGCCGCACCTCTGTTTCCTCCCGAAATCCCCGTGTCCACACAATCTCTTGATTTCCTTACGCTACATCACCCGAATCAGAACTCTGACACCCAATTACACCGTTGTCCAGCTTCTAATATTCTGTTTTTTCCCGGTCCCAAACTGTTCAGGAATCCCTCGACTTTCAGGTTCCCAAACCCGGTCAAACCTGGACCTAGCCACACACTCCTCCCCTATCGATGGAGGAGCGGCAGGCGTGGTACCAGCGGTTCCTGGACGGGCGGAGTTCGCCGTTCACTCGGCCGATTCCTCCGGGGACTGTGTCGGACGGATTCGTGTATGAGATCGGGAAGGTGCAGCTGAGGGAGGTGAGAGATTCATCTACCAGAAATAATATGAAAGCCGTGTAGGATTGAGCTGCGTGTAGGAGGAGCTGCTAGGGATTGAGCTAAATCAAAAAACCTATCTAGTGCCAAACCTTTGTAAAGGTGCGCTCACTGGAGACTAACTATGGTAATCGAGATTCTTCCAGCCTGCACCTGTACAATTATCGGTTAGGTGAAAGATTGCGGGAGAAAAGTCACGGGGACCCGAATTTCGAGCCCCAAGTTCAAGGGGTGTTTTGCAGTTGTACAAGTCCCAATTGCAGCTCGAGGAGGGCAAATCGTACTACGTGCACTGCTACTTCTACGATGGAGAGAGGTGAGGAGGGGATGATCTTTGATCTCAAGAATCTGAGAAATTGATCTTTGATCTTTATAAACTGAAATCTTGGAAAAGTAGTGTTTGTACTGCTACTTCTACGATGGAGAGAGGTGAGCTGGGAATGATCTTTGGTCTTTGATCTGCACCTTCATATCTTTACCGTACATGAGAGATGCTATTATAAGGACTAGTAGTAATCGGTCTAGGAAGTTCTAGTCCTGCAAATTTAAATCAGACATCGACAATAAATTAAATGACAATTAAATAAATTGTAGAAACCACTTCTTCGGGCGCGACAACCAATCATCGCTCGCCGTCTGCACGAGGAAGACGCTCATATTTGAAGAGGTCTTTTTTCGAAATCCTTTTTTCAACGGCTATTAAAGAAGCAAAAAAGGAGAAATTACGACATCTTCAAGTAATGTACCGGATTGATTGAGTGTTGAAATAGTTCCCAGCTTCATATTGCTATTTTTCTCAACCTACACGAAATATTCCGATGCTGAAACATATCCGAATATATCATTTCGAAGAAACATTTCGAAATAAAGATAATTAATTCGCAGGCCTTCTTCTTCCACGCGCCCATCACCGCCGCTGTGCACATCGTGCTGGAGGTGGTGAGATCACAGTGAGTTGTTGCTCTTTGTTGTTGTTGTTGTTGTTATGATTGTTGTTGTTGTTGTTATGATTGTTAATGTTATTGTTTCGTCGAGCGGCGAAATGTCTGCAGAGATGCGATAAGAATGAGCATCTCTTGTGGAAGTGTGTTCCGAAGGAATAAACGGGGGAATGCTCGTGAGAGTTTGAGTAACAGCCCAGAGATGTGCAGAATTGCCAACACGCGAATAATCTATCTCACGTTCAGCAAAGACGCGCTTGCCTTTTTTTATGTTTCGCGCCTTCAAAGGCTAGAAATGGGCTGGGAGAAGCTAGAAGAGATTCTTGATTGCAGCAACGGCTACGACGACCTCTCCGTCGCTTGGAGCGTGCTCGAGATGGGCTCACAAGTGACCAATCTGCCCTACTACGGACAACACCAGCAGGCGCCGAAGCTGAAGTAAGTGGGGATGTTTATTATGAATCTGGTAACTTCCACAACCATTGGTCCATGCCAGAGTAAGCGCCGAGACTCAAATCAGTGGGGGAAGTTGAATATTTAGGAGGCTCCAAGCCGGAAAGAATCAGATCGTCTGCGAGAATGATTCAAAAGATATGTTTCACCTTCATCACAAATGATGATGATCCGAATTGTGGTAGTGGTCTAATGGCATCTATTTCAAAAATAATATTTATGTATTTTCCAGGCAGAAACTCTATCCCGGCTCGCCAAAGTTCCTCCTAATCTCGAAGACACTCACCTCGTTTACGGGACTGGAGGGAGCGGTGGAGGTGAGATAACAATTTACATTTTGGAGGATTTCTTTGATGGTTTATGGGAAGATCATGATGATAAGTAGGACAAACATGAGTTGTGAACTAGATTAGCTCATCTCGAAGACCCTAACCTCTCTCCACGTACTCTTTGCTGTGCTGGTTAGAATGAACACCAAACTGATCAAGCTCTAAGTTGTGAACTACATAGATATTTGAGTTCAAGGTTTGGAGACGTTCATTCAATTGTTGACAAGTTGATGCATTTCCAGACTCGCCTTCTTGCCCACCAGAACCTGAGCGCCGTGCAAGATTTCTTCCCCGAGTACGGCCTGTTTCATGGGCACGATGAGATACCGGGAGTGGCCAGAGGTGTGCAGTTACGGTATCCCCATTTTAATACACTACCGCTTTGATTGTGAATGAACTCATCGATATTCAAACAAATTAGTTCCTAAGGGAAGAAGAGATACCCAGCGTTACCAGAACGGCTACCGTACTCAATACGAAATCTTCATTCACCCACACTGAGTACTGCAACGAAGAACCGCCCATCAACACACCTTAGCTACCAACAAATCGTGGCTCTGTAGTAGAAGACGGGTCCGAAAAAAATAGAAAGGTCCCAAAAATGAAAGAAAGGTCCCAAAAATGAAAGAAAGGTCCCAAAAATGAAAGAAAGGTCCCAAAAATGAAAGAAAGGTCCCAAAAAAATTTGAAAAAAATAGAAAGGTCCCAAAAATAGAAAGGTCCCAAAATTGAAAGAAAGGTTCCAAAAAATTGAAAGAAAGGTCCCAAAATTGAAAGAAAGGTCCCAAAAATAGAGGTCGCTAAAAATCAGATAAGAGGTTGAAAATAGAAAGGTCCCATAAATAGCATTTGAAAAAAGAAAGGTCCCATAAATAGCATTTGAAAAAAGAAAGGTCCCATAAATAGCATTTGAAAATAGAAAGGTCCCAAAAACTAAAATAAAAAATAGAGAGGTCCCAAAAAAAGAAAGACCTTCAGGAGGCAAAATTTCTACGATCATTTATGTCCATTGAGTTAAAGTTAAAAATTCGTCACTAAAAATATAATGGTCCGGTTTTCATAAATCCAAATTGGGTCCCAAATTGAGCTGAATTAATATAGTGGTCCTTCGTTTGGACCACTATTTTTCTCTGTTTAAAGAAATAGACATTTATCATTGTTTTTTAAAACTTTTTTCATTCCCAAGCATTGGACGCCACTATGTGTCACTATAAAATAAAATGCTTAGGCTTAGGAAATACGCATGCTTAGGCCGGCGTTTCTCACATTTCCCTGTACAACTTAGGGAGGCGTCCCTCGAAGCTTAGGCCGGCGTTTCTCGTATTTCCGCAAAAATTCTTTGCTGTATTTACAGGGAAATGTGCGCAACGCCGGCCTGAGCATGCGTATTTCCTAAGCCTAAGCCTAAGCGTTATATTTTCTATTGACACACAGTGGCGTCCAACGCCTGGAAATGGTGCCAAATGTACTATGCAAGAAAGTTAACTGTACAAAAAATAAAAATAATGAGGACCAACGGTATTTTTTTAATTATGTTCTTCTTTATCATTATTTATTATTCCTACGTTGGGACCTTTCTATTTTCAAATGCAATTTATGGGACCTTTCTTTTTTTCAACACACTTTTTGGGACCTTTCTATTTTCAAATGATGAGTTTGGGACCTTTCTATTTTTGGGACCTTTCTATCAGCATGGGACCTTTCTATTTTTCTATGCCTCGTCATACTTTTTTGAACCCAAGGGACCTTTCTATTTTTTTGCCTAATTTTGAGACCTTTCTTTCAATTTTGGGACCGTTCTATCCTATGGTACCTTTCTATTTTCATGATACGCTGGGACCTTTCTATCATGGGACCTTTCTTTCATTTTTGGAACCTTTCTTTCATTTTTGGGACCTCTCTTTCATTTTTGGGACCTTTCTTTCATTTTTGGGACCTCTCTTTCATTTTTGGGACCTCTCTTTCGTTTTTGGGACCTCTCTTTCATTTTTGGGACCTTTCTTTCATTTTTGGGACCTCTCTTTCATTTTTGGGACCTTTCTTTCATTTTTGGGACCTTTCTATTTTTTTCGGACCCGTCTTCTACTACAGAGCCCAAATCGTAATAGGCAGATATCCCATTTCCAGACGGCCTCGCGCGCGGTAAGGGCGTGCCCCGCGTGATGGGCTACATCGACGGAGTGGGACTCACACTGGGAGGAGGTGGGGGAGGAGGAGAGACGGGCAAGGACACGGTGGAGAGCATTGTGGAGGAGATGATGACGCAGGTGAGGTGATCTTTGATCTTTGATATTTCAATTATGAAAAGAACAAAGCATTTGATTTTAAAAGCTACGAGCAGGAAACGGAAAAATTGTGAAGCTGAAATTATTTTTTTACACCTAATCATCCGCAGTCTAAACATTGTGTATGGTATCTACTTGGCTTACTATGTGCGTGTTGTGAAACTCAAATCAGAAAAAAAAATCAAATCTCGGAAAGTCGGATTTTGGTCGCACTAGCTGAATGGCGTAGTCTTTGATCCTCAATCTTTGATCTCTCAGGACTGGACGTACCGTGCGAACGAGCTCAAACCGGGACAGCGGATGGAAGTGATCGAGCGAAGGATGCGGGTGAGAAAAATAAACAATAAATTTGAAAAAAATTAAGTTTCATCACGCGCTCATAAATCAGTGATCACTGTTGTTAACATTATTTCCTTCTTTATTTTGCGTAAAATTTAAAAAAAAAGAATGCTTGTTGATTTTCACTGCATTCTCATAAATCGGTAGTCTCCTTTGCCAATGTTGTGATTACTCTTTACTAGTATATCAATGTGTCTGTCTGTCAGTTCGTCTCTTTGTATGTATGTATGTATGTATGTATGTATGTATGTATGTATGTATGTATGTATGTATGTATGTATGTATGTATGTATGTATGTATGTATGTATGTATGTATGTATGTATGTATGTATGTATGTATGTATGTATGTATGTATGTATGTATGTATGTATGTATGTATGTATGTATGTATGTATGTATGTATGTATGTATGTATGTATGTATGTATGTATGTATGTATGTATGTATGTATGTATGTATGTATGTATGTATGTATGTATGTATGTATGTATGTATGTATGTATGTATGTATGTATGTATGTATGTATGTATGTATGTATGTATGTATGTATGTATGTATGTATGTATGTATGTATGTATGTATGTATGTATGTATGTATGTATGTGACATAAGCGAGTGAGCAAGCGCAGCGAGAGTAGTTCGTTATTTTATTCCTTAACTCGACTTAGGATTTGAATTTATTTTGTTACTTCAAAGAAAACCAACCACGCTTGAGAAAGGCTCGTGAGGCCGAGAGCGATCCGAACAAAAGTTATAGAGCCACAAAGTGCGTTTGACTGGGTAAGCGCTTGCGAAGCGTTTGCAGATGACTGGGATAACCCGGCGATGCGAAGCGTTTGCAGAAGATTGGGATAACCCGGCGACACCTAGCCAACGAGCGAGCGCAGCGAGCGTAGTTGGCTAGTTTTCCCATGCTCTCGAAAAAATAATATGGATACCAATAAATTTCTGATCTTTGATCTCTTCCCAGGTCGGCGTGCACAACGGCCTCGCGTACATCTCCTCGCCGCTGACGGTGCATCTCGTGCCACAGGTAGGAAAGATCAGAGATCATAGGTCAAAGATCATTCTGCCCTCTGGACTGTCATGTTTTAATCTGCCTTTTTGCATTCACATTCTGCCCTGGCCATATAATGAGTACAATAATTGCAACATATACTGGAATCCCATTCAGGAAGAGCTGATAACTGGCACGCAGAGTCTACGTCGGAAGGCGAGAACCTTGGCAAAGGGACAGAAGTGAGTATTCATCTGAATGTAAAAGGGAAGTCGAAGAGTACGGTTACGTTTCACAATGTGGTCTTGATAGAGAGCGGTGCCTCTCCAACGATACGTATGCCATTTCCTTTTTTAAAATAATAATAAAGCCCAAACTGAGTGTTGAAGCCGATTTTACTGATATTCCTGAAAATAGTAGGCTTCATTGCTTTCAGCCCTCCCTCCTCCTCTCACTCCCTGGTCGTCCGTTCGCGCATCTCCCTTCCCATCGTGAGGGACGCCCGGTTCGCCCTCGTGTTCTCCATTGATTTCCTGCTCGGAGTCAGGGCGCCGGATGTGAGTAACTCGTCAAATGTATACGGAAATAGAAGAACGGGGCACCATTTCCCACTCTCAATGTCAGACTGTGTTGAGTGATTGAGCACTATAAGAGAGAGCTGCCGTTTGAATCTATATCGGGCTGGTGCAAAAGTTTCTTAACGAATTTATCTCGATAGTTTTTGGCATGTACCTTCCTTGTTCTTTGATCATTCAAATCATGGTTTTTCATAACCGATGACCACTTGAATACTCTTTATTTCCAGCATGTTAAAATCCCTGTATGATAACTGAGGCCGATATGACTTCAAATCAAAGCCGACGGATAGCGATATTTTGCAAACTTTTAATCGTGCCAGTGTTCCATGGAGAACTGAGATATGCTCAAATCTTCACCAATGACGTATTGTGCATTCATAATGTGTCACAACTGGTGTGGAGCGGCGACCCTATCACAAGCGACTTTCTAAAAATAACCACGCATTTGAAAAGTAGGCATGCATAAATATCTGTTATTTTATAAACCCGTGTTTTAAATTTGTCTCGATGAACCTAAAGATCCCAAATGTGTTGTAAATTAAAGTTGCTTCCCTGATAGGTTCACAATAATATTTAGGATATTATAGGAAGTCCCATTCTTAAGTAGCCCTTTTCGAAGTTTTTATGTCGTAAATCGACGATCGAATTAGCCTCTTTTGGCGTCCCATCGTTTCGTATGATTTTCATATGCCCAATATTTCACTGCCATGTCAACCAGCAACCCTTCCCCAATCCCTCAAAAATTTGTGAAAACTCAGGGATCCCTTATTTTGAAAATACTACGAAGTGAATGAACATACCCAAACAGACGAGTTTTGGCTCATAATTGTTTCCGATTTTTTTCCTCAAATACTAAGTAGTTGTGAACCAATTCAAATGTGTGGTTGTAGTCCTCATACTCATACCAAGTTCCAATTTCAAGGGAATTTGGATGTGATTTAGTACAATAGCAATAAACTTGAAAATTCGTTGTTAAGAAACTTATGCACCAACCTAATAGATATGAGCTACTTCGAAATGGAATGCATTTGCAGAATTTCATCTCGAGCGGTTATGATCGGTTGAGTGGTTGTGCGTTAGAAGAAAATGGGGCGAAAGTGGCCAAAAAAGCAATAAAAAGGCCATTTCGATGCATAATTACTTGCAGAACACCATCTCCCATTCGCAATCGGTGATGATCGGATGGGGCATCGCGCTGCCGTTCTCGAGCGATCCTACGGCATTCTATTTGACGGGTGAGTTTATTCGATGAGATCATTCTATTTATAGATAGTTTAGAAAGTTTTTTTTCACACATTGCCTTGTATTCTAGTGATTCATCCGCGTTCTATTTGACGGGTGAGCGATAGAAAATCCTCATTTCCCGATCCCCATTTATCTATCCTTTAGGATCCTGACCTCCTATTTCAAACTATTATCTATTTAATGTTCCAGACTCTACTATGACTGGACAAAAAATTGCTCAATTGCTTTGTTGACAGCGTGAAACATAACCGAAAAGATCTCCCCTTTGCGAATACCTCAAATTGATGTTGAATTGAGATCAGGTTATGTTTCATGACATCTTAATTCGGTTCTCAGAAATTGTTGTTTGATGAGGCGTAAAGTCCGTTTGAAAAAAAAACACTAATTGAGGCGGTCCGCGCGCCAATCCGGACGAGGTACTCTGCTTCAAATCCCTGCGCGAGCTAGGCCGCGCGGCGCCCTCCGCTTCACTCGCGGACGGAGGCGCCGTCCGCGACCTCGCGCTCGCCTTCCACTTCTATCTCGCCGATGAGACGCCAACGCGGATGCCTGCCGCAGAGCCGGATCCGGACATTGATCATCGCGAGCCGGAACCGGAGATTCGAAAGCCGGAGACTAGAAGGCCAGAGCCCGAACCGAAGCCGGCAATTGTCGAGATCGACGAGGAGGTCATCGAGGAGGAGGAGGAGCTGGTGCCCGTGTCGAGGAGGGAGAGCGGGCGGAGGGGACAGCAGCAGCCGGTGAGCAGACGACCGGAGAGGTGAGAGCCGGGAACCGGAGAGTGAAATTTTTTAGATAATAAGAATGGTTACGCCCGCGGTTTTGCATATGTTTCACTATGTATTCTTCATCCTAGGATAGGTTCAAATATCAATACTCGCAATACTCCGGCGTTTACAATTAAATTAACTCGAAGGCCAATGCTAAAAATACTGCTCTTTTTTTGCTTTTTACTTCTGCTCGAGTTGCGTGCAAAATGCTAATAACAAACCGTATCTTCTAGGCCCGACCGCGAGCGCGATCGTCAACCACCGCCCGATGCCATCACCTCCTACAGAGAGCACCTCAAAGTAGAGGACGTGTACGAACCTCCCGCGACGAGGTCTGATCTTTGGTCTATGATCTTTGGCTTGCTTGATCTTTGATCCTTACAGTATCCAACCGCTGGCGCGCTCGTCGCTAGCGTTCCTCGCTGCGTCGAAGGTAGATTATTTTCGAAAATAATTAAATATAAATTATAATTACAGTTCTGCGCGATCCGCGACCGTAATGGTGACGCTCCGACGCTGGTGGATCCGATGGATGGGAGGTACACAGTTGATCTTTGACCTTTTGATTTTCAATAATCAGTTAAATTTTGGATTACTCCGACACCAGACAAAGATGAAATTAAAGCATCGAGCAGATTCCTTCCTTTCTGTAGGATGTGAAACACATCTCAATTCTGAAAAAAATGGACTGAGCAAAAAGCACACCAAACGTTATTCGTTGCTCAAAAAATAGAGTCAGAAAATAAATAAAGAATCTATTCAGGCCAATCGACGTCGCTGTAGAGCGCAACGATCGTCTCGCTACGAACGAGGTAGTGCTGCAGCTGCTCGCGATGAAGTGGTGAGCAACATGGCTGAAAAAAATTTAACGCACTTCTTATTTCGCAATGCTCTCTCGCTCTTTCTGACCGGCGAGAGAACATGTGAAATGAGGAGTGCGTCAAATTTTTGAACAGCCGTGGTGAGCAACAGTGGTACCTCCTATTCCTCCCACCCATTGGCAAAACCAACAATATAGGGCGGGGTTTGAGCAAGCCACCTGGTTTATGATTTTTCCACTATGACATTTGCCAAAGAGTGAATAAGAGATGCATTTCGACGTTCCTGGTTGTAAGAAATGGCTTGAACGATTGATTTTGCGTATGTTTCACACTATGATTATCTCTGTCCGTAAGGTGCTACCTCCATTATGTTAGGGAATCCGATCATAAATTTAAAAAAATCTCGTTATCCAGTAAGGCGTTTCATTCTGAAATTCTCTTCCAGGAACACGCAGGAGCGGCCACCCGCCCGCGTTTACTTCACGTTCCAGTTCTTCCGAATTCCGATGATGACGACGGAAATGTAAGTTCTTCTGAATTCTTTTTTTTTAATAAATCGAGATGGTAACAGCAGAAATGTACGGTATTTATAGGTTACGGTTGCTGTAGGATATGGTATTTATCTCGTTACTCTATCTTTGCTAGACTAATCGAGATTAGATGTGAGATACGATGCAATTACTAAAGCGAGTACAGTAATCCTCCTTGCTCTTGCAGACTATCGATCGACGGACGGGATTCGATCCTACGACGCATGCAGCCGGACGCCCAGGGAGAGTATCCCGCCGGGTTTACGGTGGGTTGGGAGTACGGTAGAGAGGTCGATTGGCACAAGACCGAGACTTCTCCACAGTATCAAATAAATGTTGTATTAATTCTCGAGCAAACGATGTCAAAATCGAAACACACACTACTCTTGTGCCTTGATAGTTCTGTGAAACTCAACTGAAATTGCAACTCCTCAGGCCAAACTCACCATCGATCGTGCCTCGTTGTCGTCGTCAGAGGAGCTGGCGACGTTCCTCGCGTCGGGAGAAGTCTGCATCGAGGTGGGTGGTGAATTGGAAGGGCTCTCAAAATAGGATCCGCCTCTTCATTCGGCGTATAATCTCATTGATGCAGTGACTTGAGAGAGACACCTAGGGTTCTACCTAAGGATCTGCATTGAGATCGGGATTCGAAATTGTGATTTCTCAGGCCTGGGACGCGGACTCGATGATCCCGCTGGGTGCGGCAACACTTCCACTGAGGGTGAGTGGCATTTTATTTGTCTTAGGAAAACCACTTCCCAGGTTGAGTGTAAAACGTAAGGGTATTAGATATTTTCCTCACTAGGGTGGGCAATGCCACTCCACGCCAATTCTGCGTTAGGTCTGCTCTGATCACAGGCGATGAGGCTATAGTGCTGGTGTTATGTGCACGTGTTAGGGGATATTTTTTCCGTATAATCCATATTCAGGCCCTCTGCCGTCGTGGCGCCGAGGCCGTCCAGTTCTACGCCGAGTGCGCGGTGATTCAATCTGCTCTTCCCGTCCCTCCAAGGACGACGGGAACTCTTTACGTGCGAGCAGCGAACATCGGGCATCCCTTCTCGAACCAGATGGGTGAGTAGTTCATCTAAAACGTACAATGGAATAATTTTAATGACGGGTCTTTTTTCAAGGAAAAGGTATGTTTCACAATGCAACCAAATGCATCGGAATGCAGTACAAGGCAATCCTTGAAGGTCATCTCAATGAAAAAGACATGGAATAGCATGGCCAACCGTCTGTCTTCAATGCTTGTTTTATCACAGATCTTCTCCGCTCTCATTCATCCTCCTTCGTCGCATACTCTCTCCCGTCTATCGGGCATTCCTCATCGGGCGGAGAGAGGGAGGGAATGGTGGTCAGAGCCAAGCCATTGTCTGCGTCTCACCAGTCTTCCCTTCAACGATTCATTCAAAGTCAGCGGTGAGACTCATTTCCTAATTATGCATACGCGCTTGGGCATGCTAGGGGAGTCGTTGAGTTAGATAACTACCTCACCCTGAGAGAATAGTGTGGGACTAGAAAGGGCAGATCCCATTCCTCCCCTCCTTCGTCGCTTACTCCCTCCCATTCCTCAGGATAGCGGGAGGGAGTAGTGGTTAGGGCGAAACCGTTGTCTGCCTCACATCAAAGCAGTCTGCAGCGGTGAGATTTGGGAAGAACAGAAATATGGGATGGCGAATCATTTTAGTCTCCAAAAAAGATCACTTTCACGATGGCTAATGTTTCCGAGAAGAGGAAGCAAATTCCGTAACGATTGAAGACGATTTTCATGCTGTCCTTCTTGATGAAAGTTTAGCAAAATTGAAATGTATTATTTTTCCAGCATCGACATGCACCGACGGTACGCGGAGATACTCAATGAGCGCAGCCTCAAGTCAATAGGAGACTGGGAGGAGCTGAAGAAGAAGGTGCCGGGCAGTGCGCATCATGAGGTGAACTTTTGAAAAATCGCGCATCAGAGATGTCGAAAGGAAAAACACATACAAGCAATTTTCCATGACGGGGGGGGGGCTAGTTGAAATCAATTGGTGACTGGGAGGAACTGAAGAAGAAAGTGCCGGGCAGTGCGCATCATGAGGTTTGCTTTTTTTGAATCAGACATATTAGCAATGTTGATGATATGTGGTAGTTACGTGATACGAATACAGAAAGAGCAAAATGAATTGGTCAGTGAGTTACGTTTCACCTATCGTGCGTTTAAAATGCTCAGCAAAACACATGTGCTGTTTATCAAACTCCGCCCCCTTGTCAGTTGCGGAACGCAAAAGCTAGCCTCGGAACAGTTTATTCAGTTTCGCTGGATTTTGTACGTTTTTCCCCTTTTCTTCTGATTTATTCGCTTTTAATGTACTTATTTTGTGCCAGTATACTCGGTTGTTACTATATTTCACCGTTTTCTAAAGATAAGCAAGATTAGAAATGAGTAAATGACGTTTCCAGCTCTAACACAAAAGTGATTCATTTTCAAACATTTATAGCCTTATTGCCAGCCTATTTTAGAGCCATTCTGTTTCGCATTTGCTCCATATGCCATATAAAACATTGTGTTACAGAGGTAAACGTGTTCTGGAGCGAGGGGGCGACCGGAGGATCGAAGGAGGGATGGGCACACGGCCAGCGACAAATGAATAGTTTATCCTTTAGCTAGATAGCCTTATTTTGCCCAGTTTTATCAAAATAGTTGATATTCTAGTCAATAATTGTAATTTAATCTTTTCTAGTTGGAAACGTTTGTTGATGATCGAAGAAATTCTCCTGATTCACCCATCGAATTCGTTCCGAGTGCGACGATGCTTCCTGGCTACAGGTAACTTATTTTATCGACCTATTTTCATTTTCTTTGCTTGTAATAGGCAATAGGTACGCCGAAGGCTATGCCCAAATTTTCATTTCGTGACAAGATAGGGCCTCTGAATAGTCGGTTTCTTCGACCTGACAAGAAATAATGCAAGAAATTAGAATATCCTTCGATGTACATATAGACGCAGACATACATGATAGTCATTGCACTATTACATCGGCTTCTCCGACAGAAACGTTCTATTTATCAAGGTAAATTACATGTTCAGGAAGCATCGTCGTTCTTGGATCGAATTCGTTGGGGGGATCAAGAGAATTGCTTCGAATGAGCTTCCCCCCATCCATGTCCCAAATAGTAAGCTTTTATACAGACAATATACAGTAAATACCTATCGTTTAGTTAGTTATTACATTTGAAACTAGATTATTGATTGATGATTGATTCTATAACACTGTTAACATGTATGTCTAGATAATTGATTGATTCATTTTCACAAACCTAGATTTATCGATCGATTGTTACATTGTAACAATGACATTCATATACACAATATATCTACTCGCTATTGTAAATATACTGATATTTTCTATTCACACGATATTTCAAATATAACGATATTATCGATTTATTCGCTTTTGCAAATATTCGATCGATTTTTAGCATTACATATTTTTACGATAAAATTCATTTATTCAAAGAACGAAATTCGAATCAAGCAAATTACGATTTGGGACAAATAAATAAGCCATAATCAACATTATCTATCATTACTTCCCTAGAAATATACAATAGATGATTATTTACAAGATACAAATGGGTGACAGCGGAAACGGCAAGGGTAGAAATGAGAGGGGCGTATCGAAGGGCATGGAAGAGACGGAGGAGGAGAAGAGCAATTTCATGGTTGGTCAACTACTTATATCATGTCCAGCACTCGTATCTATTCTAGAGTTCTATAACCAATATTCGCCCATCATCCAATTCTTTACCTACTACGCCCAAGTCTCGATTCATCAATCCCCGCTTCTCTATCCCTTCTAAACCTACCCGTAACCTGCCATCCTCGTCTTTTAGTGCCAATGGCCCAATTGACCGTCCCACCAGAGTTAATCGAAATGCGCATGACATTCCTACAATATTCAAACATTTCCCATCCCCTAGACTCCCCCCTTCTCTGTCCTCCTCTAACTTGATTACACGTTCATTGCCTAGTACACCAGTCAGTTCCCGATCTTTTCCTGTGATATATTCCCCATCCTCCACTTCTCCACGTGTTCACTCAACTATGCCACCTATTTCAAATAATGTTGATGTACTGTCCGCTTCTTCTGTCTCCCCTTCCTATTCTAACTTCGATTTTAACAACATTGATAACCAGTATTCCCCTATGCATTCTCCCCTCCATTCATCTCAAATTCCTTCTACTGTTATTACCTCTAGTGTCACCTATTCTATTCCTACTGTATCTGCTCCTACTTTCTCCTCACCATCACATTCTTTCTTCTCTTCTCCTCCATCCGGTCCTCCTCTCTACTCTTATCATTCCTCTGCGCCCCTCTCAATTCATCTTCCTTCATCCCTTTCTTCCTTCCGTCCCTCCTCGGTAGTCGTCCCTGAAATGGAGGAAGGTGACCAATATTCACAACGACGTTTTCACTTGACTAAATTTCTTAGTTATTGTCTCCCCCCTCTTATTCCCGATCCCGACCCTTCCCAGTCTCGTAAGTCCCATATTACCCATTGTGACAAGACCCGCGCCTTCATACTCCGTGGACATGCTTTCATGGAGGAGAATGGTGTCGGCGATCTTTCACCTTCCCTCTTTTCCTCGCTATTGTCAATTCACCCGCAAACTGTATCTCGCACTATTTCTGATGCTAATATCCCTTCCCCACTCAATCGATTCCCCCCGTGCGCCCCTCCCCCACTGAAGCAGACTAAGAAGGCCAAGGAGCAGAGAATAGTCAGCAAATTCAGTTCGGAGACAATCAAGAAGGTCAAAACAATAGAAAGGAATGGGAAATCAAGATTTGGTTTCAGCTACGACGCTTCATGCATACCAGATTTTTCGCTCAATATAAGCGTGTTACTCTGAAGCTAATCAAGGAGGGGAGTGAGGAGTGGCTGGCAGAAGTATTCAATTTTATTATTATTTTCAAATATAAGTCATTTAAAGAGCGACAAGGAACTATCGATCAATACTAGTACTATTCGGCTACTTTTACACGGCATGAACTTTGCTTTTATAAAGTTGCAATGCAGGACTAATATTTATATGAATGAGTTCTATTGCCGACTCCAGGCCAATTTCCTCAGGTGCGATCGGTACAATTTTCCAAAGTATAATCTACTTTCGTCTCTTCTAGAAGTATGCTAGAGATACGGAAAGAAGGAAACTGCCTCATATGGTCAGTAGATGAAACATGGATTCATAAGGGAATGAGACCCAATAGAGGATGGCAGGACAAGGAGGCACAGAAGGCACCCCTGACCTTCATTAAGAACGGTCTTACAGTGAGAAATAAGCGAAGGAACTGATTATCTTTGCCTAATTTTAGCCTGGCAACAGTGCCCAATGGGAGAAAGGAGAAAGACTTGTCATTGTCGCATGCTTATCGGAACATGGGTTCCGATGTCCCCTGATTTGGAGAACTGGAAAGGTGGATGACGGTGGTGACTACCACAAAGAAATGAATAGCGAGGTGAATTATTCAATATTCACTATCAACATGAAACAAAAATGTGCCTACAGCAAGAATCTATTTTAAGGAATTCGAAAAATACATCCAGAATGTATTCAAGGAGCTGGTGAAGGAAGCAGAGGAGAGGGAACTGAGGCCCGTGCTGTTGATGGATAATGCAACCTACCACAGCCGGTTTGCAAGTTTCCTCCATTCACTATACTAACCTATTCACACTAAAGGGTCCTCGACAAAATGCCCACCACGAACGACCGCAAAGCGGTGATTTCTGATTGGTTGGTGAGAAAGGGAATTGCTTGTCCCGCAGGTCTCAAGAAGGTTGGTCGAAAAAAAGCGCAATAACCACATAATATTTATACAGAACGAACTGGTTGAAAAGCTCAAGAAGCTGAACAGGAGGGAGCACAATATCTATATTGTGGACAGAATGGCAGAGTAATTTTTTATATTTAAGACAGTTTAGAAATCGTTTGAACTATTCCAGAGAACATGGGGTTACACTCGTTCGAACGCCACCGTACATGGCGGAATTCGCCCCAATTGAACTGGGATGGAGTGCAATGAAGCGAGCGCAATATGATTTGATCAATCGTACTGATGATGGAAGGGTGATAAGGGAGAAACTACTGGAATGGATGGAGAACTATCCCGCGGACAAGTGCAAATCTTATATGGAATACTCCAAAAAAGTGGAGGAGGCACGTTAATCACTACTCAATTGACTCCTATTTTCATCCCCATTTTAGAAGAGAATAGCAGAAGGTGGACTGACCTTCTCCCCTCCAACTCTCTCCACAGAGGAAGTCCTCGCCGCCTCCGCCGAGATCGTCGACGACGACGACGATGAGCCCGTAGAAGACCTAGAAGACTTATTCGATATGTCAGATGACGAAGAGGAGAGTGTGAGGAGCGTCGAGTTCTAATCGACATTAATTTCTTCTTTTTTTACCGTTACTGCTTGTTGTGGCTTGTTGTTTGGTCCAATAAACATATTTGACCGTTTATATGCATACATTGAATACAAACCTTAGTAATATCGACGTAGATCACAGCGAAATTCTTGACCATCTGGGCGATTTTGTAGAGCGTCTGAAAGATGTGTTGTTAGCGAAAATCATAAGTGGGAGCATTATAAAGAAGGAACCAGAATATTTTAACGCTTAAAAGTACCTCATCCATTCCCATGCAGGTCGGGTCTCAATCGTGCCCGAATCGAATGATATCCGATCGTGCCCGAATCGAATGATATCCGATCGGCTTAGCCTGCCTGAATAAAATGTAGTTTATCACCACAAACATATTTCCAGGAAAACAACATTTCAGCACTTCTGTAGAACGGGGGCCAGACATATCAAGTGGGCAGATTTAATTGAATAAATATTAACCTGATTGGTGATATCGTAAACGACGATGGCCGCCTGGGCGCCTCTGTAGTACATGGGCGCGAGCGAGTGGTAGTGCTCCTGACCGGCCGTGTTCCAGATATCGAACTTGGCCGTCGCCTTATCGAGGCACACCTGGTCATAAATAATACATAAAATAGATTTAATAAATCTAAAAACACGATAAATATTAAGAAAATTAGGTGAAAAAACGAACAGTTTGAGTGAGGAAGGCGGCTCCAATAGTGGAATCCTGGTATTCGTGGAACTGTCCCTTGACGAATCGCAGCACGAGCGAGGACTTGCCTGAATAAATATTATTTAAAATAAACTAATATTAAATAAATGAATAATTGAGCGAAAAGCGAGCAAACAACGGCCCGTTTATCGATCGGACCCTTTTGAATGTGAGTAAACATGCGCAAAACAGGGGGTTTGCTTTGTTCTGGGGGTTCGTTCGCTTACCGACGGCCGATTCGCCGAGCAGCACGAGCTTGAACTGGCAAGTCTTGTTGCCTGCAGCAGACGCGGGTCGTGCAGCAGCTCCACCACGGGCGGCCATGCCTATAATGACACTTCTATTGAACGAGAGTCAGACATATCGAGTGGCAACTGCCCAAGTTGTGTACTAATAAAATAATATTAGGATGGAGAAATATTGTTGCTTGTTGCTCACCAGTGGCTCTCTGTTCCTTTCCGGGGACGCGAACCTCTCTGGGCTTGGTCTTGACGGTGGCGGGAACGATTCCCTCGGGGAGGTTCAGGTACTCTCCGAGGTAAGTTTGGCCTGCAAATACATAAATAAATAATTGAACAAAACAAAGAATTTATACGTATTTATTCTAGTTTCACAAAGTTTGGCTCATAATTGCGGTGATACCGTGGCTTGACCTAATGTGCGCACGATACTATTAAGTGATTCGAGCATAAAAAGAAGATAAATTTAAACTTTCAAACTGTGCAAATAAAGCATCTTTACCTGGATCTGTTTCTTTGTCAACGTCTTGATCTGCAGTACCTCATCTTCAGAAGAGCTCGACTGGTCTTCGACAACGAGGTCGGCCATAGTCGTATTTGCCTGAAATACAAGTAAAGTATTCGATATTCGACCCTGTAAACATAAATACACACAGAAATAAACAGTTATAAAGCAGGAAACACAAGAAAACTACAATCGCACTGATTTATCCCTAAACCTTTGGCAAGTTTGACCGATAATTGCGCTCATTCCGTGGTTTGGCCAATTGTCTGTACAAAGTCCTCAATTATTAGCGAAAAGCGGTCATGAAAATCATATTTAACATTAGCAAAACACGAAAAACAAGAGTGAAAAAAGAGCAAGTGAGGGAACGAAAAGAGCACCGGAAAAGTTGAAAAGCGCGCGCGTTTTGCCCGCATGCCGCACGATTAATCACAACTTCGATTGTCAACATTTGGTAACGCGTGGAACGGTTTATTATCTTACGATAGCTTTCTTCAACATTTTTGATCGTTCCTATCTCAATCGATGAAGTCCACGATACCAAAAATATCAAATATTCAAATACGCCTAAATGAGAAGCTTTAAATTTCGTAATTTTCTTTATTATTTTGAAATCAATGCATTAATTGCAGTCCTCCCTCAAGTGATTCATCTTCGAGGGCGAACTGAAATAACATAGAAACAATTTGGCAATGAATTTGGGGAAAGGGGGGGGGGAATGACTCCTGTATTTTCCCGGATTTAATGAAATTAAAATAAAATAAGTTCCAGTCCTCCCTCAAGCGGTTCATCTTCGAGGGCGAGCTGGAGGCGTACCGGAAGGCGAGAGGAGAGTCAAAGGCGAACAAATTATTGGCCGCAGTGTTCAAGGTACGGTGTAGGATACGATACCCTCATTTCTCAGTTCCATTGATAGTATTCGGTTACGTTTCATTGTGTGCTCAAGTAACCATGCTTTCTAGAATTTTCAATGTTTTCTGAGCTTTTTTGTCTGAAAAAAAAAATTAAAAAAAATAAAATAAAAACAATTCCAGGGCCTCACGGTCACGCACTCCTTCTGCATTTCTTTGGGCGAGGTGAGCACTTGAGTCTCGACTATGTTTCAAAAACCGTTCAACGAATTCAACGTGACTAAAAAACATGACGTGAACTCGTTCTGCGCTATGTTGTAGCATGGCACCTCCACAAATTGTTGGTGCTCATTGAGCACAGATACATAGTGTAAATATTGAAATGAATTTCAGGTGCACGTCTTCGAGTTCCTCCTCGCCAATCCCTTCCCGCACGCGGTGAATTGCGCCGTGTTGATGGAGGATGCGGCGCTGAGTATTGTGCACTCGGTGAGTTAGCCTTCGGTCAGCGTTCGAAATGATAAAATTGATTAGTAAATCAGCGAATTATGTGTAAGTGTGCTTGTCTGATTGAGGATGCGGCGCTGAGCATCGTGCACTCGGTGAATAAAATAAATAAAAACAACTTTTCTTAATAATTTTCTTCAATTTTCAGTTATTGGATGAGTTTCGCAATAACTTGTAATGAGAAAAGAACTGCACAAATCTGATTATTATTTGATCATGATGGGAATACAAAAATGCCTTTGATATAATGTTATCTTCCATCTGCCCCCCCCATCTATCTCAATCGACGGAGTAGGCGTAGAGAAAGTAGGGGAGCAACTGATAATTAATTGTGTTTCAGGAGGAAGAATGGGACTCGTGGAAGCGCGGCATCCGGCATCCGAAGGAGGAGCAGCGGGTCGACTCGACGATATTCAAGAGGGCGCTGTCAAAGTATGATTGAACATTTTTATGATTTTCCCCCCCATCCTTCCCGTAATTTCCGTTCTCCACAACTGCAATGAATCCGCGTGTGTTTCACGCGCACCACTTGAGTCGGAATTCTTTAGAAGAACTAATAATTTCGTGTAGCTCGGACCCCAACAACAATTATAACACAATTATACTAAATACCGATCTTCAGAGACAACGCGAACCTGCTCTACCTCCGACCGTCCGAGTCTCTCCTGATTCCATTCAAGTACGATGGGCTGAGAGTGAGCGCAGCGGCTGAGGAGGGAGCGGAGAGCGAAGCGAAGGTAATAATTTTTCAGTACAACATAGGAGTTAGAGAAGCTGGAACAGCGGGGGGGGGGGGGGGGGGGGGGGGGGGGCGATGGAAATGTAGTTCGCGTTTTTTTTCGTATGATTCTGCCGATTTCACAACTATTCAGCCCATGTTGTGATGAAATCACACATTCGTTTGAAATCAACTTTATCAGACTGCTCAGATCATCATCCAATTTCAGGTCATCTTCAAAGAAATCAACTCGGGCGAACCCCTATCCGTTCTGGACCTGCGAGTACAGAAGCGACCGTACGCACTCAATCGATCCTTCCGCTTCCTCGCTGATGAAATGACCAACTTCGAGAAGCACATTAGGATGAGGGGTACGGTAACTCTTCGGGGTGTTATTGAAAACTAACTTTTTTTTCTCGGGAAGGATACGGTAATCTCATCCCTTCTATCGAAAACTGACTATTTTCTCCGAACGGATACGGTAGAGTATCGCAAACTGACTTTATATTCCTCCAGACAAGCGACGAGTCCAGTCCATTCGCTGTTCTGATCCCTCTGCGAAAGTGGCCCTCGTGCAGGACAGAGGAGCAGCGCAGGTCGTGAGGATTACGGTAAGTCGGGGCCTGTACTCAGAAGTCGATAGATTATTGAGAATAGTTAGAGTTCAGATGATAGAGATTGATGTAAGGGTTTGGCTATTTCTTCCTGCTATCGAGAACTGTTCAATTGTTCTGGTGCACGGTAGCTGTTTAGTTCGCAATCGTACCCGGGAGGTGCGCGACAACTGATTCTTGATTCAGGCATACATGGGTCCGTCAATGTCCGTGCGCAAGCTGATCGTGTTCCTCTACGAGGAAGCGTACTGCCATCGACTGGCGGCCACTTGGAAGGTAAGAATTATAAAATGCACAATAAAAGAAGCTACGTCACTTTCACCGATCATCAAACCAGAAACTCATGAACTAACTTTATGTTTGATTGATATTTATTTTGCACGACGTATCCCAGAAGAATCGAAGAGGCTTCCTTTTTCGGTTGCCTTGTAAATATTGTGAAACACACTCGAACACCAATTGCAAACCTTTCCGCCCTTCTTTTCTCATCAAATATGTTTCCATCTCACTTCATCAACCGTACAGAGATCTCGAAACAATCTTGAGCAGGCATCCACTGCGAAATCTAAAACAAACTATTTTACAATATTTTAAACTTAATAAATAATTAAATATTAGGCACTACTTTAGAATACCAGAATGGATATATATCTGCTAGTCTAAAATAGTGCAACGGGAACTAAGTGAAAACGTTATAGAATGACTTTATGCTTTTTGTTAGACTTAGCATTAGCATTACTGAACCGCTCAATACAAACAGATGTATTGAAAATGTTAACCCCCACTATTGCAATTCTGGTCTTAAAGTAGTGCCAAATATTATTCCTCAGATCGAAGTGCACGCCCTGACCCGCGTGGACGTGCACTCGGTGCAGGGCCAGACGACCAGTGTGATGCTGCCGTTGCCGTCGTGAGTTATATTCTTTGTGTTGTATATACAAGAAATGCCAAGTATAGTAGAGTCAATTGTCGATTGACTATTTATTGTGTGATTAGCGTAATTAGTTAGGGCGCCGAGTGAGTTGCTTGATATAGTCTCAAGATGAACAGTGCGGAATAATCGATGCTACTTAGTATGCGATGATTTGGCTAACGAAGCTATACAGATGATTAGGTTATCACTATCTTGGAAAACACGAACAGTAAAATCTCTTTCCAGTGACCTGCTCCCGGACACATCCCTCTTCCGTCTCCACTCCACCTCCCCTGCCGTTCATCTACCCCATCCGCAGCCGCTGCAGTTGTCTTCTGGAGCGAGACCATTAGCAGTGCAGCACACGTCCACGAGTATTGGTGAGCGACACAGTGGACGTGTTAGGGGGCTCAAACTATCGTAGATACTGAAAGTTAACAATAAAGCTGGCTGTAATTATCAGGGGGTTCAAATGAAAATTTGAATATAATTTTGATACTGCTCCTAATTAAATCAAGTAAAAATTGTCCCTGATTCGTACTTATCTGGCTCATGGAATGCCAGTTATCGATCTAACCTTACCAACCTGATGACGGAATCCCACTTCTCAGGTTCCACCATCTCCCTCCTGTCCCTGACCTCTGCTTCCGACGCCGCGCTCGTCAACATCTACGCCATCCACGCGCACATCTCCGCCCCGCACATCTCATCGAGCTACCAGATCAGCATCGACTCGAGGATGGCGGAGCCGGTGGTGAAGGTGAGGGCGACGATTACTAGACGGATACACGCAAAGGAAAATTATCAGAAATTCGGGAAATTGAGGGCGACGTTTACTAGCGTGCATTGATAGTTGAGTCCGTGGAAGGCGGAGCCGGTGGTGAAGATGAGGGAGGTCTGCGTTTACCAATGGAGTGCACGCAATGGGAAATTGTCAGAAATTCGGGAAATTGAGGGCGACGTTTACTGATTCAACACGCAGTGCAAAATTCGCAAAACTTAGAAGGACGACGATTACTAATCATGCACACCATGCATCCCTTTTCAGCGCCTCGCCGTGCACAATTCCTACGCTATTCCGCGCTCCTTCCGCCTCGTCTCCTCGCATCCGAAGTTGATGCGGCCGTTGAACGAGGTTGATCTTTGAACTTTGATCTTTGATCTCTAACCATCCCATTCTGTAGGTCGTCTCCATCGCCCCTGAAGGCGTCGTTTCACCGCCCCTCCAGTTCCGACCCGTCGATTTCGCGAGGCGAACGGTTGAGGTGCGTCTACTTTTATTTTATTATTTTATTTTTTATTTATTTATTTTTATTTTATTA
>LS487975.1:100258-271730 GCA_900490705.1 Pristionchus arcanus
TTTTCCTTGTTTGAGACGTTGCTGGCCAAAGTTGGAATAGGTTTCAAAGGCAATGCAAAAGCGTTGAATACTGGGCAAAACAATCACAGCTTATTTTTTCTTTTATAAAAACAAAATAATAATAGTGTTAATATTATTTTCCAGATGTATCTCTTCATCCAAGACGCGGAAACCGGTCAAGAGGAGGAGACTTACGCTCTGAAAGTAGTCTATGAGCCAATGTAGATTAGTGATGACAATTCGTCATGCTCTCCGTCATGCTACGTCCGTCTTACCAACGAATCAACGTTCGATATGAGGAAGGCGCGTGCCAATTTGGTAACTGAGATAATCAATATGACCCCAATATCTTGCCCTCTTTATGCTCATTTAGTCGAAAATATACGAGAAGCCCGATTAGCTTGGCTGATTGCAGTAAACTATTATCTATGATCCGTGATATTTGTCCCCTTGAACCTCCGTTCCTGCCTCGATCAAAGAACCTTCCCTCTTTCTCCCGAGTTATCTCACCATTTCCTAACGGGTTATCAAAGCGAGACGAATTTTGTTTGTACTTCACGTCTTTCCCTCCCCCCATTTTCGAATATGTCATTCACAATGTATTGCCATGGCCGATAAACTCTCGATCATAAGAGATTTGTATATTACGATACTTGCAGGAGAGCAAAAGAGAGTATCAGTGTGATTTTTTTGTTAAGTGCAGAATGTTGGATGCAGAATAAAGATTGTTGCAGCTGCTGTTGCTCAAATCGGAGCACAGAACGAAACAGATTCCAATCAAACTTATTTATTTTCTAAAGTTTCTAATGAAAATCGAGTGAACATTGAAATCTGAGATGGTAAAGTCCTTTCAAGCGCTTTTTGAAACTTATTTGAGTATCAACTTTCAAACTTTTTTTGTACGCTGGAATGGAACGATTTATCACGCAACCATCTTCAGTGGAATGTCCTCTGCTCCCTTTCTAGCACTTCTACAATACTGGCACATAATCATAACGATGAGAAGCATCAGGGCGAAATACAGAGAATTGACGATAATATCGCTGGGAATCGAGGACGTTTTAACAGGTTCAGCTTGTGGAATAGGCGCCGCTTTGAATTGGACGGGTGCATTAGCGACCTGAAATATTTTGTTGTAATATATTCAGAAGAAAATGATATTTATCTTATTGAGTTCTCATTTTTTAAAAATTATTCAATAAGCCAAAAAAATGCCAGAGAGAAAACTTACCATCTGAATACTCTTGGATAGATCCTCATCAAACTTTGATAAGTTTGCGTAATAGTCGAGTATTGGTTTGTGATAACCTGAATCTTTAGAATTCTTTAGCTGAATCCTCGATGACCAACCGAGTCTCATGTGAGGCTCAACTCCTTCAGTGAAGCTCTTATTGATGGAGTAGTAGTTCATGAGCTCCGGGTTAAGTGGTTCCCAATCTGCGAAATTGCTTGTACAATTACGGCGTATAATCGTATAAAAATCCTATTATGTCGGATTACGCTTGATTTAATGAATATCGCACGGCATGTATGATAATTGTAGGCAATTTTATGCCAGATAAAACTAGCCGATTTCGCCCTCGCCTTCGGCGGGGTCTGATCGGCTGGCAGGGTTCACCGCTGCGCATTTCTCATTTGTCAATTTCGAAAGCGCGCGCGACATGTTTCGACGTGTTTACAGGTTCGTAACCTGTTTACGTGACTTTCGCAATAGTGGACAAACATACATCGGGAGGCCTCTCTCCTTTATTAAGGAGTATGATTTCACCTGGAGCAAGAGGCAGTCCCTTAATGAAGTTGGTAAAGTACACTGGATAGACGCGGCTCAGCCACTCCTCGTTTGCATCCTGTTGATCAATGGGTTTGAACATCAAGAAATATCTGAGAATTTGCATCCTCAATAGGGCTGGCAAGTGAAGAATCGAAATGAAGGCTTCATTACCCCTCACAATGGCGCGCGAGCCGACCAATTCTTCAATAAGGAATGAGCAAAATAGTCAACCCTTAAATAAGGATTTTGCCCTCTCATTCCACTCATTCTCTTCACAAAACGCCCGCAAATCCCACTTATTTAAGGATTTGCGCGAGTCATACTTGAATAAGAATTGAATGAGAGGGTTAATCACCTCTTCATTTCCCCTTACTCTCTTCACTTGCCAGCCCTAATCCTCAATTATCGGTTTCTATTGACTAATACATTTATTGTGATAGTCTAGTACCAAGAGAACACGCGTATCGTATCTAACGTTAAGAATGACAGGATGGAAATGGGAAAATGCTAACTCACCATAGGGTACTCATGAATGCCCATCAACATGTACATGTCATCCGCATGATCCGTATTCTTGGGATAGTCCAAGCTGTAGAGGTAAACCTGCAAAGAAAACAGATAATTTATAGATTAAAATTAATCAGTCCCTTCCTTGGTTTGTAGTAAAGGGGTAGAAATGGTTTAAAAAATTATCGAAAAATTCAAGATACTATACGTTTTGACTACACTCATTAGAGATACACCTGAAAAGAAGATGATAACGGAGTTACTTTAGAAGTTCAGTGAGTTACCATCTGCTTTATACAAATGATAAATAATTGTTGAAAATACAAATATACCTCTCCGCCAGCTCGAACCTGCGCACTACCAAATGCCGCAGCGGTAAAGAACACATCCTGCGACAGAGTGTCGTATTCGGGTTCTGGATGTAATTAAATTCAAATGTATTTTGGGAATACAAAGTCGCAGAAAAACACATTCTGACAATAGGAAAAACACATTCTGACAATAGGGCTTTCGCTAACTGTAGCCATTAAGATACCTTCTCCTGGTGGATGAATAATTGTATAATAATTGTAATTGTAATTTCAGCTTACTGAATCGTCCCGACCTCCAGTCATCAAAGTACTTTGTAATGCACTCGTTGTAATTGCGCACTCCGAGCGAGTCGATTGCCTAGATAAATTACGAATAGAAATCTCGATCTTGTATTGCAGTGTAAATCAAAACCTCATTAAGCGTTAAGTCCAGAAATCCCGTGTCTTTATAATTCAAGTAGGCACTTATTCTGAATTCGTTAAACATCGTGCCGATCAGCAACTTGGTTGACTGCAATGAAGGATTTATTCTATAATTCTAAAGAAATTTTTTTCGCGCAGCAGAAGCAGGCTTCATGCGAATTAATTTTGCCTTATCGAAATCAAATTTTGACACAGTCGATTATTGATAACATGAATACACTCACGGGCGCTGGCAACATTCCATTCATGTGGTCCGTCTGCTTCTCCCTCAGCTCGCGCACGTCCCGCAATGGGAATAGTTCCCCGGCAATTGTCAGTCCTGCAAATGGTCTAGTCATTTACGAAAACTGGCCGTATCTTTTGATCATTTGATCGCATAGACTGAGATTTAACTACCAAATATAATATTTATCCGAGAGACTTTTGCTGTCTTCTCTACCTGTTAGATGCGTCTCCGAGAATAGATCGCTGCCTCCAACCGCAGTAGCAGCACGAATGATCTCCCTGAAAATAGTATTTGTATCTATTCCTCATCAAATCAGCTTTAGCAGAGAAAAAATTCGATCGCTAGACATATGAACAATGTGAAACTCACTCGGTCGTCAATTTTTTCATGCAATTTACGATTTCCTGAGCCGTTCCTTCACACTGAAATTTTTTTTTGTTAAATTCAGTTCAACAAATTAAAAATGTCATAAAAATAAAAATGTAAAAACTTACTCCCAATTTCGTCGCCACTCCATGCGTTCTCTTCACTTGTTTCACCGCCGGCTCGTAACTCATCACTCCACTGGCTGCCACAGCACGAGCGAAGAGGGGAGGCTCTGGTAAGGCGCAACTTTTATTTTAATTTTAATAATTTTTATTTAATTTTATTTAATTTCTAATATTTTTGTCGATTTCGGCAGTAGCCAAGAGCTAATTCACCTCCGGGCTTGTTGACCGCCGGTGAGAACGCTAGCAACAATACCATTCCCCCGCCGATTGAGTGGCCCATCACGGTGATCTTTAATGAATTATTGTTCTAATAATTTAAATAATTATCCAATTAATTAAATTTTGTTTAAACCTGCTCCTTGTCGCCGCCGAAAGCGTGAATTGCCGAGCGCACGAATCGAATGCTTTGGATGACATCTGCACACAAATCGCAATAATTTAAAAGAAAAAATGAGGCATTAAATATGTAAAAGCCGACCATGAACAGCCAGATTAGCCGGTAGTGCGTGCTCGTCCCCTAGTGCAGCCACACCGAAGATGCCCACTCGATACTCCATTGTGACGAGGATAACACCTTAAAGAAGGGGTCCAACGAACCGTGCGGGCGACTATGCAAAGTCCAAGGGCACGCTCTAATCATTTTGCATTCTCTCGCGCTCGTTGCCTGCGTTTCAGGGTCACTTGGAATGCAGCCATCTCAGTTCAAGCAAAAATGGTGACTCGGGAGTTTCGAAAGTGTGATCGGGTAACAGCAACCCAAAACCTCGCATCGAGAACTCGTTAGCCAGATCTTCGAGGGACACTTTCTTTAAAGAAGTGGAGGCACAAATATCTGGCTAACTGAGTTATCGATGTCAGATGATGTGGCATGAACACCATATCACGCTTTCAAAACCCCATGCTTTCAATTATTGTCTAAACCGATATAAACTCGGTTGGCTGATAGCCAAGAGGCCCTGAAGCGCAGGCAAAGAGAGTGTGCAAAATGAGGAGAGTATTTTGCCTCACTTTGCATATCTGTGCGCTCAATCGCCAATGATTAAAAAAATCAATCGGCGAAAATTAAACGGCATCACTTTTGAAATTTTTTTTAAAGTTCTTTTCAAACGCGGTAAGAAAATGAGCAAGTGTTTTATGTCAGTCTCACCTTGCCTCGGGAAATTGGACACCTGGGATTCGTCTGTGAAATGTAACGCCGAACTGTACAACGCTGAGCCGCCGTGAATGTAGACCACGACCGGGCAAGAACCGTTTGACTGAAAATATTGCCATAAAATTCTGAGACGTTCAGGAAAATCGCAAAGGATGTGGGAATCACTGATCCCAGAGAGTTTGAATAAAAACATATATTTGTCGTTCAAAATCAAAGCAGTGCACAGGAAATTCAAACGCGTGCTCTGTGTGAAGGTCTAATAAATATCATGTAGATACTTCAATCTCACCTCCCGACACCTCGTCGACGTGTAAATGTTCAGTGTTAGGCAGTCCTCAGAGAATCCCGTAAACTATCCAGCCCATGTCGAGTTGACTTGCGCACAGGCAGGGCCGGCGCTGAAATATCGTATATTTTTAGAAGAAATTTTGAAAATTTTCTATAATATTATCTAGATATTCGAGAACACTCACAACGTTCCATCAATAGTGTACTTCCACGGCACGGACGGATCGGGTTTCTTCCATCTCCTTTCACCGACAGGAGGAGCCGCGTAGGGGACTTTCTGCGAAATTATCGAAGTTCACGGTAGGGGTTCGTATCCCGATATCGATATTCTTGCTATTTCTTGTTCCTAACCGTCTGACGCGAGAGGACTAGATCATTACGAACTTAGTAAACCTAGGCAAGCGGAACAATTTATCAAACGTTACAATTGAAAAGTCCGTCCTTTCCTTACCTTGAATATCTCAGCAACGAATCCACTCTGTGCTTGATATTCGACACCCCTTACTGAGCCATACGGTGTATGTGCGATGGGATATCTGATCAATGCCGAAGCAACGGGGAGAAGGAATAGAATGTACAACATCAGGGAAGAAGTATCATGGGCTCGTCAGAGAGGAAAAATACTGTTTGAGACAATCAGTCAAGTTGATGATAAGACACGTCGTATTGATTGCTTCGCGAATCGGAATCCGACCGCGTCACGCAGCTGTATTGATAACGAGTTCGGCATGAGAGTGGTTGATTGACACGCTGTTTCTTTTAATCTGTGAAACATCAAATACAAAAAATCTTTCTGAAATGTCAACTTGCAGTGCCCGAATTGGATTGTCGGCATAGTGCTTATTGGTTTACCTTTGTTTTTCATGGTGTTTGAAGTACGCTGACAATAAATTCAGAAAAAAATAACACAATTATCAAAAAAGATAATGCTTTATCGCCCTGAGAGTAGTCTATGAGCCAATGTAGGTGCCAATGCCACTCCAAGAAGTCACTCGCTATCTTCACATTTTTTATGTTAACGTGCCCTAGAAGTCTTCATAGAATGATTGTGAAATAGCTTTAATTATCATATTTTCTGTCTTCCGTGATACTTTCAACCTGCCATCCTGCCTCGATCAAAGAACCTTTCCTCTTTCTCCCGAGTTATCTCACCATTTCACGACGGGTTATCAAAGACGAACGAATTTTTGTTTGTACTTCACGTCTTTCCCCATTCTCGAAAATGTCATTGTATTGTAGAGTTCGAAATACGGAAATCGTATCTTCATTCCTCACACTCTTTCTCCGCACAAGCTGGCTAGAGAGTGTGCCAAATGTAGAGACTTCGGCTCATATTTCGAGCCCCTCATTCTCGAATATGTCATTCACAATGTATTGCCATCGCGGATAAACCCAATCAAAAGATGGAGATTTGCATAAATTACACGCACAAGTGAAATGCAGAGCCACAGAGAGTATCAGTGTCCACAACTGCAATGGAAAGGCAACATCAGAAAAGGTGGGCCGGCGGATTTGACAAACGCATTAATCATTCGGATAATCCCGTATGATCCACTTCAGCGCGTGTGGTTAATGACAGATTGACCTTTTACGTGGGCCGCCCCTTTATTTCGACCATGCTTCTACTCAATCTCAGATCAAACAGTGGCCCTTCCTCTCCTATCAACAAAAATTTTTTTTGTGGACAGTCATGCTTAGTAGTTGACAGTTGGACCTTTAAGTACCGGCCATTCCTTCAACTCACAATCTCTCAGATCAAACAATGGCCCTTCGTCTTTCTTCCTTCCCTCTTCCCTCTCGCTCGAGATCACTCATACCTCAATCGCACACGTTTAGTCATGCGTCCGCTGGCCCATCTGACGACCCTTTGCCTGCTCTTCGCGATGAATATAGTACGAGGGAAAGTGCCGAATTGTGAGTTAGTCAAATTGTATGATGATAAAATAGGGAAAAGGCTTGCATGTCAAATTCAAGAGCCAAGTTCCTTTTGTGCTCTTTGTGAGAAGCGTGAAGAAAGGAAAGGAAAGGTTTCGGTTGGTTGGGTCAATAGTGAAAGACGCTATGGCGCGAATGCGATTCGATTGAGTTTCACGCGATTTTTAAAGCTGGAAAGTTTGGAGGTTATCAGTTTTATATCGTTCTCGTTGTAAAAAAAACAAAAATATACGGAGATCCTATTGTTTCATGATCTGATGAAATAAAATAAATAAATATAAATATAAATAAATAAATCATTCAGCCGAGTGCTTCACCTGCATGTCCAATCCAAACTGGGACTTCTACGCGAGTCGAATACAGGGACTGAAGGCATGTTTCTATTCGGAGTTTGTCTGACTGGCTCACATTGACATTTTCTATCTTATTTCCCATTGACATTTTCCATGTATTCCCTGTGAAATTTGTATAATAAAATGATTGATTGTTTGAAGGCACTCGCGCCCTCGCAGCAGCCCACACTCGCGCCGATATCGTGCATATTTACGCCGCTGAGGTGAGAAATTTGATTTTTTTTCATGCTATTGATTTTGAAAATTACAACTGACCGATTGAATGAGTTTCACCGATAATACAAGTCTGTTATCTTCATCTTCATCGGATTTAGATTCCTTTCGGACTTTTGAGCCTAAACAAATAAAGAATAGTTTAAAGAAGGTGTCCCACGAATATCTGACTGACTGAGTTCTCTATGTGAGGTGGTGGGTCGCTGTTACCCGATCACACTTTCGAAGCCTTCTTTAAAATCTTATCCTCCCGCATATCTTTTCCAGAGTCTACTCCGACCGCACCGCAGTGTCCTGCCCGGGCAAGTGCTTCAAGTGGATCGTCCATACGATAAGGGCTGATGGTGAGGAATAATTTCTGATTTGAATGACTCCTTACGGGATAACAACACGAATTCAAAAAAAAAATACGAAATGACATTTTATTTGTAATATGTAGTTGGTCTATTTAAGTGGATCGTGCACACGATTAGAGCTGATGGTGAGAAAATTTAGTTTACACCAAAATGGGAGTTAGTATACTTTTTTTGAAAATGATTGTGCTATTTGATTAATGCGGATCCAACGCTTGTTTAGAGTCTTAGATAGACCAAGAATTCATTCTTATCAGATTAGATCTAGTACGATTCTCAACCTAGACGTATTGGAATATTTGCGATTATGAATTGAACAAATAATCCAATTGAGTCGGTGCGAATGCGTGCTTTTCTCACGTTATGATAGAGAATGAAGCCGATTCGAGCAAAATAATATTTTCCAATCCCGAAATAGTATTGGGAACACGATAGTCTTATAGTCGAATACGATAGACAAGTGGTAGAAAAACTCCCAAAAGGTTAAAGAAGGTGTCCCACGAATATCTGGCTAACTGAGTTCTCGATGTGGGCTAGTGAGTCGTGGCTACCCAATAACACTTTCGAAACTCCCATGTTTTCAATTTTCGTTTGAAATGAGTTATGATCAATTGGCTGAGTGCAAATGAGACCCTGAAAAGCAGGCAACGAGCGAGAGAGTGTGCGGAATGAGGAGAGCGTCCCTCTCATTCCTCACTTTGGATAGTCACCCGCGCGCTTCGTGGGACACCTTCATAAATGGGTCAAAAACGATGCTCGTTGATTGCGTTTCAGAGATCGTACGAATGCGCTCGGTCACAGGCATTTCTAATACGTTGGTGTCAATCGCTACCAAATAAAAAAATATAACTGCAAGCTTGTTCATTTAAATTGTACTTTTTTCAAATATCGATAAAAAGGAATGTTTGATTTCCAGGCGGCGTCGAGGCCTCGATCCTTCGTGGTTGCTTCGAGAAGCTCATTGACGTCGCCGTACACGCGCCCCCGAAGGACAGCCGGTCAGTGGTTCCCGGTTTTCAATCTTTCCGTCCCAGACTTCCCGGATCTGAACTTTCCGGTCCAGACTTCCCGGTTCTGAACTTTCCGGCTCTGATTCCTGGTTTTGTTTCCGTCACAGACTTCCCGGTTCTGAACCTTCCGGCTCATAGAAAAGCCAAAGCTGAGCAAAACAGCGGGCGCTAACGGATGTTTTCCCGTTAGAGATCGATGAGCAGGGCGAAATGAGGACTGATTGCGCCTCGAGCAAGCGTTTACGAGAAAACGATTTTGCTCCGTGCCGATTTTATGTTTAGTGTTTTTTGCGTTGTAGGTTGAAGTAGAATCGAGGCTTTTAGGAAGACTCGGAAAAGGAAGGCATATTGCTGCCTGTTTGAATTCCTGGTTGAAGTGTCAAGCACATCCTTTTCTGAGATTCCGCATAACTTCCTCATTTTGATGTTTTTGAGCTTCCGTCAGACATCTTCAGGCCTAAATTTAAGTGAAATTATACTCGCTCAGTGCACGAATTCGAAATGCGTGTCATTTTAACGGAAACATACGATGCGAACTCGCAAAAAACAGCAATTCTGCAAATATTTATCACCCAAATTCCCGACATAGAACCATCCGCTGTTGCCGTCTTTTCCTCATTATTTTCGCAATAAATCCACACGCCGGGGGCCTCCATAATCAGATTATTCTGTTGTGATCACACACCCCCGCTGCGACGTGCTGTTGTGCAATTACACTGGGAATGGAAGAAACACTCTCCTCGTTTCGCGTTATCTCTAACCATCGAGGGATTTCTGGTCCAATGAATCTCCTATTCCATACGCTCCAAAATCCGGCTAATTGGGGTGTTATGAGCAGATGACATCCTTACAAACCTAAGCATGCACAATTGACGGTCCACATTATTTCTATTTTACGGCCCTCCTGCTCCCCTCGGGGTTTTTGGTGCGTTCGATGCAGCGGAAAACATCACGCTAACTGATCTTGCGGGCGTTGTTTTGGCGCACGCCGGGCCAAAATGCACACTAGATACACATAGCAATAAAAACGTGGGGAGGCTCGTGATTTTCGGATTGGGTTGCCTTTAAAAATGCTCTTGATGTGACCCATTTTCAATCTGCTTTTCGAATATGTTTCACGCGCTCGATAAGTGTTGAGTGCGCAATTATGATCAATGAATTCAACATTCTTTGCGCCAAAAAATAATCATCGAATTTCGGGCAACCGTCTCCGTCTACAGTACCCCCATTTACAAGTGCTACCAGTCCCCGGCGGATCCCTTTTCTAAAATTGCGAAATATATTTGGCTTTCCAATTGCCTGATTTGAATATGTTTCACGCGCTCGATAGGACTTGAGTGCGTAATTATGACCAATATATATTGCGAATATATTGCGAACTTTCATTGCACCTAAAATATTATTTGGACAACTGGCTATCGTCTCCTCCTACAGTATCCCTTTGCAGGTGCTACCAATCGCCGGCCGACTACAATCATCAAGTGGACGTGGAGTACACAACCGGCTGCTTCTGCACCGGATTCCTCTGCAATTCCGCGGTTTCTAGATGGTCCTTTTTACCGGTCCTGGCCTTCGCGGCTCTGACTCTACACTGATTCTCCGGATTTCGGCTCGGCCTATTTACCGGTCCTGACTCTCCTATCCCTAGTCCTACACTGATTAACTGGATTCCGACCAGTTTGCCCGTCCTGGCCCTTCCATCTTTGTTCTACGTTGATGCCTTACGTCCCTGTCCACTCCCTAATCCCTCTTATTCGCGTCTTTACTCTCCTGATTTATCTGTTGGTATACGGTTCCCCATGTTCTCAGTTTTGCCGCTTCGTTTCCGGCCAGTATTTCACGCTTTGTGAGCTGAGCGACCCGGCTCTCTTCATTCCCTATGCTCTCTAGGTGGACTGAAAGTGCAAGAGATAATTGGAAATGAAGGGCGTCGGAACATTTTTTCTGTCGTCAAACCCTCTCATCTAAAATGCGAGAGCAACCGGAATGAAGGGATAAATCCTCCATCCTGTCAGCCCTATTTTCTTCCAACTTTTTACTACTGCGTGTGATATTTAATGATCAAATATCGCCGCACATATCGCACATGTTCGACTCCCTCGAATCTCTCTTTTCCGGCACTTTTGCTTCACTTTTCACGTCTTCTTTCCACATTCACACTCTTGTTTTGCTGATCATCGCATTTCATAAATTACAATTATAATTACAATAATGGAGTTCATTTGGCTGAAAGTCTACGTTAGATTTCGGTTGAGATAAATAAATGGCTCTCAAATACTTGAACAGTGACCACTCGTGTAACCTGAGCGCGCAATAATAAAATTTGATATCGGCAAGAATTGCGACCCATGTTACGATCGCGAATTTTCAAACATGTATGTGCCTACGTAATCACATGATTTTGCAGCACATCCACTTATCCGGCAACATTTATTCAGGCCATTGTTCGTTCTTCTAGAGGGAAATTAACGAGAGAACATGCGCAAAGAGGGGTGTTGAGCCTCTTCTTCTAGTTTCCCCTCCTCGCCAGCCTCGCTAAGACCACTCATTGTGTGTTGCAAATAATTCGGCCCCTCTCGTCATTTCTTTGGGGGAAGCTTCCTTCCGTTTAGAATGTGTCAAGGAGTAGCGGCTGGAGCTTCTCTGACTCTCTCGATTTGCCCTAATCTCTCACATCCTCTGACCTGAACAACATGCACAATTCCTCACGATCCTGCGCAGTTTCTTTGATTCTCCCCATCTAGTGTGGTCTCTAACACACCCCGACTATCTAATGAAGGCGATCTTGCTGCGATTCTTTGGACATCCACATTCGCCCCGCTCTCAAACACTATGTGACCAGGGCGAGATTAAGGCAGAGTGACGAATTCGTCTCTTCATTCTGTATTCTCTCTTGTCACTCTGACCGATAAGAGAGTAGCTGTAGCGAAGAGACGGATTCCCTATTCTTACTCGAAGATGGGCGTATCCGTCCAGGAAGTGGGCGCATCTTCCAAATTCACAGCCCGGATGCCTCCTCCCGCTCTTTGGAAGTTCATCACTGACCATTTAGTGGTGGGGGTGGAGCGTAGTGGCACCAAGTCACCCGACTCTTTTTGTCGACTCTTTTCCTCATCTTTTGATTCATGCTAATCCATCTCTCGGCTTTCTAGTGCACTTTTCTTGCGGTTCTTTGTGCAAAATCTGTCCTCAAGGACATTCTGGATTTGTCCTGATGACCTTTAACCTCAGACCTTCTAAGAATTGTGCTCACAATCAGTCATAATTCGCACGCATTCCCAACGAAAAGATAGTTACCGTATTTTCAGCGCTAGTCATCGCTTTTTTCCAGAAATTTCTTAATGATCATTGCCTTCTGATCCTTTACTAATCCCACATGCAACGTTCTGTCACCACCCCTGCCATGCTCATTCGTTGTAGAAACTGGCTTTTGGCCTCGCTGATGACACTTGGTTTTGTCGAGAATATTCTGTAATTTTATTGCAGACCAAACATTGGCTCGCCACATGATTAGCACAGCTAGCAGCTGGCCTTACAAGTGGGTCCCACCTAGCGTTGTCTTATGACTGTAAAATCGCCTGACGTGGATATACCTTTACCTTTACCTTTTGATTAGGTGCCTTCTTTTAGGATGTGTGCGAAACGTAGATTTCTGCTCCTGATGGCACGTCCTCTTCCTTATCCATGCACAAAAACACAATGCATACGACGAATCTTCCGTCTGACTCTGCTCATTTCACGCACTCTCTCTTCCCTCCCTGACCTCATCTTCGAGAATCGCTCAGGAATTTGTCTCAAGAGGACTTCCCCATCTCAAGTTGCGCCCCCCATACGTGATCCTTCAATATTTCCTCACGACTTTCTTCCTGTCTTTCGGCACTAGGCGGATGAAAACATTCTAAAGACCGTTGTAAGATCTCTGAAAACGAAGTATTTTGTTTCTCGACCAGTAAGTTATCATCCTAATGGTCCCATCCAACGTTCTCCCTATCTATCTCCTAATGTTTTCAACTCACTTTCACGCTTGCTCAAACGCTGTTATTTACCGTATTCTCTGGGCTGATTATGCCCCTTCTCTTTTTCATTGAGAAGAGTGATCATTGAGCTTCTAGCACACATGGATGCTTTGGGAGAAAGACGGACGATAATTTCCCGCGTATTATCGCAGCTGATACAGAACCGTCGCTCACATTTTCACAGATCTAGCATGTATTTTGCAATATCCCCTGAGCCTGGCTGTAATTCACTTGTATTTTCGCAGCTGATTCAGGCCAACGCTGGCGTAGGTTTTGCTAAAATTGTCGCAGCTGACTGGTTCAGGATTTCGCATCTATCTCATTCTGTGAAGACCTTCTGTACAGAGATAACGCTTTGTTAGATTTTGGATATCTTTTGCTATATCTTTTGCTCATGCCCATATTTTCGCCGCTGCTTCTCCAAGTCGTCCCGAGTGCATTGCCGCTGCTTGCACAATTGCAGCGGTTGTGTTTCACAAGCAATTCTAGAATACGAGTTTTGGTACAAATTCTGATGTATGCGTCTTTCGGATGACAAAAATAACTCTTTCAGGCCACTATGGTAGACTGGTTGGCGTCCATTTGTCTGTTATTCCCATATTTCAGCCTATTTTTACGAGTTAGATCACGTGGTTTGGGTGACAAGAACACTGGTTCGTGGCCAATTCTCCTGAGAGCCAGCAGGCGTAGGCTGCAAGCAATCGAGTCACAAACCTTCTGGTCGCGTGTGCCGAAAAACAACGAAAAGGCTGCAAGCGGCGTTCCATTCCAGAAGAAAGAAGCAAGGCGCTTCCCGACAATACCGCCTTTGTTTTCAAGCCCTGGATGAAGACACATTTGATTGTGCTGCGAATCCAAGCCCATGCTGAAATTGGCGTAATACTTCCGGCTTCCTCCGTAACATAAAACTATCCTAGAACGGCCCTAGTGATCATCTAAATCGCGATCTGCATTCGATATGCAAGATCTAGGCGCTTCCCGACAATACCCGTCTTTGTTTTCAAGCCTGGATTCGAAGCGCTGCTAACTTGGTTGATTGCTTCAAGCAAGCACAAATCATTCCCAATGAAAGAAATCAAATAAATTCGCAGAATAAGTTTTGCATTTGAACTTCCGCAATGGTGCTATGAAAGATGATGAAATGACGCAGCGGCGTTTTATTTGCAAAGGAGGCGCTTTCCAACAATACGCTCCATGCTTCCTTGCTTGATGTTTTCCCGGAGTGTCATCCTCCACTCCCTCTTTTCCTTACTATGTGTAGGGTCAGGCAGACAGCAATAGCATACGAAATCGAGGGAGCAGCAAGCTCGTGTCCCGCTCACTCTGCTTCCATACCCAGTGGCTACACAATGCCGGAGAGCAGCGAGATGGCTTGGCAATAAATGTCTCTCATAATTTCGCATGGTCTCTCGCCTTTCTGACCTATGAGAGAGTGTGGATGATGAAGAGACCATTTCTTACCAGGCCTTGCCGGAGAGCAGCTAGATAGTCCTTTCTTCCGACCGCTCAAGCGCGCGTGCTAAACGCGGCAAGTCCTGACTACCAAACGACCGTTTCCGCTGTTGTTTTCTTGTCCGAAACTGGCCTTTATCGCTTCCTAACGAATCCCAAACCGTGCAAAACAAAATTATTTCTGGTATTTTCTTTTAGTATAGCTACTGTTTTTGTCAATCAGATCCTAACGAGCGAAAATGCTGGTCAACCGTGCAAACTTCGTGTTTTTTTCTGGTGTTTTCCTCAGACAAGCCAAGCCACCCCGTGATACCCGCATTGTCCTTTGTCCCACCCCCAGCATTGCTCACTTCCCAGAAACTGCCCATTCGCGTATGGGCTAACGGGCTTGTTTACGCGGGCCCTTAACTTCCACAGTGAAAGGGACTTTGCGGCCGCTTGTGCGGTCCCCCATTCTCCATGGAGATGAATGAATAGGGTTGAGGGTGATTTCTAGCCTAACTTTTCATTGCTATAGGACTGGTAGGTTTTTGGGACATTTGATTTTACAATTGGAAGAAATTCGTAGAATTTTTCGTGATTTCTGACCACCCCTACCACAATACGTTGTCATCGCATTCATTAATCACTGTGTCAATGGATCTTATGTGATTACTGATGTCGAAATGTTATTTGGATAGCATTCATTTATCAATTGGCCAATGGGTTTTCTTTGTCGCGACCAGGCCTCCCGGTTCCTCATTTCACAGAGATCCGCCTATTTTACTGCCCAAGTCGCTTTATTTTTCGGGGCGAGTTGGCCCTCTAAAATGTGCGAGAACCCGCTCAGCCGACTAGAAACCTACATGATAGAGCTCTCCCCTCAGGGCGTGTCAAAACAACTCCCAAAGAGGGGCGAGGAGGGCGCATGGGAGGGGAATTCCTCTCGCTCTTTGATCGTTATTTTCTTGCTGCGGCTGCGCGTGACGTCCGAGTTTTTCGACACATTCAAAAATCTGTCTGCGCTGTCACCGAAGTCTTTCTATGCTCCAAGTGGGCATTCAAAAATATACAGAAACACCACTCCCTCTCTATAAATTTGCTAGATTAGTGAGTAATTACGCAAGTTTGAACTCAATAGCAGTCAATTCAATCGTATACTCGAAACCGCTTTTTACAACAAAGTGGCCCAGGATCTTTTGCCTTTCCTCGCATCACAAGTTTTTGCTGCTATTTCTCGATCTTCTCGATCACTCGTCAGGCCATCACTCATTCTTTCCTGCCTTTACTCTCCTCCGACTCCTCAAGTTCTCGCTCTCTCCATTTCGCATGCTCTCTAACTTTCTCTGACCCCAGAGAAGCTCTCTTCATATCGCACACTCTCTCGCTTTGTCTGACCGGTTAGAGCAACAGACTCTCTCATTTCTCCCTGATCTCTCGCCCTGTCTAACCAGGGAGAGAGAGGATCAACCCTCTCCTCCTCATGTTCCATCTTCGAATCGCCAACTGTCGTCGAAGAGTGTCTCTCCTCTCCACTCATTGAAAAGCCACACTCTCTCCTTCAAGCGTTTCTTTCCCCGTTTCAGTTTAGTTTCTTTCTGGATTTGAGGTCATAACACCTTCATAGGCCTGCACCCATTCGAATAAACCATATTATATGTCTGGCTCTTGAGAAGTTATGGTCGCCCTGATGCCCCATTAGTCCCAAATGATAATGGTTTACGTCACCGCATCGAATATAGCATTCACTGGATCATGGCCTAGTGTCTATTGGGGTATCCCACACGAAGGATCGCTTTGTTTTGCCTGCTCACTATTTAGCTCACCCTGATGTCCCATTAGTCCGAATGATGTTGGGTCGGATAATGGTTTACGTTACGCCAATGAAAGTAGCATTCTCCGGATCAGCCTATGTGTCTTTTGGGGCATCCCACACGAAGGATCGCTTTGTTTTTTGTTTTTTTTTTCTATTTAGCTCACCCTGATGTCCCATTAGTCCGAATGATGTTGGGTCGCCGCGGCAGACACTCTTGCTTACGTCACTGCTACACAATGTGTCTCACTTCTAACTGGAAGCGTGACGGCAGCCATTTGGACTGATGCACCTAACTCTCAAAGATACCAGCCACCAATCTGGAAATTCGCTAACGCCTTCGGCAACATTTGTTGACAATTACCTAATTGGGAAATCTTTTATATGACGATCCTCAAACCCAGGGCATGTTTTCATTCACTTATCTTCATTATTATTGATCTGTTTCCATTACTCTTATGGGGTCACCGAGACTTCTCATTTACTCGAAACATATCTGTGCTAACCCCAAGAGTTCAGTCACAAACTTTTTCTCGTTGGACTGATGTCACCTGGATCTCTTTCTTTTCCCATTCTCCATTAAAATTCCTGATGTCCCGCGGGCCGTCTTCCCATTTCGCCCATGCATCCAAAATTAAATCCATTCGAATGTTGCATCCCCTGCAGCACCCTTCTACTCTTTCCCCCGAAACTAATTCAGTTGCATTCTCTCAATTAGGTGGATTTCCTTCTCCCCTGCTGGATTTTCTTCTTCCTTTCCTCCACAGATCACGTATGTCTTACTAAATTTCGGTTGGAAGGACTCGGAAAACGGTTATCAGGTCAAGGAATCATGCGTTGGTATTCAGTTTGTTGGCAATTAACATATTTCCTTCTTTGCTCCTCTCGTCTTCTTCCTTGCCTTCCCATTCTTGGACAGATCACATCGTGAAAATTGCAATGGAATCTCCTGCGCTTCTTTCCCAGATCGAATCCTATTTAATCCTGTTTTAGAAAGCGCCTGCATTCTCTAATCATGTCCCAGAATCTGAATGCCATGGTCGTTTAGCGCTTTCTAATTTCGTTTGAATTGACAATCCTTCCTACCCTCCTTTTACCATTGCTTTTTTTCTCGTCAAGATCAGGCATAGAGATGTCTAGGCGCATCTATCTTTTGTAAATATAAGGTATATGTCTAGCCTCTACAGATATTGAGATTTATGCCTAGTTTGACTTGATTAGATATTGCTTCGCGCTTCCCCTGGTGAAAGCACCGGATACAAAGATCTTGTCAGTCTATCAATCATTGCATAAGAAAAATATAAGGGTGTCTTCTAACATTATCTTATGATCTATTTATTTATGTCTTATGCGCCTTGATAATTTTCTCCCTCCAGCTACCAAATAAACATACCTATTTGTATCACATTTCTACGCGTTAACAAAACAAGTCGATGACCGATTCAAAGAATAGGAGATCACTGTTGCTTTCGAACTCTTGTCAGGAAGCGCCTTGCCTTGGATGGTCTCTTATTTTCCAGACTGACGAAAGATAAGGCAAGATGAGGAGACTAGAACATTGCTCTACTTCTCGGTTCCCAATCACCCTCGGGGGAGCCATTGAGCATACCAGCTTTTGATGTTTCGCCGTTCAACCAGCAATCAAAACGCGTCGAGATCTCTTAATTTCCTCGTTTTTCATTTCATCTGTCGTTCTGGGTTCACTGCGATCCAGGAAGTGGTGCTCAAAAGATGGTGTCGGATGATTTTCAGCGTTGACAAGTTTTTTGCTGTTCGCTTGTTGTTATGAGCACCTCCCATGTTATCCTGACTTCCGCGTCCCGTAATCCTTCAACTGACGCGCTCGTTTTTGCACAATCAAAAAGCAAATCTCGCCCCTCACCCGCCTCATCTCCTAACGTGTCATACAACAGCCTTTATAGAGCCTATACGTACTTCTCCGTCGCCCCCCTATGCACATTCTCATCTGACCTTCGATTCCGTCTATTTCGAGTTACTTCGGTTGTCCAGATCCTTCAACTTTTCGTCTATCATCTCTTCCCCACGCCTCTCAATTTTCTAGTCAATCAGACAACACAAGATATTTTTGCCGCACCCCCCTCATTTCTTTGACCTTACCTCGTTGAGGGCTATTTTGGGAATCTGAATATATTTTTCATGTCGATATGCTTCAAGCGTTGGGGGAGCACAATCAAAAACCCATCGCTATCCGTCTCCCTCCTCTCACTCCGCTCTTCCTATTCAGTCAGACAGCACTAGATATCGGGCGGAAACAAGAGAGTCGACAGATTTTTTCGAGTCTCATCCCCCCTCCGCTCATTCCTCTTCCGTGCTCTGTTTATGCTTGTGTCTCACTCGCCACGTGGGAAACAGAGGAGTTGAGGGGAGCAGCAGGCAGCAGTGACATATATGCGAAACTGAAGAAGGGAACTCTCCTTAATTCGTATACTCTTTTAGAGCCCTGACGCATTCTTCCTAGTTCGTTCTATGGGCCTGCTGAGTCTATACAAAACTCATGCTATCTACGGGCCAGAAAAGCAATGTATCTTCATTGGAGGGAAAGCTTCCTCTCTTGGCCGGACCTACGATAGATCAAGTGAAAAGAGGAGGCGAGTAGTTGCGGAATTAGCGAGAGGGGAAAAATGGAAGAAGAAGTGGATGGAAGAAAGAATGGAGCAATTGACCAGAGTGTAGTCCAGTTGCGAGGCTAATTTATGGAGGGGTTGCAAGGAGGATTCTAGACACGGTCCGGCACTCGAAAGAGTATTCTTGGAAGCCCTTTATTCCCTGCTCTGAATAATTACTACTTCCGTCTTTTTGGTTCGGACTGTATCTTAACTTGACCACAGAAGACACAGTACTCGGTGGACTATTTTTTTGGCTGCGAAATTCTTCGGAAAGTCCGTGGACTATTCTTTGCGCGAACTCTAGCATGAAAACATGCGTCACATCCGAAATCTAATTTTTGGTGGAAAGATTGCAATCCAAAATATTCCTAGTCTGACAAAATGCTTTTCAATCTGTGCACTCTCTTCCCAAATAGCAATGCGTCACAACTGCACTCGAACTCTTCTGCAGCGATGGAACAATGGCAGTTTAGAGCTTTATAGTCCGCTTTTCTTGCAAGCTGCCAAATATCCAAGATGGCGGATTAATTGCTGTCTTAGGGTCATTCTAGTTTATGCCACCGCCTTCGGGAATGTTTTTTTAGAACTACCAAGTTACAAGACTTCTGCGTAATAGAACCATGTTTTGCCCAACTTGTTTGTTAGTAAGAATATCATGTTCCATGCATTGGGGAAGTTCCCGAAACCCGATAGCTTTGTTCGATTACTAAACTCAAGAGTTCGTAATAGTCTCTAATTTTCATGTGATCGCTATCGACCTCGAGTAAGATAAGAAGCCTACTTAACTATAGTTGAAGGGGATGGGTGCTGCCTTTTCAGCCCTCCCTTTCGGCGTCAGAGGCACATTCAAATTTATGTACCAACGCACTTTTGTTTCCCGACATGCTGTCGAAATGCCCTCGCGGTTGTTCAGCGTGTGGAAAAAGGATGAATAAATCGCGCGGAAACGAAGGCTCCCGAAATTCGACATTTTTTATTGGGCGATTAGTTCTGTAGCCACATGATTCTTTCTCCTTTTTTCCTTACACAACTTAGGTACTCTGGCACTTACAAATACGACAAAATTGCCTACGTAGGTAGACAGCGGAAATCTCCCATACATCAATCGCCTTTACTAGCGTAATTTAGAGCAAGATTGGACTAGAACGAGCCTCTCAGATTCAGAGTAGGATAAGTCCACCTCCTCCTCTGCTTCCTACTCTCATTTCTCATTGCCTTTCTTCTACTGAGGGAAGTGCGTTGTCAGTTCCTAGCTATTCTATCTGCTGTTACTTTTTTACACGTGCCCTAGAAGTCCGCTTAGTACATGCATAAAGCAGGGCTGTTCAAAAATTTTACGCACTCCTCATTTCGCAATGCTCTCTCGCTGTCTCTGACCGGCGAGAGAACACGTGAAATGAGGAGTGCGTTAAATTTTTGAACAACCTTGGCATAAAGCGTTCTCATTGATCGATAACTGCAAAGTTGTTTTGTGAGATCAAATTTACTTTACTATTCATTTTGCAGGTTTTGCTGAACGAACATCGTGATTTGTTGTTGATTGACCAACCCATCACTCCAATAATTTGTCTCCTGTCTTTTCCTACTCATGAGATAGGTAAAGCGAGAGAGAGTGCGTGAAATTGCGAGAGTCATGCCTCTCCACCTCCTCTCTCCTCGCAGATCCTGGGAATCCCTCTTCCCACCTGTCACAAGTCGATCTCTGCTGCCTGTTAGTGCTCTTTGTCCGGTCGCCGGCCAATAATAATAATATCTTATTTCAATGATATTTTGTCCTTAGTCCTCCCCCACTCTACATTCTGAATCTCACACGTGATTTTCCGTCGTTTTTTTTCTGACAGATTCATTGCGAAATGCGAAATGATTGTTATGCACACCGCGAACCATCTTTCATCCTCGGCGAAGTCTTTGAAAATTCCGGAAGCATCTTTGAAAATCGTTCGTCGTTTCACCGGAAGCTTTTCTCACGTTATCGTCGCATTCGATCGCCGAACTCGCCATTAAATATCCAGGAATTCTTCCAGTTTCGCAGCTTCTTTCCCCGTGATCTTCCGACTTCTTCGCTTCCCTCAATTTTCCTCAATTTTCCTCAACTTCAGCAATCGAGCACGTCGAACAAAGTGACTTTTTTGCTGTTGTTACTATTATGTTATGATGTGAGATCAACAATAAACTTTTAATGGTTATTTTTATGTTTAGAACAAGAAGAGATGATCTTCATCAACTCGCGGCCAGTAGATGAGCAGGCAATGCACATCAATGACATGCACAGGTGATCTTCTGATCTGAGATAATTATTATTTTTTGCTTTTTCACGCACCCAACGACGACAAATCAACGATGATGAATTTTTATTAGTTTATGAGGATCCTTTGAAACATATTCGAATGAAACGCATTTGTCAAAAATTTTAAAATTTCGAATTTTCTTTTTGTTTCTTCGCCAGACATACCGTTGGGCTTCACTATGTACACGACTGAAAATTTCGAGAATTTTTTTGCATATTCCCATATCAGGCGGCGCTCCTCACTCCATCCGAAGCAGCCGCCGACGAGCACCTGCAATTCGGCTGTGAGCCTTCTTTTACCTTCGTTTATCGCTTGAGCATTTTACATTTTTACTAGCAGCAGGAAACGATATTTTTCAGCTCCCTTTTTGATTGAATTAAAAGAAAATTATAATAAAAAGTGCCAGCGGGTCCCACCTAGCGTTGTCTTACGACTGCAAAATCGCCTGACGTGGATAAACCTTTTCCTTTATAATAAAAATATTTAGAAACTGGGCGTGCTCACCTCGATCGTCTACCTCGTGCTGTCCGCCGTGTGCATCGTCCTGCACTACCCGCTGAGGTGATTTTTGATATTTAATCTCTGGTCTTTGATCTTTAATACGTGTTATTTGGTCTGTTTAGTTTATTTGCTGGTGATAGGTGATACTTCATAGGTTGAAAGATGATCTTTGGACATTGATCGATTGATCTTATGGTTGCTTACACTCATTGATCTTCAGCCTACTAGTGTTGTTCGCTCGAGTGTTATTCGCCGAGCGCTCGCTCGACGAATGAGTGGAATGAAACCACTCGCGCGTGGAAATCCACTCGCGAATGAAAATGAAGAAATCCACTCGCGAGTGCCAAACCACTCGCGAGTGGATTTGCATTCACTCGCGAGTGAACTCGCCTCTCATTCTTCGCGCCCGTAATTGAGTTATCGCACTGTGAAGAATGAGAGGGAAGAGGATCGAAAACACTCGCGAGTGTATGCAAATCCACTCGCGAGTGCCCGAGCACTCGCGAGTGAAAAGTGAAGAATGCACTCGCGAGTGAATCTCATTCGCGAGTGAGAAGAGAGGAAACCGCTCGCGAGTGACGAGTAACTCGAAATGACAACACTACAGCCTACGAGCGAAATGAGATCCTCGGCTGAAATTTGATCAGATCCTCCGTGTTTCGAATTATTGAGCAGAAACACGACTGTTCATAGGGATACTTATCTCAAAATCTATAGAAAAAAATATAAATGAAGCCCCTGTTTTTGATTGATTGCTGAATAAATGACGGTTATTCTTTCAGTCTCCTCTGCATCCTCGTCCCCGCTCTCGTGCTCTTCTTCGTCCTCGCTTCTATCAGGCGGAAGAAGCAGATCGACGTGTGGACGTCGACGTTCATGGCGGTGAGAACAGTTACTTACGGACACCTTGAGAGAAGGCCCGTGGACAAGTCATCTCGCGTCCTTCATTGCTCGGAAAACTGTTAGACTTTGTGATAGAAGAAACATAAATAGTTCTGCTTGAGGACAGCGAAGTTGCGATATTTTTGGATTTTCATTTATACCTGCAACCCAAGCGAGATCAGTCCATTGGCAATTTGCGCGAAGTTGTACAACATCTGAAACATTTCTAAACATTTTCACCCGTTCAAAGCACATTCGAAAAAGAATCCTCCTTCACTCCCCAAATAGCTTTCAAGATCACGAGATCTCTAATCCGCGCCGCTACTTTCATGCAAAACGAGTAGGCGCGTGCAGTTTTCTTTTCTTTGACTCTCTCAGTTTCACGTGCTCTCTCGCTCTTTCTGACCTGCAAGGGAGCATCAAAAGAGCTTTCATCAGGGAAGCGGAACGACCTTAGGATGGAATTGGCCTCGTGGGAGTAAGATGGGAATAAAAGGGAGAAGTGAGGGATAGAGTACTACTATACGAACGCTACAAGGGCTGGAAGTACGAATGCTTCTCTTCATAAAGTAGGGTGCGTCCGCTCTCTGGTCGACATGAGGGATTACCGAACTAGTAAAAGAGCTGCAAAAATAAAGCGATAAAATATCAGTTGTTGCCTGGGTTCGAGAGAACGAGGGAGAACAAATCCTGAGTACGATTAGAATGTGTATGAACCGAATAATGAAATGGTGATGGATATGTTTCAGTGTTGCCATAAACTCAGCCGATTCAATGCGCAAACAATGCGACTTTCATCGATAGGGGAAAGAACAATAATATTTCAGACCCTGTGCACCTGCATCAAGGGAAATTACCATTTTTGAGTTGATTTCGACCTAGTCTCGAGGAATAATTGCTCTTCGGCATAGTTTGCGCGCTCAAATGAAACAAAAATAGTTATTTCACAAAATAAATTATAATATTCTATCATATTGCAGACCCTCGGCATCTTCATCAAGGGTGCTGCGATCATCACTTATCTCTCAGTGTTCGATGTCTCCCAGATCCCGGAGCAGAGGAAGAAGGGCGGTGGGTATTTTACATTTGAACCTGCCCCGGAGGAAGAATTGTTGGGTCAAAAAGGACTCAAGTCGTCGTGTAACTTATGGCTTACACGATAATGTATGAAATTGTTCATAAAACGTTAATAAGCGATTCTATCAACGCTTTTCTGCTTGTTTTGAGTTAGCGCGTACCCTGACACATGGGAATGTTGTTGATCTAGCCCCTGACGTAGTAGCCTCAGGCACGAGGTGTTGCGGTCCTGAGAGTGATTGACACATTGCCACATTCTAGGGAGTCTTCTAGAGATGATCGTTCATCTATTCAAGTTCTGCACAAACACCAAATGTTTTTGAGATGATCCAATTTCGAATGTGTTTCAAAAGTGCTATAAACACATTGGTAACGAAAATGAAACGATTCTCCTCCCGCCTCTATTCTAAAAAAATCAAACATCTGAGCACAATACATATTGAATAATTAACTAACTTCCAGACACTGCCCTGCACCCGAAGAGCATCTTTATCATTGTCGTGCTCATGTGCGAGGTGAGCATTTTACTTTCGCATTTCGAAACTGTCTTCTCCTCTTATTTTCCAATGCGCTCTAGCTTTCTCTGACCAACAAATAATATTTATTTATTTTAATAATAAATCTATTAGAAAATATGTGAATTAGAAAGCAATTATCGATTTATCGATTAATTGATTTTCTCACTCCTCAGATCCTCGCTCTCATCGCGGCCATCTGTCTCAAGTGGCATCTGGTCGCGTTCCGAGCCGACCCGGAACTCGTCGCTGTGGTTAATCAGAAGGTAATTGATAGTAAGAGAAAAAAGATACCGAAACTCGTGAATCGATAACTTTATCTTTTCACTCATAAGATACTGATCAAAAACGAGTGATAAATATAAATAATAATAAAATAACTGTAGTAAATCCCGAGCTCGTTGCGGTTGTGAACCAGAAGGTGATCGATAACGTTTCTACCGTAATATGTCTACCGTAGAGCTTGTGAATCGAGAACTGACTCTTTACTACAAATCGATTGTTTTCGAATTTAGAAGGAACGGCTCAGAAAGAAATCGTTAGCCTCCTTAGAGTAGCCAAAAGATACAAATAATATCTACCTGAATAGAGCAGTTATTTCACTTGCACGTCAGAGGTTTGATCCTCAGAAAACGCCCTCATAGTCCAACATCTCGCTCATAATAATTTTGCGCCCGATGCTGAAAATACTCTCCCATCAACACTCTCATTACACATTTCTTTCCATCCCCTCACTTTCCTACCCATCTCCAGTTACAAAGGCGGAGATCCCGACAGCAAAAGCACATGATGAGAATCACGAGGGTTGTTTCTTAGAATAATAAATTTACAAAAACCACCCACGCATTGTTCGAACATGTACAATGTAAAATGGGAAGAAAATGTAAATAAAATATATTTATTGACGTTTTTGCAGCGAAAAGAGAGCCGCGTCATGAGCAACGCCTCGTACGCATCGTAATCAATCGATAATCGGACCTACCCCTCATCTTTGATCTTTGATCTTTGCCCCCTTTCCCCTCTACTTGATCTCATCAAGAGATCAAAGTGCGGAACGCCTTCTCTTCATTTCACGTTTTTATTGGCATTCTGGCCTCTGGGATACTCAGTATTCCAGCAACCCGCGATCCACTTAAGAATCGAACAAACTTCGGGAAAAGCCTCTCGGCAACTACTGGTTATGGAGTATTCTGATCGGAGAGTATCCAAACCAGTTATCAGACGTGTGGTGGGTGACTCAGTGGCCAGAATACTGTATGAATGCAAAATGAGGTCTCGGCGGTCCGTATTTCGATCTCACTTCCAACCATTTCATCGTCATTCGGGATACTCAGTTGTGTGTGTGCTTACTTCCACCCCGTGCTGTATGTAAATAAATATCAATATTTTGTGATGATTTTGGTCTCGTTTCGTTCTCAATACTACGAATATGAAACATTTCACGGACCAACGAAACATGTTATACGTGACATCGAAATATTTTAAGAGCCAACTAAAAGTTTTAACGGCCAACATAATCTAACTGGCCCGGGACAGCAAAAAATGACAATAGATTTTTCTCATCAGTATTGTCGCAAGAATGCCAGGCTACAGCTGGGTCATACAGCCGTATGACACTCGAAGAATAGGGATCATCTAAAGTAAATATCGAGTTATGACTACGTGCTAGGGTTGCAAATTCAATACCGGTATCAATAGTATTGCACCCTTTTTCCCCTCCGCGTTTTGAGTGCAATAGTATTGCAAAAGTGCAATACTATTGCAATACTAGCGCTCTGATCGCTTCCCTTGGTTCCCCAACGAGAGAGTATGGGATGAGAAGAGAGCGCAGACGGGGCAGAGGAAAGCGCGAGAGAGCACTCTCTTACTTTCACACGCTCTCTCACCCTCTTCCCATGGGAAGAGGTTGGGGAGACAGTGCAATAGTATTGCATCCTTGCAATACTATTGCAATAGTTCCCCTCTCTCGCAATACTATTGAGGGGAGAGGCGGAGAAGGGAAGAGGGTGCAATAGTATTGATATCGAACTTGCAACCCTACTACGTGCTGAATCAAAGAGAGCGATTTATGGCCCATAACGCATTTGATGTGCTGACGAGGAAGAAGAATTTGAGATGAAAGGCAGATTGAGCAAAAATTAAAGCCTCTTTGCTATAAAAATGAGCGTCGAAAGCGCAGCTCTCACATTCAGTTTTTGTTTCAATGATTATTCCTGTCCTAACTGTATTCTTGTTGCTACCGAAGGATGCGCTCAGTTCCTGGGATCTGAGATCGTTTCGTTCACACTTATGTAAGCCGCATTTCTGTACTCTATTCGGAGGGATTATTCATAAGCAAGCGGTGGGCGCTCTCTCGCTCATTGCCTGCACGATCAGGGTCACTTGGAACACAGCCAATCGATCATATATCAGTTCAAATGAAAATTCAAAACATTGGAGTTTCGAAAGGGTACTCGGGTGTCCGTGATCCATCTTCTCACATCGAGAACTCATCTAGCCAGACATTGATGATACACCCCCTTTAAGCTGATAATGCGAGACTCAAGTGTGATACGCTGCCGTACCGCTCAATTTACTTGGACGATAGATGTTACTTCGCCGTCTTGAGCAAAGTACGTTTGCCATTAATTTCAACTGGCTTTTTCTTGCCAATAATGCCTTACAGATCGTGTATAGAGGAGCTCCAGACTTGTGCTCGCGCATTATGAAAGGCTCCAAGGTACATAAACTCCTCTTTAACATCTTCATTATCCCAAAAACCAAATTGAAGGTCTCAGAGAAAGCTCCTTCTGACGTATTTGATGGACTGATGGTTACGGTAAGTCGTTTTTCTAGACGATCGAAAATATAACCTCGCTACAGAAGTCAACATTCCATTTGGATAGTGACTCATCTGGTGCTAAGAACGTAATCTGCTCTTATGGTGAGTGGTGCTTCTAGCGAGATGATCGAGAGGACATGCATGTTGAATGATTAACAGGGTTCTCTATTTGGAGAATGATTTTTGAATAGCACTGGCCTCATCGGAAATCCTGAAAATTTTCCAATAAGAGAACTGTAATGATTAATTATTGAGCGTATTTGCCATCCAATGGTATTTCAGGTAGCGCCTACAATTGTGAAGCAGACACGGAACTGTATGCCGGAAGATGCCTTGTTCGCGCATCGAAGAAGATGAATTTTGCCGATGTAGGTTGCATTGTTTTAATAAAAAACAAATACAGCTTTAATAAAAATAGCAACAAAAAACCAGGCGAGAAGTTACTGCGCTGGTAAGGAAATGCAGCTTCCCGCACCCACGAACGATGTTGACAACAGACTTGTTAGAGGTATGCACAGTTGACAACCATTATATTATTATTTCTTCACTTTTTTCTTTCCTATATTCCGCAATTTGATGTTTATTCCGTCAATACTAGATACACTCAGTTTGCTGTGGTGTCTTCTCAATAGAGCACGTGGCAGCGCTACCACATGATCTACTGAGAAGACACCACTGTATTCTTCAGTATGCCGAGAATCACCTAATACCATTTGTTGACTAAATTTGCTCAGATAAACTGGCCAAGGATCCGGCTTGGGTGCAGAATTCCGCGGTTAGCGGGAACAGCTTCAAGTGGAGTGGATCCTCAAGCTTCGCACGATGGACCACTTGTGATCGTCCTGCGGACCCGAGGCTATGTTCGGTTTTAACGAAGGAAAATGATAATAATGATTACTGGTATCATGTGAGATGAGCATAACTGGAGGATACGAACAAGTTTTTTATCACATAGACTGGCAACAGATATCACTTTATCCGAAGTGCTAGAAAATGAACCTCGCTATCCTCGCGGGTAACCGTCGGCAATAATGGATAAATGCTGATGGGCCAAAAAGGAAAAAGTCATAGCGTTTCCATAAAACTCTCAACTTTTATAGGATACTCTTCAGATGCAGGCAACCAGAACGCGCTATGGGGCTGTGCAGCGGATACTGCTAGTGTGGTGGACCGGACCGGATACTGGAGCAACGGGGCAGTTAGCAATCTGTATGTTATCATCTGGACGAATGATCCCCAAAAAAATGGACAAAAAATTTTGAAAAAAATATTTTCAGGATGGATGTAGTCTGCGTGAAAAAAGCGAACAATGATTTCGCTAAAGGTAAGCTATTGGCTAATTTTATCATACCTAGACTGAAAAAAATCTCTTGACACCTTTTACACCTTTTTAGGGGTGTAGCATCAAATAGTGCAATAATTTGAAAATAAATTTAGCCGGGAAAGACCGTTCTGCGGACGCCGATTTCGTGGAGAAGACGTTGCCGACGTTACCTACAACCGTCGTCAGTAAACCCTCATCAAACGTACGTTAACAGTGTTAGCACAGGGGCGGTTATTCGAATATTCAAACGTTGTGAATAAGGCATTCTTCAAATTTACATCTGTACACCTTTTTTAAACAATGCTTGTGGCGTTTTCTGAGCAATTCGGTTGTTGGGTATAGCAGTGCCTTCGCCTAAGGATCGCCACATCAGAAAATTTAAAACATATTATTTTTTGTCGTTTCCAGAGTGCACCCTTCTTCGAGAACGATCCGACCATTCCTCCGACTGAGAAGAGATTGATACCATCGGGAAAAGAACTTCTGAATAACGCTGATGGGGTGAATTTTCGGACTTGATTCCTTCCTTCTTTCATTCCGTGATGTAGTACATACCTAGAAAAAAGAGGCCTCCTTCTCCTCGATTCTCTCATATCTGTCTGCGTTGTGCGCCAGAGCCTGGCTCATCATGCCAAAAACTACCACGCATAAAATACCCATGTGCACACCAAACTGAAACTGGTTAATGAATCGAAACTACAGTAATCCAGCTACAGTATCCTCATTCAGGGCGTTCCTCCAGCAGAGTTCCTCACCAATCTGTTCATGTACTTGAACCCAAGCAAAGGAACCCACGCCTACTGTAAGAATCGACTACCGTAACTACTGTAACTACCGTAACCTCGGCCATCGTAGGTGCTACTGCGGCCTGCCTTTCTACTATACGCCGGGAAGGTTTCACCGGACCCCCGTCGTTTCGCGGAAAAATAATTGCTGCGAATGAAAAAGCAAAAGCAGCAGCAGAGAAAGCCTGTCCCGGAGGCAAGCTACGGTATCCCTGATACCGTACTTGATTCTTTTTACCTTGTCGATTTACTTCAGTAATCTTCTACCGACTTGGGTTTTTCAAGAAGGGAAACATTTATCACCATGATTTGAGTAATGATGTGAGTTTCACCACTTCATGACTATTTTATGGTTAATAATAATAATAATATTTATGCGTATTTACAGGAAATAACGCGGGTACAAATGAAAATTATGATTAATGATATGTGTGAATTAGCAACAATGACATTAAGACAAGTTGGTTATTCAGAGGGACTGGCATTTAATATTCCGGATTTTACAACTAGTCTTGCCGCTCTGGGGAAGAAACTGTGCTGTCTGTAGTTCGAGGATGCGACATTATTGGTAAAGTTGATGCCGTTTCTAGTAAAGTAGTAACAAAAGTGGTGTGGTTTCCGCTTTGATATTTTGTATTTGCCTCTCAGAAGATTTCTGGCTGTCTTCAAGTCTATGTCCACTCTACGCTTTTCTAATGAAGCAATACCTAGTTGGGCGTTCCTATCTGCAGATCTGGGCATGGTTTGCCACGTTGCCTTGTGACAACGCATAAAGAGCCTTCGGGTGAAGTAGTTCTGTACTTTCTCAAGAATCTTTTTGTCGCGTGGGAGGTATGGGTTAAAGACCATCGATGCGCTTTCTAAAATGGGTCTAATGTAGATAGAGTAGGCTTTCATGAGTACTTCTATGTTCTGGGTCCGGAGCGCTCTAAGTATGGTGTGACAGGCAGTTTTGCTTTTCATGGCAATCGAATGGCAGTGCTTTGAGAAAACTAGGGATTTTTCAATTGTGAAGCCGAGGTCCTTGACTTCGGTCTTTTGCTCCAGTTTAGTGATGCCTATTAAGTACTCCCTCATAGGGTTTGCTCTTCCTAGATGCAGCGAGTTGCACTTGTGTGCTGCAAGGGGAAGTTGCCATTCTTCAGACCACGCAACAATGGTGTCAATTGCGCTTTGCAGGGGAATACTAGCTTCACCTCTCCTAAAAGCGCGATAGATTTTGATGTCGTCAGCGTACATGCGTGCAATGACCCCATCATTCTGAACAAGTGAGGGTATTTCCGAGGTGTAAATCAAAAACAAGAGTGGGCCGAGTACAGATCCTTGTGGGACACCGCTGGTTACGGGAAAAGAAGTCGACAGAGTTTCGCGCACTCTTACTTGAAACGTTCTGTTAGTCAAGTAGTTAGCTATCCAAGCTGTGGTTTTTACCGAGAGGCCAATAGCTCCTAATTTGTGTTGAAGTTTGGGATACGACACTCTATCGAAGGCTTTAGCGAAGTCAAAGTAGATGACGTCTACAGGTTTGCTCTCGCTAACGGAACTTGTCCAATGCTCCAGAGCGTCAAGCATTTGGAGTTCACGGGATCGCCTCTTTCTGAATCCATATTGCTCGTCTGGGAAAATATCCAGATCCTCGCAATGTGAAATAATGGTTTTGCAGAGAAGTCTTTCAAAAATGCGGCAGAATAGTGAGGTTATGGAAATCGGTCTGTAGTTGAGAGGGTTGGAAAACGGAGGCGCTTTCTTAACTGGAGTGACTATTGAGTGTCGCCAAGGTGAGGGAACTATCCCTGTTTCGAAAGAGTGGCGGAAAATGATTTCTAGTGGTTCAGAAATGGGCACGGCTATCTTTTTAATGTAACCAAGGTCGATGTTTTCTGGTGTTCTACAGGAAGAGCGCTTCCAACGTTCAATAAGAGAGCATATTTCATGCCTCAAAAACGTTGGATCTAGGTAGCACTATCTGAGAGGGCTCACCTACCACCGTACATGAAAAAATAGAATATTCTGAAAAAAATGCCCTAAGCATTTGGAGTTCACGGGATCGCCTCTTTCTGAATCCATATTGCTCGTCTGGGAAAATATCCAGATCCTCGCAATGTGAAATAATGGTTTTGCAGAGAAGTCTTTCAAAAATGCGGCAGAATAGTGAGGTTATGGAAATCGGTCTGTAGTTGAGAGGGTTGGAAAACGGAGGCGCTTTCTTAACTGGAGTGACTATTGAGTGTCGCCAAGGTGAGGGAACTATCCCTGTTTCGAAAGAGTGGCGGAAAATGATTTCTAGTGGTTCAGAAATGGGCACGGCTATCTTTTTAATGTAACCAAGGTCGATGTTTTCTGGTGTTCTACAGGAAGAGCGCTTCCAACGTTCAATAAGAGAGCATATTTCATGCCTCAAAAACGTTGGATCTAGGTAGTTTCCCGGGTTAGGGGGGTCAACAGTGGGGACTATTCCGTTGTCTTTCGTGAAGACACTAGCGAAGGCTGTAGCGAGAAGATTCGCTTTACCTGTGTCATCCATTACTACGGTTCCGTCGCTTGTTTTCAAACCTTCTACTCCCCTCTGTTTGTTGGAGCAGCGTTTCATGTAACGGAAGAACTTGTTTTTGTCTTCGCTATCTATGACTTTCTTTTCGATAGTCTTGTGATAGCGAATCATTTCTTTTCTAAACGCTCTATTCAGTTAGTAGGGTTCGGAATCGGGACCCTTTCTCGCACCAGACGATTAGAGATCAGAAATAGCGCGCGAAAAAGAGAGAGAGAGAGATAGAGTTCTCTTATTGGAAAAATTCCGGATTTCCAATAAGCCGAACAAGGGGATTAGATTGCACTCGCGACAAGAGAGTGTGAAGAATGAGGAGACTATTGGAAATCCATTAGTGTTATTGGAAAATCATTTACCAATAAGAGAACTCTAGAGAGAGTGACAGCTAGCTAAGAGGGTCGGGAGTCCCAACTTTCGGAAGTGCCGATCCCGAATATGCAACCGTAATTGTAACTCGCCTGCGGTAATTCCCGTATTTCAGAAGGGTATCTTCGCAGGTTACGTACCGTTGGCATCTCAGTGCGGAGCCTACAGAGCCATGAGGGCGTACATCGGATATGGGGGAGGTAAGCGTCGTAATTTGCTTATCTTACTACCGTTTCGTGAGATTCATTTCCATTCTACGCGTAGCAAAACGTTTGACGAAAGTAAGAGGCGGCGGAGAAAGGAAGGGGCCGGGAGGAGGCGAGTGATCTACCTGCTCCTCTCCCCCTTCATTTCTCCTAGGCAATTGATAGCTAAAAACGCATGAAAGCATCGTAATTTGCTATAAAACTTTAGCGATTCGATATCGTAATCCAATTAATATAATTGCAGATTTTTTCTACACAGTTGGCCCTAGCAAAGGAAAGGGCGTCCGTTATGAGGGAAAGGCTTTGTTCTACGTCTGGCATTGAATAATATCGCAATAAATCTATTAAACTGTCATATTTGTTGCTGCATTTCAATCAACTACAGATACCCTAGAATTCGCTCTAGTTTATCTTGACCAGTTTCTGACGGATAGGGAAACAAGGATGCTGGTCAGCAACAGTGGGGGGATAGGCATCGCACCTTTTCAAATCGGAGGAATTCTGTAAATGCTCACTTCCAACCATTTCATCGTCATTCGGGATACTTGGTTGTGCATGTGCTTACTAGCTCCGTGCTGTATGTACATAAATATCAATATTTTGCGATGATTCGTCATTTGCTTCTCACTGCAGGACAAATAATGATCATTTTAGAGAATGTATCTTACGATCAGTGAATATCCCTCTATCGATATTTCAGAGATCATAAGCGGTCTTTGACCTTTGATCTTTGCCCTCCATCTGATAGCGAATACTGAGTAAGAGGATCAATAAGAGGGTAAGCGCGGAAAGCGCGCGATTCAAGGTGATAAGGAAAATGATTCGTGAGGTAAGACTCTCCACAATATTGCCTGCTCTCTCGCCTCTCTGATCGGTGAGAAAATGCGCCGAATCAGGAGATTTCGTTTGAAGTAATGAGGGAGTGACTCAATCACAGATGAAATACACGCCCGATTTGGCACTGCACGTCAAGTGTGGAAGCGGCACGGATTTCTTAGAAAGCGATACAAAGATCATTGCTATCGCTCAGGCCATAATTGAGCGTGAACTTGGACCACTTTCGGAATATGTTTCGCCATAGCACTAATTAACTCAATCAATGTTCTTGCGAATACCGCTGGTGATAGTGTTGGCCAAAATATTTCACAATGAGTCATCGTTACCATACCGGAAGATACAAGCTTTAGCTCATGACAGTACTGTACCGGTGTGTGACACCAAACCAGACATCATGACTCTCGCTGCCTATTTTTACTGCTTATCCAACCAACGATCGCATCAAGTCACATCACACGCCTAATTTTCATCAGAACTCTCTCATTTTCTCATGATCTCTCGCATTTCTCTCACCTGCGATAGACCACGCGATTTTTAGAGACCGATCCATCACATCCAATCAGCTATCCTTATCTATCAGGCGCTTTTCCTCCCCTTCTCTTTCTACTCCAGTCTCTTTCTCGCTCGCACGATAGTAATCATAGGTAGATAAGGCCCCGATCTCTAATTCTCTTCAAATCCCATGTTCTCTCGTTGCTCTAACCAAGAAAAGTTCATTACGAATGAAGAAACTGCTTCGTCTTCAGTCATTTCCACTGTAGATAAGAAGAGCTGGGAAGAAGAAAAAAGAGAATAACGTAGGAAAGGAAAGGAAGAGTGAGTGAAGCTTGAGTTTGGGTGTATCCGAACCCAAATCGAAACCGATTGACGTGAATTTGTCGTTTTCCTTTGATCTTTATTCGTATGTTTTATAGAGAGAAAAGATAACATTTAACAATATTCATCACCAAATTTACAACAATCACTTATTTTTACAAAAAAAATCTAATTTTACAAGAAAATAAACGGCGTTTTGTTCTTTCCAATGGGCGCCCGTTAGTTCACACGATGTTATGCTAGGATGTTTACAGTAATTACAGTAATACCGAAAATTGCCTGATCTACAGCGTTACAGTATGCACAGAAGATCGCGCGGGATCAGGGATGGTGGTTGTACAGTGGTTGGTGGTCTTTGATCTTTGATCTTTCTAGACGAGATGGTATGATGGTGGAGTTCGAACTCGAGACCGTAGGTGGATGATGTCGTTAGCCCTAGCCAATCAATGGCTGAGCATGGGAGCAAATGGGGAAGAGGTAGTCGGAGATGCGGGAAGGGAAGCGGACACGGTAGGATACGGTAGTGGAGTATGGGGTACGGTGGAGTACGGTAGCGGCGTATGTGGATGGTACTGGACGAAATTCATGTGGTTTGGAGACGGTTGGAGTCGATGGGAAGGGACGGAAGCGGGGGAGAAGTGGCGGGATTCTGAAAATTTGAAATATTTTTTGGTTTAGAATCAGAGGAGAGAGATGGGCATCATTTCCGCGGGGTTTCGAAAACAAAACATGAAAGAGCATGAGCTGTAAGCCGCTTTAGTATGCAAACAGGCAGGTAAGCCGTACAGTATCCCAGTATTATAGCATTACCGTAACCCGGCTACCGTACCCCTACCGTACCTTTCTTCGGACGGTCCGGCAGACAGTGCACCAGGGAGAACTTGCGCTTGACAATGGCCTTCTTGGGGATTTTCTTCTCGCGTTCGAGCAGCTCCTGGGATACGGTAGTTACTACGGTATCTTGGGCGGAAAAATCGATACGATAATCAGGGATACGGTAGGTTACGGTAGTTTACCGCTTGGAGAAATCGATATGCTACATCAGGGGTACGGTAGGTTACGGTAGGCTACCGTACCTTGTATCTCCTCGCTGGCGAGAATCTCAACGCGAGCTCCTCGTTGCGTAGGGCTTGCTCGCGCTGGCGGACTGAAATTGATTTGGTTTTCTAAAGCGGGACACCTTCGGATTAGGTAAACCCGAGATTAGTTGCATATGATCTGCACGTGAAACTCAATTTTTTTCTCGAAATCTAGAATACAGTGAATAAGATTATTCACTGTTCACTGTGATTAGGCATGGCGAATGAAGAGACTATTTCAAACACACGTTGTTGGGAGCTTTTACTCTTTAGTCGTCTTAAGTGATGCCCTCACCTGGATCGGGTCTGACATCGGGCGGGATCCTCAGCATCTGCTGCTGTTTCTGAGTCGGGGTCGTCTCTCGGGACTTTCTCTGCTCCATGACGGTGATGTCCTCGCGGATTTCCGAGACGATCTCTTTGATCTTTGCCGCTGCAAGGGGCACGGTTAAGGAATCTCGAGGTTACTGTACGTCACGGTAGGCCAAAGTTATGCTAGAGACACGGTAGATCAAGAATATGTATACGGTAGGATTACGGTAGGTCAACGAACCGGAGCTGTCCGTGCGCTGGCGGAACTCGGCCTTCTTGATCGAGTCGATCGAATCGCCGAGCAGGGAGCTGATGGAGTACTGTGCCATGCCTGGATACGGTAGGATTACGGTAGGCATCAATCGATATTCTGCTGAACCAGAGGGTAACACTGCCATTGTGCAATCCCATGAAATAGGACCCGTGCTTTCGAAAAGAAGTGCTTCCTGTTGAGTAACCTAGGGATACGGTAGCCAATCGATAGCTGACTTACTATCGTCAAAGAAGTGGAGCGAGATGTCGCATTCAGGTCGCATTCCCGATCGATAATCAGGGCGGGGGTACGGTAGGTCAATCTGTCAAATTCCCAATCGGACACAAGTGACCGATGAGAGAGAAGATGAATAGTGAATGTGGAGAGAAGAATTGAGGCGTTGAGTGATAATACCAGTTACTTTTATGGCTGAATCGCGGCATGATTAGAGATAACGGGAAAGGGAGAGACGCGAGGGATAATAGGTGATAGGTATACTGATAAGGATAGGAGGGAAGAACTCTGGAACCGGGGTGAAGGAGGGAAGAAGATGTCAAGCACGAAGCGAAAAGAGACATTTTGACGCCTGAATTCGTGATTCTTGGAAGAACCAACCATTAAGTTCAACGTATTACTCAGGGTGGAATACGATGCGACCATTGCGAGAAATGATTGATCTCGCTTCATTATCGACTCTGGAACCGAGAGAGAAGGAGAAAGACGTCAAGCACGATAAGTTGTGTGGAAAAGAAGAGACAGAGTGGCTCGGGTTGACGAATTCGTGATTAGGTTTGGTTGATAGAATAGTTTTTGGAGGTCGGTCTTCAACAAGAATATTGCTCAGCAATTACGAAAGCAATCAATCATTATCGACTCTGTGGCAGAAATGAGAGGAGAAGAAGGGGTGTCACGCACAATTTTCATGAGCGAAGGGAGACAGTTTGGAGCCGGAGTTCATGATCCTGGGTAGGTCACTCGGCAATAATCTGGACATAATGACTATCCGGCTCCTATGATGAAGGATGGAATATGTTGAAGCCGTTGTGAAACTAACGCATCATTATCAACTTTGGCTTTGACAAGCGAAGCAGAGATGTCAAACGTCATGCATTGATTGGGCAAAGAAAGGCAGAGCTGATTTTGTGTGATTGAGCCAATCTTCTCTCGAATTCATTATCCATTTCGAATTTTATTGACTGCTGAAATTATTCTCGAAAAGCTCTCAAGATAGCTCCAATTGTGGATTGATTGACTGTGAGCGGAGAGACAGAATGGCTCTTCGAATACAGATTGACCTTGTTGGGTTTTCTATCTCATGTGGTTCTTCGAACTCGAGTACGGTACACAATTACTTGAGCTTGAGCAAAAATATTCAAAACTATAATCTAATTTGTTCAAGAATCAATCAATAATCGAGAACAACGCAATTTGCATTCAATCAATTATTCATCCTATTCTTCACCCTATTCTCCCCTCTCCCCTCTCCCCTCATTCTCTACTCGTCTCCTCCTCTCAGGCGGTTCGTCCGCAATGGGATGCACGGCTTCCAGGCGAAAAGTTTGTTTTTTTCGTTATTTTTGGTATTTATTTTCGAAAATACGATATTTTCAGCCTGCACTAGCGGCCAACGGGAAGCAGCCCGATTCGAACCCGAGCAATGTGAGGATGAGGATGATCTTTGATCTTTGATCCCTCACCTGATCTTTGATCTTTGCAGAGCGATAAGCCCTCACTGAAGAACTCGACGAATTCCTTGACGGGATCAAAGAAGGACGTGAAAGACGACAAGAAAGGAGAAATTTCCGAGTCAAAACCGGGCAGTCAAACGGACATTTCGAGACTACTCACGGAGGTAATCGATGATACAGTAATCCTGTCGCCCGGAGGAATACTGTAATCGAGAAGGATGCTGTACGATCCAGTCGATACTACCGTATCCCTCTCTGCCTGGGTCACGGAAATCGATTGGGATACTGTAAATCAGTATCATTATCGACCGGGTGACTACAGTAATCGAGAGGAATATTGTATCACCCTATCGATACTACCGTATCCCACTCGATGTCTATCAACGTAGTCTATTGGGTTACTGTAGTAATCGATATTACCGTACCCCCGACGATTGACGAGCTCGAGTAATCATAGAGATATTGAAAGACGCAATCTATACCACCATATCCCTTCCATATCATGGTCTCGGAAAGCTACAGTAATCGATCGATGGGCTACCGTACCTCTCCCATTGCAGAAAGAGGGCAAGTCAGAAGAGCCGAAAGAGCCGACTGAGAAGAAATTGAAGACACTCGAGGTTGGAATTGACGACTGACTTTATTAATTGAAACTACCGTAATCCAGGAGAAATCGGCCAAAATTCCATCGGTCGAACCATCAACTGACGGAGGAGATAAGAGAAGTCAAGAGAAAGATGCAATTGGAAAGACGCCCAGTACGGATGATAAGGTAAAGGAATCAGTAATCGATCAGTTATCGATTGGATACCGTAATCGATACGTTATCGATCACCTACCGTATTATTCAGCTACCGTGTGCAACTCCACTGAAAGACGGTCAGAAACTGCAGCCTCCGAAGCCGGACAACGGAGAGTACATCAACTTCAATGATGTCCTGAGTGTAAGTTATCGATTGATTGGGGTACTGTAGCTCACTTATCGATCTACCGTAATCCTGAACATTTCAGGACGAATTCTCTGAGGATGAAGACGATAAAAAGAAGGAGAAGAAGGATGGAAAGAAGGAAGAGAAGAAGAAAGAGGGAAAGAAAGAAGGGAAGAAGGAGGATAAAAAGGAGGATAAGAAGGAGAAAGAGAAGGAAAAGGAGAAGCCCAAGGAGAAATCAAAGGAGAAGGATCAGAAGGAGACCAAACCGACTGTGCAGACCGCAGTTACTGCGCCAAAGCACGAGAAGTGAGTTACAGTATGCCCTCCCCGTCACCAAACTACAGTACTTATCCCGAGGTACAGTATCGTTACCGTAATCGTTCCAGACCGAAGTCCAAGAACAAATCCGCTCGTTCGGCGAAGGAAAAGGGAGAGAAGAAGAAGGATGAGGGAAATGGAGTGAAGAAGCCGGATGGAATGAAGATGCATGAGACAAAGTGAGGAAGATCAAAGATCAAAGATCAATGATCGAGAAGGGATGGATGGAATACGGTAGCCCGGTTGGGAATTGAGGCTTTTGAGTATGCGGGGTACGATACGATACTATTGGATGCATCATGATCTTGTATGATAGGATACTGTCTCTAGATAGGCTACGTTAGGGTGAGGATACGGTATGATACCGTAATCGACTAATCAATAATTATCTCAAATTTTGCAGGGACGCAGTGAAGAAAATGCGGACGGGCGCTGCTCGAGCGAGGCAAGCGCCCCATGAAGATACACTGTATCAGGTGAGGAGAGGGGGAGATCAAAGATCAAAGATCAGGGTTCAAAGATCAAGTATCAAATATGCGGGGGAAGGGATCACAGGTCAGGCCTGTGCGATCAAAGATCAAAGATCATAGATAAGAAATCGAAGATCAAATCCCAGGTCCCTCATCGAATGCCCGAGGTCGACTTCACGAAATTGCACTGAGCCGACCGATGAAGAGACGAAAGACATTAGCCATCTATCGGGAAACGGGAACTTATGAATAAAGTGTCGTGTACGCATGAGAGTTGAGGAGAAATATTGATACGTGTTATTGTTATGGAAGGCTACAGTATCCGATTAATGCCGTAGAAGCACCGGTGCATACATGGGAAACAGCACGTTTGCATGAACATTTATCGATTTCGGTTAGTGGAATCGAATTAAATAGGAGAATCGACAGCAATCGGAGAAGAGGCCGAAGGCATCATCTGCAATTATTTTTTTCCGTTGATCTATTCATCTGAGATCTCACCGTCCTCGTCTTAGCGCCCAGGAATCAAACCTCCAGCATCCTTGATAATAGTGCCGCTTATGTTGCGAAGGGTGCCCAAAGCACATCCGATTGTCTGGCCCTCTGTCGTGACTGAAAACAATAGATTTCTCGACCAAAGAATGCAAATAAATCACTGACCTGGATGTGTACCTGCACTCACGACGCCTCCGAGAACATTTCCCAACTGGCCGACAATAGTTTTGCCGAGCGAACCGAGTCCTTGAGAGGCAATGCACTTAGAAAATACGACAGGATTGGGAACTTGAAGGCCAATGTCGGGCACGTTGCACTGTTGAAGTTTCGTGCAAAAGATGGTGGAGCTATTAGGGCCATTCTGATTCGTGATCGACAGGCAATCTCTCAGGATACAAGAGGTGTTGAATCCGGAGTCACAGAGACAGGTCAGAGATTCGTAAAGCGCCTCTTCAGCGATCTTAATTGCACCGGAACCTGCGTTGAGCACATTACTGTTCTCCATAAATTGCTCGACTTGGCAGAGCATGTCCTTGATTTGGCCGACAGTTAGCTCTTGTGGCCTGTGGTTGAAGTAGAGTACACGAAAGCAAGAAGTATCCAGAGACGAGCCATCTGAAAAGACTTACAGTCATGTCGGTTCAATGCGGTCGGTCAGGAGAAATCAATGCACAGGAGCCAAGAGGCTGATTTGGAGGGTGCGGAAAGATAGTAAAAAAATGAAGTGAGGATTGAGCTGAGCTGTAACGTTTTATAGCACCCGATTTTGAATATGCGTGGTCACAGCCACGTCAAAATATGGGCGAACTTCGACAACAGTCTCTCCTCATTTCGCAGTCTCCCTCTTGTAGTCTAGCTGCGAAATCAAATGAGAAAGTGAGATAGAAACATTTTCGTGTCACTGCTTAAAAACATCCCAGCCAATAACATGATCAGATTTATGTCTGTCTGGAGGATTTATTGTCTACCCTTTTCGATATTCCAATTGTGTATCATTTCATCATGGCCCATTTCCAGAAGCTTGATATGCTACTGTATGTTGAAGTTGTGTGACGGCTGTCTAGACAATTCAATGAAAGGCCATTTTCAATAAACTTTTGAGTATCACATCGACAGACATCGCAGTACGAAATCGCTTCGCTATGATGTTTTGGATCCAACGAATGTTTTTGAAATAGGCCATGATTTAGTGATACACAATATGATATTGAATATCGACAATCATAGGGGCAGACAGACAATCCTCCAGTTAGATATAAATCTGATCATGTTATTGGCTCGGATGTTTTCAAGCAGTGACACGAAAATGTTTCTATCTCACATTGTCGACCGATTTCGCAGCTAGACTACAAGAGGGAGACTGCGAAATGAGGAGAGGCTGTTGTCGAAGTTCGGCCCATATTTTGTCATGGCTACGGCAACGCTTATTCAAAATCGGGCACTATAAAACGTTACAGCTCAGCTCAAGCCTCACTTCATCCTCATCTTCCTCCTTCTTAAAGGAGGCGTCCCACGAATATCTGGCTGACTGAGTTCTCAATGTGAGATGATGGGTCGTGGCTACCCGATAGCACTTTCGAAAATCCCATGTTTTCAATTTTCGTTTGAACTGAGTTATGAGCACTTGGCTGCGTTCCAAGTGACCCTGAAACGCAGGCAATGAGCGAGAGAGCGTGCAAAATGAGGAGAGCGTCCCTCTCATTCCTCACTTTGCATAGTTGCCCGCGCGGTTCGTGGGACGCCTTCTTTAACTATCTTTCCGCACCCTCCATATCAGCCTCTTGGCTCCTGTTCATTGTTTTTCCTGACCGACCGCATTGAACCGACGATGACTTACGATTAACCGATGTAAGATGACTGCAAATCTTTTCAGATGACTCGTCTCTTGCTACTTCTTGCCTTCGTCTTCTCTACTTCAACCATCGGTGCACAGGAGCTAACTGTCGGCCAAATCAAGGACATGCTCTGCCAAGTCGAGCAATTTATGGAGAACAGTAATCTGCTCAACGCAGGTTCCGGTGCAATCAAAATCACTGAAGAGGCGCTTTACGAATCGCTGACCTGTCTCTGTGACTCCGGATTCAACACCTCTTGTATCCTGAGAAATTGTCTGTCGATCACGGATCAGAATTCTCCTGGAAGCTCCACCCTCTTTTGCACAAAACTTCAACAGTGCAACGTGTCCGACATTGGAATTCAAGTTCCCAATCCTATCGTATTTACCAAATGCATTGCCTCTCAAGGACTCGGTTCACTCGGTAAAACGATTGTCGGACAGTTGGGAAACGTTCTCGGAGGCGTCGCGAATACAGTTGCCCATCCAGGTCTGCGATTTTTTGAATTCGTTGGTCGAGAAAACTATTGTTTTCAGGCACTACAGTGGGCCAGACAATCGGAGGAGCTATGGGCGTCGTAGGAAACATCAGTAGCACTCTCATCAAGGATATTGGAGGTTTGCTGCCTCTTGGACACTAAGATGAGGTGAGCAAACACTTTTTTTCAATTTGTGTGAAAACAAGATGAAAAGATTAGCAAATAAATATATTACAGATGACTTCGGCTTCTGCTCAGATTGCTGTTGACTCTCCGTTTTTAATGGATTCCAAACACCGAATTTGATAAATGTTCATGCAAAACGTGTTGCTTGGTGTACATTATAAATTTTTTGAAAGAATTTTGGTATTGGGAAGAGTGAAATTTATGGGATGTGGTATCATTATTAGGGCTGGTCGCTCGAGCTATTATTGAGCTCGAATTATTATTTCAGATGTACTTCTTGAACATTGTCTTCTACTGTATACATGTATACATTGACAAATATCTAAATTTTAATTTCCGGAAATATTAAAAATATTGCGCGTTCAATTGCGCAAAGTAAATATCTCGCTCATGTCGCAGGGTTTTAACAATAGTGCTTTCGTTGTTCGGTCCTTCCTTTAATTTGAATATTGATAAAATTAAATAAATTATCACACCGTTTTCGGTTTGTTGCGAAGATACATCATCATCACAAAATAACTCAGACCGTATCTGCGGAAAAAATAATGTGTTTTACATGTGCAAAAAAACTTACAGAGTAAAGTAGAAGTCATAAAAGGCCATGGAGAAATATCGGATTGCGCTCAAATTTACGGGAAGAAACAAGTACAATGCATAAGTGGCAAAGCCTGGCATATTGAAGACAATTGTCGGGCCAGCAAAACGAATTAATTTCTGAACGTTCTTTAGCTTATTTGATTTGACAAAAAGATTACTTCGAAAATTTTCAGATTTTCACGAATCTGATAAGTTCGGTTAATGGAGTAGTTGTCGATTCTGAAATAAAGTGCTCGAATACAGCTTCAGGCATCTTCGTTAGTAATCTTCGAGTCGTTACCTAGCGCCCTTCTTCAAATATGTCATTATTCTGATATTCAGGGTATACACGAATGCAACGCACTGAAAGTATTTTGTTTTGAGGGTTTGTCGGCGTTTTTGGTCGAGATTCTAGGAAATATTTTTGCAAAAAGGTTAAAAAATACGCACAGCAGCACTTCCACTTACGAGCGCAGATACAAACAGGTAATGATTTTGCACCGTCAGAATTTCTGTAAACAAGAAAGAACAATAACAACTGATAAATGGCAATTACCATACGAGTACAAGTAAGCGTTAATACAACCGGATATTTCCATAATCATCAAACTAATTAGTGCAATGGGTACTGTTTCTGTGCCTTGTCTTTCATACCTGTTACAACAAAAGATGAGTATTATTATTTTTTTAAATCAATACCAATTCCACAGAAATGTCGCGACGAAGCGTTCAAAAGAAACGGCACACATTCTGAGATGAAATAAAGGTATTTGAGATTGCATTGAGTTTAACTAACAATGATCCCAAACATCCGATGAAACAATTTTTGTTTAAGAGAGCGGATCTGAGAAAATTCACCATTTGATCCCCTCCCCGGACATTGGAGCAGGACTTTCGATTCCGGCCACCATACTCATAGGGCCTGAGGGGCCTTTGACCTTGTTTACAAAAATGATGACGTCACTGGCCATGTTGCGAAATGCGGCGCGCCAGGTGCGGGCAAGTGGTAAAATGATGAAAATTCATAACTTCTCAGCCGAACAAGACAGAACCAAAATTTCTTTTGCAGTATGTGAGGCATGCCCAGAGTGTGTCATATCACTATTAGGATCTAAATTTGGGCGATCCCGATATTGAATTTGGGAGTTCAAATTTCACATTTTTCGAGTTTTTATTAAGGCCCAGCCGTTTGGGGTCAACTTTTCTTACGCCTGGGTGGACTCTACATCCTCGCCTATTAATCCCCCCACATGCCGAACAAATCGGGAAATGAAGATTTTTGAAAAGTTGATTTTAGTGATTCGGAGTCTGTCTACGTTTGATATTTCTGACTATGCTGTGTCACTGTCAATGGGACTCCAACTGAAAACCGACCAAATGGTGATGACACACCATCATACGAATGTTTATCACCATTGGAGTTGGATCCGCGACAATGACTTTTTTGACCCATGACCCGGGGTTCATGCCTCAAAAGTGAGCCATGACCATGAACCCCGGGTCATGGTCCGAAATGGACCGAAAAAGTCATGGTGGGGAAACTTCAAGTACTATACACCGATGTGTGCTACAGTAGCCCAGTAATATATTGGAACCGAAAACACCGTATTCCGACATAGGCAATATTGAGAACTGATTTTTTAAAAGAAATATGGCACTAATCCCGTTTGCTGCACCTGTAGAACGGTGTTTTCGGTTCCAATATATTATTGGGCTACTGTAGCATACATCGGTGTATAGTACTTGAAGTTCCTCCACTATGACTTTTTCGGTCCTTTTCGGACCATGACCCGGGGTTCATGGTCATGGCTCACTTTTGAGGCATGAACCCCGGGTCATGGGTCAAAAAAGTCATTGTCGCGGATCCAACTCCTATGGTGATAAACATTCGTATGATGGTGTGTCATCACCATTTGGTCGGTTTTCAGGTGGAGTCCCATTGACAGTGACACAGCATAGTCAGAAATATCAAACGTAGACAGACTCCGAATCACTAAAATCAACTTTTCAAAAATCTTCATTTCCCGATTTGTTCGGCATGTGGATCAACTTTTCAAAAATCTTCATTTCCCGATTTGTTCGGCATGTGTGGGGATTAATAGGCGAGGATGTAGAGTACACCCAGGCGTAAGAAAAGTTGACCCCAAACGGCTGGGCCTTAATAAAAACTCGAAAAATGTGAAATTTGAACTCCCAAATTCAATATCGGGATCGCCCAAATTTAGATCCTAATAGTGATATGACACACTCTGGGCATGCCTCACATACTGCAAAAGAAATTTTGGTTCTATCTTGTTCGGCTGAGAAGTTATGAATTTTCATCATTTTACCACTTGCCCGCACCTGGCGCGCCGCATTTCGCAACATGGCCAGTGACGTCATCATTTTAGTAAACAAGGTCAAAGGCCCCTCAGGCCCTATGAGTATGGTGGCCGGAATCGAAAGTCCTGCTCCAATGTCCGGGACATGGTCACTTTTCCCAGATCCGCTCTCTTAAATTTGCTACGGAAAAGAGTAGATCAGAATCTGGAAGATACGTAGTCCACAGAACAGCTCCAATCAGTTATACCGGTCCACTCAATCGAAAATGCTTGATAGTACAGGGTGCGCCATAATTATAGCGACTAATTATCAAACAACCATAACTTTAGTACCGGTTCAATATTTGAGCTGTGGCGTGAAGGTTATGATGATGAACCCTCCTAACGTTTATATTTTAAATTTGGCGTTATTTGGTTTTGTCGTGTTGGAGTTATGTGATGAGTTCTGAACCCATCGCGGGGATTGGGTCTTACTGTCCAGTGGTAATTCTAAATTCTATTTTTTAAAATTGAAAATACATATCGCCTAGATCATTTCTGTGCACAGGGACTTAGCGTACATCATAACAAGTAAAGGACAGAAATGCCTATATTCGTTGCTGCTTCCTTCCTGAAATAAATATTGAAAGGCTTAACCTTAAAATTCTGCATTTTTCCGACTTTGTTAACGAATATCTCAGGAATAATTGAAGGCATACCAATGAAATTCTGTCACCACTAAAGCCTAATAACATAATATCTTGCTTTGAAATCTGAGCGCTTTCGGGAACACTACGGCCGAGAACGGAGTTTCTAACTTTTAGGTAGAATATCGAAGTCCGCGATTTTTTCCGATAGCAGAAAAATATTTTAAATAAAATCAATGGTTCAGATATCTATAAATGAAAATTGTGGTTTGTTGACAGGGTGTTATCTTCATATTTATGATGTGTTAGCAGGGAAACACATTCGAAGATAGGAGCGCTAGGTAATTTTTAATGATAATTGTCCGATGAGCATATTTTTTCATCTCCAGTAGAATCTGCATTCAATAGATATTTTTAAAATACAGATTCAGAGAATTGACATTGCTATATTGTTTGTTCAATAAGTATAACAATGTAACTACAGGTTACATAGAACTTATTATTTGATTTGTTCGATTTTACGGAAAAGCGGTGAAAGTTGCGCACAGTGGGCCATCGGAAAATCGCTTGTGGAAAATCTATTCTGAATCCGATTTCAATTCTAAGTGTTTTACTTTGAAGGACCTTAGATGATGCTTTTATGTCAGGGGTTTCGAAGTTGGACTCTTCTTGGAACAAAAGTTACACTTATTCGAACGTGTCGGAGAGCAATGGACTTGTCCTACCAGAGTCAACATGCTTCTTTTCTCTGCCATTAAATCAGCGAACGATGGATGTTCAAACCCTGATTATGTTTCAAATACTCATAAATAATACTTGTTATGGTAGAGGTTTGATAAGGTATCTAGGGCTAGTAGGGAAGTTATGCACATCTGAAAAAGTCGCTATAATTATGGCGCACCCTGTAGAGAAGAATTAGTCGGGAAAGGATTCCCGATCCGTAACGAAACCAAATGTGCGAGATAATAATTCGAATCTGTAAAAAGATAAGGCATGCGATAACATCATTAGCTCACATTTCGGTGTGCCTTCGAATTCCAAACTCCTTGAATGAGCAGAGGAATCACTCCTAGCAGAAAAAGTGACAGAATAATCTGACAATGAGGAAAATTTATATCGTAAAACAATTAACCGTTCTGTATATGATTCCTATATCTCTATTTGCAATTTTTGACCGAAAAGTCACCATCCCTGGATTATGTTCCTAATCGTTTCCTGGTGTCCTAGAAGCTCCTAGTAATTGAATTAATCGGTAATTAATATATCGTGTCGTAATGTGCGCTAAACGGAGTAATAATAAATGTATAAATTTCAATCTTACAAAACATTTATTGAAATATATTTATGTGCATCAACGACCAACCTCTATGATGTAGGATGTCTCGAAAAATGGAAAATATTGGTCGGTGAAATTCGCGAACAGAAATATTTGGCAACGTAAAACCATACTGCAGACTTTCTGGACTGTCAGGTAAAGTGTAATCGTAAAAATCGTGAGCATTAATTTGAACGGCAAGGAGTAAACAACAATGTATCAAGATTAGAGGCGATTACATTTGCCTCTAATCTTGATACAAAGGACTTTACTATCCATTCTTCTCATGAAATTCTCTATTTTTAAGCACGATTTTGCAAGCCATTGTGAAATGTGTATTCAGCAGGTGATTCGACGCGATGAACATGCCTACAAGAAGATCATTGGTTTTGCGGCACTTCTTTTTTTTTGTTTTTATGATATTTTTATTGGTGTAATCTTTTTTTGTACCAACAAAAATAACACATTAAATCACCAACCGGTGAATCGGTGCTTAATGATCAATCAACTGCTCTTCTTTCATCAGTGAAATAGAGAACGTGACATGTCACTAATGAAAGACAGTTTTTCTTGCACTCCGTTTGTGCTCTCTTGTAGACAGGCACAGATGGAAGAAGTTGTAATCAGGTCCATTATGTTTTTTGTGAACCCTAGAAAGACTTCGAAGTACGAGTAATTGTCTTTCATTTCACGGGTACAAACAAACGAAGAATCAAGTAGTTATGGAACGAAAATCATTCATTCTTTGATCGTATATTCATTAAATTTATGGACATTCTAAATCGATGTATTGCTAACGAAGATAACTATCAGAAAATCTACATCGATGATTCCCTCACACTTAAGCCGAGTTCGAAAGCGCCTCGCCGACTTTGTGCACTCCTTGCTTCACTGATTTGCCCTGAAATTATATTTTTTATTTATTAACTAAGTAATTATAGACGTACCGGCTCAGAGTCAGCGAGGCCCTGAGCGGCTCCCTTCGCGCCGTCGACAACCTTTCCGGCCTAAATTGTGAATAATCATTGTGAAAATTTAATCATGTCTAAAAAAAATTCTTTCAGCTCCGACGAATAATTGGAATGCAACTCGGATGTATCGAACGCTATTGTCATTATTTCGATGGCAGCTGATTAGCTAACCGCGTTGGAAACGGCTTCTCCCGCATTGGTCAGCGTCTTGTGAGCATCATCCGCGGCGGTCTTCGTTTTGTCGTAAACTGTGTTGTCCTGGAAGTGTCGATTACTCAAAAACATAAATATTTAAAATATTTCGGAATAAATGTTTCACCTTGGTAGACATGATCAGAGCTGCAGAGATGATAAGCACGAAGAGAACTCGTGTGTACATTTGAAGTACATAATTCTAAATATCCGAATATACAGGGTAACAAGGTACGGAATGGATGATACATAGCATCTCTGAACGCTACGTTTTATAGGCAATGGATCGAGGTAGAATGCTGTTTTGATGACGATATGTTGCTGTCGTTAATTGCGCGTTGCACCCTGACCCAGCCTGGAGGTGATAGCATCTACTCGTCATCATAACTCTCCTTATTATTTTGCACGCTGAAGATCGCCTCTTCAATTCATACACTCTTTTGTTCCTAGTCCGTAGAGGAAAAAGCGCTCAGTGAAATTTGTCCTGTCAACAAACCTATTTCGCCACATATCATTCCCTTTATGTAAAACGCTAGTGCAGTTAAATATTATTCTCACGGAATTCTCTATATTTGGCACAGAGAGATTTAGCAAGCCATTGTGAAATGTGTATTCAGCAGGTGAATCGACGCGATCAACATCCCCACAAGAAGATCATTGGTTTTGCGGCACTTCTCTATCTCTTCACATTCTGATCAACTGTAGGTAGAAGTTCCAATAACAAGAGTTCCCTGCAAAGGCCCTTAGATGTGCAGTAGAAAATTTTTTGAAACCTTTATTGATGCAATAAAAAGTTTCACATCCCAAATATAACAAGTGAAGATCAGAGTGAAATCTCAGTATGTACAACAATGTCAGAGTCACTATCCTACAGTTCTTACATCAATTATATCCATGGAAAATATAATACAATGTAGCCGATTAGTCATGAAATAATTATGAAGTATTGGTCATGTATATTTTTCAAAAAATGCGATGTGAATTAGTCATTATGAGTCTTGGTGGCATTGGCGATGGCCTCTCCTGCACTGTGCACGGCTTCCTTGGTTGCTGGAAAAATAAATTGTTTTCCCATTTATTTCTATTTAGACTGATGAATCATGAATAGGCAACTCACTAGGGTTGCAAGTTCAATACCAATAGTATTGCATGCCCTTTCCTCCCTGACTCCGCTCCTGCAATACTTTCGCAAGGGAGAGGGAGAGATGGGAAGAGGGTGCATTGATCTCGGTATTGAATCGACAACCCTAGAACTCACCGGTTTCGAATCAGCCAGACCCTGCGCCGTTTCCTTCACTCCTTCGGATGCTTCGCCGGCCTGAAATATACCATTTCATTTGCCTGTTCGCTCGAAAACCAACACACCGTATCAGCCACTGCCTCGCCCGCCCGGCTCATTGCATCCTTGGTGCTCTCGAAGGCGGAGGTGGCCTGAAATTTCAGAACTTTGATTATCCAGTTGCTCTTTAATTTGAAATAGAAGTCAAAGCAGGAAGAATGCATCAGTTAGCTGCTGTCCAGAATGTTCCGAATACGTCAATGTGAGACCATACCTTGAACTCCAGGTGCTTGGACAGGTCTTCTAGTTCCGGATTGCTCTTCACTTCGCCCATCTGACTCACAGTACTCGAAACGGCGTCGCCAGCATGCTTTACGGCGTCCTTGGCCTTCTCGTAGGCGGCGGAGGCCTGAAGTGATGCATTTAGTTAACAGGCGCTTTTGGTTCGGCGTTTTCTCCATTTTTGGCTCAAAACAAGTATCAGACAACGATTATTGCGGTTCATTATTGTGTGCCTTACAATTAGTGATAATGAGTTTCGCGCTTTCTATTATTTTTTCTAACCATCATTAAATAGGACAACTGACAGTGCTCGTGACCGCCTCCTCAACCCACTGCACGGCTTCCATGGTGCCCTCGACCGCCGAGCTGACCTGGAATTCAATTTTTTATTTTTATTAAATATATTCTTATTATGATCATAATTTAGAACCCCGTTTTTCCTCAATTTTCTATATTTTTAGGTATCTGATAAGCGATAATAGACGAACCGTATCTGCCATGGCGTCTCCCGCGTGCTTGATCGTGGACTTGGCATCGTCGATGATTGAGTGGGCCTTGAAAATTATCTTGTTTTTAGAATTCTATAAGAAGAGGAGCAATTCAAATTCGAATCGTTCGACTTCAGGTTGAGCCAGTTCGAGAAATTCTTGATGTGAGCGTGAAGAATTCATCTCTTCATTCCACGCACTCTCTCATCGGTCAGAGTGATGAAAGTGCGAGAAATGAAGAGCCGAATTGTTCTCTCTGACCGCTCCAATCATGACATTCCAACAGCCCACCTTCTCGGCATCCTCCCTCTCCTTCCGCTCATTCTCCTTCATGTGCTCAGCCGCGTTCTCTTTGGCTTCATTCCACTGAAATTAAGTATTCAGAAATATTCCACCAATTTCAGGTTACATTCGGCTGAAACCTAGCCTGCGGGCGCCGCAAATTCAGTGAGTTTAGCACGTATAGTTGGCGCATTTGAGCGCGCGGAAGCGCAGTAGGACAGCGCAACTAAAACACTCTTTGGGGTTCAAGTCTTCCTAGTTCTAAAGTGAAATCTCTTTGGGGTCCTCTTTGGAAATCAAGTCTTCCTAGTGCTAAAGGGTCATAGGAGGTGATAGCAATTTGCAATTGAGCAAATGGTCTAAAATGACTAACCTTCTCATGCAGCTCTTGCCTGGCCTTCTCGTACACATCATAGGCACCGTCGGCCGCCTCTTTGGTCTGAAAATTAAATGTTATTATCAAATTCACGGCGACCTGGCTGATTAGGCTGTGCATGGTGTCATCCCACACGTTGCCATAAAGCTTGGAGGCAACATGTGGGAGCCCGAAACGACAAGGGACTAGATGCAGAGAGGACTGATCACCCACCTTCTCGTAGGCTTCATCGACCGCGGCCTTGGTCCTCTCGTAGGCATTGTCGGTAGTGGACATGATTGTTAATTGATTTGATTTCTGAAAATTCACACAATTGAATTAGAATAGTGACTTGAGGAGCAAGAACATGGAGACAATAGGCAAGAAAAGTAGAAAAAAAGGGACAAAATTGAAGGAAAAATAATGATAATGAGCCGGAGGCACCGGAGCTAGCAACAGACTGAAGTGGCAAGAAGCTCCAAGCCTATTTATAGTGAGATCTGGCTGAGAATATCACGAATATTAGGAATCATTCAAGGAAAGAATCAAGGTCTCAGTCAAAAACGATGAGGAATGAGAGCCAGGGGACTGGGGCCGGGGCAAATGACTGAAGTAGCGAGAAGCTCCCCTCCTATTTATAAAGATTGAGGAACAGATTCCAGGATATCATGCAAGAAAAAGGAACTGTGCGAATACTTGGAATTATCATCAGGAAAAAGGAACGGCGGTGAGCCGGGGGTACCACAGCCAACTGAAGTGGCGAGAAGCTCCGCTCCTATTTATAGGGAGACTGGCGCTGCGAATATCACGAACATAGGAATCATTCAAGGAAAGAATCAAGGTCTCAATCAAGGCTCTGAGAATTAGGAAAAGAGCCCGGTCATCTGCTGTAGTGGCAGAAGCTCCGCTCCTATTTATAGGGAGGCCGGCGGATCACGAGGCAAAAATATGCGAATATTCAATGCTCTCCTCCTTCTAGGCACTCCCTCGGAGGTCAGAGGGAGCAGAGAGTAAGGTAAAGGAGGAGGGTCTTTCGCCATGTGGCTCACGCGGCGCGCAGAACCCTCTCCACTAGCGGAGAATTCCTAGGGGAGTAAACAGCTGGGAGATACACGGACTAATCCTCTCCATAAATCGTGATCTCTAGTCGTCTCTGTCAGGAGAGTGACGGTTGCGAAATTGGCGAGAAAGAGAGAGCGACAGGGAAAAGATATTTTCTGATTCTCCAATTTTTACCTCCTCCCTCGCCTACTCTGACTTGCGAGTGAGGCGAGAGAGATCACGAGAAATCCAGAGAGGCAGAGAAGACAAGGGGTAAACAAGGGTGAGGGTGGCGAAATGGCAGAAATAGCACAGAGAACAGCGAGCCGGGGAATCCCCCTGCCTCTCTTTAGAAACCACGAGGGGCTATTTTTAAAGAATAATAGCACGTGAGCCAATGGGGAGAGGAGGATTGTAGACTTTGAACTGTGACTAATGCGAGATTCGGAATGTGTTTAGACGTCATTTTGGGATCACGTCATTTCCGTTGAACCACTATGAGATTTTGAGCGTGATACTTTATTCATCCAGTATGTACAGAAAAAATTGGCGTAAAAGTAAAACAATGAAAATTATGACCTAAACGAAGACAACGGAATATTGATCTCTAGCTTTCTCGCAGGCTCTTCTCTCTCGGTCCTTCTCGAGATCTTCACAATCGGGATGTGCATTGTTAAGCAAGGAGGAAAGAACGCTGGTGTACGCGGAGTTGGCCTTTAATATATGGCTCATTTTGAGGTCACATAGACTTTGAATTACAGTTAAAAAAACAGCTCACTGTCTCAGAAGCTTTGTCTGCCGCATCATCTAGTGATTCTTTCACAGAATCCAAAGCGTCTCGCGCCTGAGATGTCCAATTCGATGCCGTGGTACAGCATATAAATACTCACGTTTTCTGTGAACGATGCATGGTTAGCATTATCGCTTGTTGCAGAGCGCTCGTCAATCAAGATTTCCTGTAGAAGCATCACAAATTCCTTCCTAAAGTGAAAAAGTTTCAGCAATTCACCTTTGAATCCGTGACTGCTGCGAAGAGGAAGAGAAGGACGAGTAGAGGACTTTCGTGCATTTTGAGAGGTTTTGGAGAATCAAAAATTTGCGGAGAATTTCTTGACTATCTGGCGAAAGCGGCCAGTGTTGGGAATATTCTTTAGAAAGCGCGGCGTAAACAAGTAGAAAAGGAGAGAAGGAGAGACGGAGAGACGAAGAGGCAAAAATTGCAACAAGGGAATCCCTCGCCTCTCTGGTTGGGAAAATATTGTGAACAGCACGTGAAGCAATGTTGAGAAGTTCACGAGAATCTTAACTGTAGTCGGTTTCCATTGTTTCTCGATTCATTATGTACGAATCACCGATACGGTAAACATTATTTACATAAGCATGAATTTTCGAAATAGATTTTCAAAGATTTGTTGCCGTATATTTACAACATGAATTGAAACGATCGAAAAAGAATGCATTCCGTGTCGTTAGATTCGATCCAGGCCGGATAGATAACGGAATATTCAGCCAGTCAGTTGGATGCGTTGGAGATGGCCTCGCCAGAGCAGTGAATTCCCTGCTGTGCCGCTTGGCCCGGAAAATATCAGTTTTAGTGATAATTAACTAAGATTGAAAAGTGGCTGACCGGTTGCGAATCAGCCAGTCCCTGAGCGCCTCCTCTCACACCATTTGCGATGTTGCCTGCCTGAAAATGCTGAATTAGTAAATATATTTCGAATTCCCAATAAATAGGACAGGATGGCAACTGACCGTATTGGAAATCGTCTCTGCAGCCGATTGCAGTCGCTCCTTCGTTTCCTCGTACCCGGTGCTTGCCTGAATGTAAGCGAATACTGCAACTATTCATTCGCTATTCAAGGGACCCGATTGTAGCAATCTCGACTTACCGCGCCAGAAACCGTCTCGCCCGCCGTATTCAGTCGATCCTTGGCCCCTTCATACACAGAAGATGCCTGAAACTTCCTTGTTATCGGCATGAATTCTATCTTTAGCTCGAATCAAATTAACAGGTGAATCGTGAGAAAATGTAGCAAAATCAAGCCTGTCAGGAACAACTTGCAAAAAGTTTGGCAGATATCGATCATATAATTATGATAGAATACACACAGTGAGATATTTCGAAAAATATAGATCATTTGTCCCATAACCGGCTTTTAGGAATTTCCCGGTCCGGGTTCCGGCCCTGCCATATCTCAGCCCCTCGATGTGCTAGAGATCTGGAATTGGGCCCAAAATGTGGGGAACCGAAAAATAATCATATTTTATTTCGAGAGAAAAATCGATAAACATAAAACAAAAAAAGTTATGAGTGTTTTTTTGAAAATAATTGTTCATAAAATTGAAAAATCGCCGTTTTCGTATTCTTGAGGGGCCATACATGAAATTTTTGTGTGGAATATAATAGTTAGGGTTCATGCCTGAAATATAAAAAAATAAAAATGGGACATTGAGGGGGGGACCCTTCGACTTTTTTCGCGTTGAAGTTGCCGGACTGCCGATTTTTCACAAATTTTCAATTTTTGAAGCACAAGAACTTTTGAAATTGGGATTCAACTGAGGTGAAATCACCTGATAATCACTTTACTGGACCAGTGCAATGAGATATTATAGCTATTGATCGCCTCTTCAAATAAATTTTTTTCGGAATATTCTTCAAAAAAAAATATTTCTTCAAAAAATTATCATTCAATACAATACTCCCAAATGCTCTGGCAATATTTTTAGGTTACATTGAAGTGATTATCAGTTGATTTTACCTCAGTTGAATCCCAATTTCAAAAGTTCTTGTGCTTCAAAAATTGAAAATTTGTGAAAAATCGGCAGTCCGGCAACTTCAACGCGAAAAAAGTCGAAGGGTCCCCCCCTCAATGTCCCATTTTTATTTTTTTATATTTCAGGCATGAACCCTAACTATTATATTCCACACAAAAATTTCATGTATGGCCCCCTCAAGAATACGAAATCGGCGATTTTTGAATTTTGTGAACAATTATTTTCAAAAAAATATTCATAACTTTTTTTGTTTTATGTTTATCGATTTTTCTCTCGAAATAAAATATGATTATTTTTCGGTTCCGCACATTTTGGGCCCAATTCCAGATCTCTAGCATATCGAGGGGCTGAGATATGGCAGGGCCGGAACCCGGACCGGGAAATAACTAAAAGCCGGTTATGGGGCAAATGATCTATATTTTTCGAAATATCTCGTTGATGATATTCTACCAACAATATATGGTCGATTTCCTGCAAACTTTTTGCAAGTTGTTCCAGAGCAGCTTCATTTTCTCGCGATTCACCTGTTAATAGGCTGCTAACGACAAATCTTACCGCGCCAGAAACCACTTCCGCAGCCGTATTAGCTCTCTGTTTGGCGCCTTCGTAAGCGGAGTTGGCCTGAATTATGTGAATTATGATTTTTTTTAAAAAATAGGCAAAAACCTTCTCCGAAACGGTCTTCGCTGCCTCATTAACCTCCTCCGAAACGTCAGCATTCATCTTAGTGGAGGCCGAGTTGCCGACGCGATTGATCTGCTCAGGAATCGAGTTGTCCTGAAAATATCACGGAGATTCTCTGATTATCGGAGTAAGTAAAATGGCTACGGCTCATATTTTGAGCTCAAAATTTTCGTACATCATTCATAAACTAAAAAAAATTAATTAAATAATTAAACGAACCGCCATGATGATTGCAACAGTGAGCGCAATGATTGTGAAGAGGGTTCGATTGTGCATTCGAAAAGGTGTTTTAGTTTAGCAAAGAAAATTACAAGATGACGAATACAGGACAACAGAAGGACTACAGGGTAGAAGGATTAGGAAAGACCATTGTTATTTATATCTACGTGAATTGGGCGGAGAAAATCAGCCATCACGAGTAGGCCAACGAAACACTATTCTCTCCCTTCTAGCCGGTATGGGAGGTGAGAGTTCAGGCAGGCAGAGTAGAGCGGGCTACTATGTCGCTATCGCTTGAATTTGAAGTACAGGGTAATCGTCTCCAGAAGTCTCGCACTTTCTCGTCTCTCTGACCTGTGAGAGGGAGTGTTTACGAACTCTTCCAGTTTCCCGACAGATGTATATCCTATTTTAGGGTGAAGTAATCGCCTCGACTCGTCACTTTCAATGCTCTCTAGTCAGCCAGAGCGACTAGAGTGTTTTCAGAACGGGGAGACGCAATAGAAATCATAGATAAACAGGGACAGAGAGAAAAAGCAAACAAAAACGCCGGGGGGAAAACGCCTGTAATAATTGAACCCCTTGGTCCTATTACATCATCAGCTATCACAACACCTCACAAGGCACTCTAAGCTACTCCCTGCTCATTGACTCAGAGGTCAATCGAGTATCGTGGACTGCTAGTTTGCATATGTCTGTTACTTGTTCTATGGAAAGATATGAATGAGCTATAACGTAATAACGTTATTTTGATAGCTGTGGACATTGATCCAGGAAATACAAAGAATTGTATGACAAATTAATCGAATTTCTTCGCTATGTCTCGGGGTTAGAAAGCGTCATACCACTAGATAGTTACTAACATGTTGCAGAGAGTTTAGCGTAAAAACCGTTTAGAATGTTCTCTTGGCAGCTGTGTCCCTCGAATTTACCAATCATGAGAATATTTTCCATTTCACTCGTAGTTGACCTTTGACGAACGTTCGAGGGGGCGGAGAAGGGAAGAGGCCGGGAGGAGGCGGTAGATTAAGTGTCCTCCTCCGCCCTTCCTTCCCTCTTCCTCTCTCCCAGACAATCAATAGCTCGCTAACCAGCACATCTCATTTACTGAGCATTTCAAACGCACGATACACCCTTCGACGTTGTGCTGCTATGCCGCCGGTGAAGTAGATATTCTGGGAGCATTGATGTCTGATTTTGCAATGTTTTCAAAGAATTTTACGCGCATTGACTGTACAGTTAACTGTATTTGAGTCATTGAAAAGAATGAACTTATGTCCGTGCGTAACTGAATGATGTTTTTGTCACTAGTGATAAACAACTTGAAACTAACTGATTCCAGGAAAAAGTGTCTCTCTACCGAGGCTGTTTCTGGCTGCAACGGTACGCTACGTTACAATAGTACGTAATCATTATAAATTCTATGTCGATAAAATCACAGAAGTTGCACATTTCTGTATACAACGAACTTTTGAATCACGAGTAAATATTACCGCAAAAACCTTTTCCAAAAAAAAAGAAAAAGTCACGTTCAATAGAGGATAACGTAATTGCTTTCGAAATTATTTACACCCATGTCAAATCCCATTTGAGATCAATGGTTTTAATGAAAACGCTTTCACTCGACATGCGCAACAATCTGTAGTATGGCACTACGTTGCCAGATCTTTCTATTTGCGAATTTCACAGACCAATATTATCCATTCTTCGAGACTTCCTACATCATCGAGGTAGCTAATTTTTGATTATTACTTGACCGTTTTTCTTCAGACTATTCTGTCATTGTTCCTGCTTGGAGTGATCCCTCTTCTCATTCGAGGAGTATGGAGTTCGAAGGGGCATCGAAATGTAAGCTAACGATATCTTCATTTTTCTGACTTTTTTCAGATTCGAATTATAATCTCGCACATTTGGTTTCGCTACGGGTCAGGAATCGTTTCCCGGCTAATTCTTCTCTACTACCAAGCTTTTTCAATCACTTGGACAGGTAGAATAGCTTCTGTGCGGGAAATATCCTAGTTATTTTTTAGATTCCGACATTGTCTTCGCCTTGGCAAATTACAACAAGAGTTCTTTCATCGGATATTTAGTTTCATTGTTAGTTTTGCTCAATGTCTATTCGAATTTATAATATAATTTACTTACAGAATGAGTTGCATAGCTTTTGAACGATTGGTGGCGACGTTCATGTGGACTTGGTTTGTTCAAACATAATTCTGTTGAAAATTTTTGATTTTGATTAATTCAGGTATGAAAAACAAAGTATAGGAACAATTTCGATCGCGATACTTAGTCTGCTAATCCCGGAAACTATCGGTGTGATCAACTCTTTGATGTACTCTAACGGTAGCAATAATTTCTTTCAAATTTTAAATCAAGAATTTTCCAGAAATTTTGAGCGTGCAAAATCATTACATGTTTGTTTCGTTTCTTGCAAATGGAAGTGCAATAGTACGTATTGATTTTACATTTTTCGGTACGGTAACTAGTCGGAAAAAACAACAATTCCAGTTCGTTGTTATTGTTTACCTGCTGAATATAAGAATAATGAAAGATCTAAAGAGAGGCGCAAGGTACAAAGTTTGTCTGATGTTGTGAACAGTGCCACTGCTTAGACTTCTTTTCGTGATAGACTTGATTTCCGACCCCGACTTGTCCATTTATTAACCTAGAGAATGAGACTAGACAGTGATTCTGGTCACACCATAAGACACATTACCTCAACGGTTTTTCCAGAATCAACAGCTACTCCATTAACCGCACATATCAGATTCGAGAAAACCTGAAAGTGTTTGAAGTAAGTACAAGTAGTCCGGTCAGGATGAACAATCCGTCTCTTCATTCCGTGTACTCTCTCGTCACTCTGACAGAAGACACAGTACGACGAATGAAGAGTCGGATTCTTCAGAGCCCGAAAGAGAGCCCAAAATACTAGCCATTTCGCAACGTTTATGTCAGGGACTTCTTCGATTTGCTGGACCGACGATTGTCTTTAACTTGCCAGCCTTTGTCTCTTATGCAATGTTTTTATATCTGCCCGAAAGCCTGGACACAATCCGTTATTTCGCAGTGGAATTCTATGACTTTTACTTCAGTCTGTAAGTTTAGAGATTCTTCAAAACATTATAATAATTAATTTGTAATAATAATGAATAATAATGATAACAAAGGTAACGATAATGATAATAATGTTATAAAAATAACTAATTTGTAGATACGGCCTCAGTTATTTCTTGGTGATGATGCATCTACGGAACAAATCGAAGATGGTTATTTATTTATTTATTTTTAAATTTAATTTTGATATATTTAGAAAGCTGCTCGGTTGATGAATGAAAGCACTGTAGTGGAATCGATCAGACATGAACGAGAAGTTTACTTTTCACAATTAAACGCACAGTTCAATAATACTCCTGCTCGATAAAATAGTGATGGTGGTGCCATGTCAATTGAGTTCAAACATTGCATTCAAACAGTTTGGAATCGAAAAGACTCGATAACATTTGAGACTAAATATGAATTTGAAAAAGACTAAAAACATGGGCTAGAAGACTTCTACTACCATGTCCTCCTCAACGAAGCACTTGTAGTCTGTTACTCTTTCGACTGTTCCCTTTCCATAAGGAATTAATCGGTTTCTATGGTTTGACATAACAGGTCAAAAACAAAGCATCACATGAAGTGACCACCTATCGAAAATATCACAATAGGTTCCGGTTGAGAAATACGCTCCTTCTCCCTCTCCTGCTCCGATAAGGAGAGGGAGGAGCGAAGCGTCGCTATATAAACGGCGCTTTACAGGTGATACACCATTCAGTTCTGTTTTCAATCAGATTCTCTTCTTTCTTTCTTCATGACTTCTCCTCTCAACAGCTTTCCTTTCAGATGTCAACAAAGTTCCTTGTTGTATGCGTGATCTTCACTGCTGTAACTGCCGAAATTAATAGTGAGGATTATGTTCATAATTTTATATAAAAAATTTACGATCAGGACACGTCAAGCCGTGCGATTTGGTCTGTGAGAGAACCCCGAACGAAAGGAACGAGTGCTGCAGGTACAATTGTCTAACTCTTGCTGAAAATATAACCTTCATTTAGGGCTCATGGATATGAGGGCATGGAAAAGTTCCATGGAACACCAAAGTGCTCCAATGGGAAAGCATTCTGCGTTGATCCCGAATCGGCTGAAATTCAATCAGTTAGTATGGAAATTCCTAAAGGTAAGCATTAGTGATTTGGAGAATATTGATCCCAATATTTGGGGAATGATATGATTTGTTCAGATTCGAACTACGTCGCTCCTTGCAATGAAGTATGCACAAGAAACAGGAGGGAGAGAAATTCGTGCTGCAGGTTTGACTTTTTTAAAGGATTCTTTTTTTATTCCTTTCAGTATGAAACAGCTGGCCTTACCAGAGAGTCCCATCCAGCGTTGTCTTGCGACTGTAAAATCGCTTGACGTGGACACACCTTTACCTTTTTAAAACCTTTTACAGTATGAAAGATCATCTGTAAAATTCAAATTAATTTTACAGAGCACGCGGCTACGAGGGAATGAGTGGAGGAAAGTGCATTAGACATGAAGGGAAACTAAAGGCATTCTGCATTGAAGAATAAACGTCAGAACGTCAATCAAAGTTTGCATCACTACAGTCATATTAATTGTTTTTTTCGCACTTGTAAATAAAGAACTTTACCGGAAATTGTTGTTAATTCATGTTTTCGTGCTCACGAAAGTTTTATTTGATACTTGATCCACAATATGTTTACAGTGAGGATTTATTCTAGTTGCCAAGCTATTGTTGCACATCATTCAAGATATAAACAATATCTAAACACGGGAACAACATTATGAAACCATTATTATATTGTAATCGTACAATAAAAAAACCCGACGTAATAATGGTAACACTTTCACACTTCACGTAGTCGGAATCAACAAATCCATCAAAACGTCATCTTTTAAGGCGAAAAATTTTCCATCGTTTAATTTAAGTCGTTCAAATTACGAATGAGGTCATAAAAAATTTCTTACCGAATGTTTTAACCAACCAACACGAATTTCTCTCCATCCTGTGTCCTCTGGAAGGAGATCTGTTGAGAAGAGATGACCGAGCAAGAAATCAAAACGAAATGGTACATCACTGAGGCAGGTTCGTTTACATAACATCCCGTAGCTCCTCATTTCCCTTATCTCCATTTGAACTTACAGTTACCCTTATTGAACTCTCATAATCACGATCCATGGTATCTACATCTTCTGGCATTATGTGATTATCTCAATGTGATGATACAACGGATGAGCTACGTAAAAAGAGCACTAAGTTTGTCAAAGCATGTGTAGTCACATCCTAGATTGAAGATACTTCCACTAGCTCGCTAATTTCGCCGGATCGTCGTGTGTTGAGGTTTTATCCCAGTCAGCCCCCATTACGTTCGGGAAAGGCTTGTGATGTCTCAAAAAAATTGCGATAGAGCCACACATACACACTGGATTCTTGTTTTTTCGGACCCCTTGTGATGCTCTTGATTGGTGTGTTTGGTTCATCACGAGAAGTTCCACTTGAGAGGCTTATCATGGAGGCACTTGACCCTTTTGTTTTCGCTCTTCTAATCCGAGCCATGACAATTACCAAATCGTTTCCGGTGATAACAAGCGGCACGATAGTTCACCCGACGGCTTTATGTGATGTAGCTACATGCTGATATTACGTTTTTCACGAAACTTGACAATTAAATTGTACGCGCGTATGGGGAAATTGACGATTAACGGAAAAGACACCCAATCACCCAACAATGTTTTTAAAAATACGTTCGAATCGAGTTTTTCTGCTACAAAATAGTTTTTTTTAAAACATTATCACTATAGATTTTAGCTTTCTACAATGAAAAAGTATGGATAAGTATTTACTAAATGCATATAAATCTAACAGAAACGTTTTGAGTTTTTCGGAATTACGTTATGTCCGGACTAATTAAAAAACGTAGTAGCATCGTTCCAATAACGCGATGTTGACCAGTGTCCATATGTGAATATTCGTGTGATCAGTAGACATCATATGAGTCGTAAAAGGAAATGATGTTCGACATATGTTAATGTGATCAAATCAGCAATGGAGTCTAACAGAAAAACAAATCAAAATTGTGCTCATAAATTGTACGATTGTTCTGTTACAAACTCTTTTATTAGATTAATGCTCGATCTGATAGATCGAACTTTTTGAACCGTTTCTATCAGCACAAGAGATTATCGTGCGGGCGAATCATTCTTCTTATCTTTCTTATCTTCTTGTCATGCGAAACGGCACCTGATAGTTTCGTTCCCATAACGCCGAACTTTGTAGCATGTGTTAAGCACAAGACGGTTTGAAAGGTCGCACACCACCCCAATGACTCGTGTTATTCTCCTTGATAACAGAGGACTAATGGTTGTGTAATATTGGAACATTAAACTTTCAGTGTACATGAAGTACATGCAAGATTCGATAAATGCAGAGTTTGAAGAATAATAAATATGTGATATTGGATTGTTCACTGGTCAAGCAAAGCTTCGAAATATTCGCAATCTGTTGGTGATTATCTTTTGATCGCAATAAGCAGGCAATCCTCTCAAGCTTTTGTCGCGATTGCGCAACAGTGCATAACATGTGCCGGAAGGCACGAGACAAGGTTTATCGTAGTTAAACCGTAACCTATGCCGATGGGGAAAGACCATAGGAAGCTATGAGAGACGTGAGAAGACAAACTACACGCCGTTCAGTATATAAGGAGAGTTAGATTGCTACAAACCATGTACTTTTTTGAATACTTTTTGAAAACATGATCAATATCCGTGTTTGACAGTCTCATTATTGTTTCAGCATGACATCTTTTGGAGTTCTCCTCGTCAACCTTGTGCTGCTAATCATTGATGGTGCCCCATCGAAACGCATTAGCCCAGACCATGTATTGCTTGTTTAAATGTACTTTTAACGCATATTTGTCCAACTATTTACTGTAGTGAAACCACCAAGCATCTATATGATATATCAAAGAAATTTCTAAAAAATTTCTAAGTTTTACACCATTCCAGTATCTCTACAAATTCGGATATCTTCAACCAGCCGCAATTGCGAGAAAAGGCACTGGAACACCCTATAATTTGGCTAAGAGCAAGGAAAATGCAATCAGGTATTTTAAAAATCATAAAAAAATAAAAAATTTTATAAAAAGTTTAAAAAATAATGCAGGAAGTTCCAAGCTGCAGCCGGGCTTAAGATGACCGGCAGAGCTGATTTAGACACTCAGTTGAAAATGCAACAGTCCACTTGTGGGCAACCACAGCCTGTGGATGGTTCAAGTAACCCCCGTAAGTTATATTTCGATATTTTGGATATTTAGAATCTATATGGTCGTTGTTATTTGTTATTTTTCCAAAATCTATTGAGTGAATGGATTATATTTGCATTTATTTTCAGCAACTCCCTGGAAAGGTCCCGTGAAATACCACATCAATAACTTCTGGGCCAGCGATACCAAATTCACAGCTGAAGTACAACGGTATGATAAATAATTTAAGATGTCAGTCACAGCGGAAGCATTATCTTAAAAATATCTTATATCATACATTTCAGAGATTTGATCAAAGCTGCATTCGACATGTATGCCACGTTCGTTCCGGCTCTATCATTTCACGAAGTCAACTCATTTTAAATTTACATTTCAATATACGATATATTTTTTAGGTATCCTCGACCAATGAGGCTAACATTACATTGGAATTCGCGAAGAAGGATCATAAAGATGGCTACGATTTTGATGACAAAGGTACATAAAGACGAAGGCGAAAAACTAGGGAATCAGGATACTAGGACAACCCATTCGCAGGTAATGTACTTGCCCACGCTTTCTACCCCAGTGACGGGAGGGTGCATTTCGATGACGATGAATTCTGGATGCATATGCAGCCAAACTTCGAATCAAAACAGAAGAGGTTCGCACCTTCAACGAATAAAAATTTCGAAGCTCACCATTTTTTAGAAATTCGCACACCGACTTTTTCACTGTGGCCATTCACGAAATTGGGCACGCTCTAGGTACGATTTTTTGCCTTTACAGTATGTGAACGGAGGATCTAATTTCCGACAGAAGATGTTTGGTTATGATTAAGACGCCCTCAAGGCATCAAAAAGATAAGTGAAAATTACAGGTCTCACACACATATTGAACGACGCCGCATCAATCATGGCACCCCTCTATCAAAGTCCAATGCTGGGGAATGTCTACAAGCGACCAAAATTGGATGCGCCTGTCATCGAGAACCTGAAAGCATTATACGAACAAGGTGCGATTGCCAAAGTTCTCGATTAAGTTTTTGCGCACAGTTTCTAAGAATTTGCTAGCCAGAATGAAAATTGAAGATATCACAAGCTTCAAAATATTTTTTATCAAAATAGTGGCTAAATTGACACATTCTAAGTCACATTTTTCTCTCTTTTCATTTACAAATGTGGCTGTTTCCAAATTGTCCCCCTCAGGCAATGGAATTGCGGACAACCGGGTTCCGGAGAGGATGAGAGCCAACAGTGACTGCATGAAGCAAGTGTACGCCGTATTCAATCGTAAGCAAACTAGACAAAAATAAAATTTGAAAGCATTTTTTCAGTGCCAAATCATCGAATTGTTTTCTTTCCTGATCAAGGAAAGAGATTCGCAATGTTCAACTCGACGAGCAAGCAGATAGTTCAAAATGTGAGAATTTTGGTTCAAAACTCACAATGAATGTGTTTTTACTCTCAATGAAGTGGTCGGAAAAACGTCGAATCTGTGTAAAATTCTATTATTTTCAGGTGGCTGTGTCAAAGCTCTTCACTAGCGGCCCTTCTCAAGTCATCGCTGCATATTACAGTGAAAACAACGAGAGGATTGTGCTGTTTTCTTGCAATAGAGTTTGTTTATAAATAAATTTTTTTGAAATAATGAGAACAAACTTCAGATTTGGGCGTACGATTTCAACATGTCAAACAACGAAGTCGCGCTGGCTAACAACTATCCAAAAAAGTAGTATCTAAAAACTATTAATAATTGATCAAAAATAATTCAGTTTGCCCAACAACTGGACAGTCAATGGTGCATTCACCATGAATGAAAGCATTGTTCTGGTAAATGTGAGTCGTTAGCACTAATCTTCGTGTGCCTTGCTCCAGAAAAATCGAATCAAATATTTTTTTAGAGCAGATACGATTTGGCATATTACATCGAAAATGCTAATCGTCTTAAAGTGAAGGGCCAGATCAACAAGGAGTTCCCGAATATGCCCAAAAATGTAGCAGGTACGATAAAACACAAAATTACTCAAACTGTAACAAATTTTAGCATTCGCGGAGTTCAACTTTGGCAAAAAATTCGGCTTCACGCAAACAGACTTGTTCAAGTACAACATCAGGGAGAAACGAACTGAATGGATTGGAAAAATTACCGATTACTTCAATTGCTTCTCTTAAGATGAAAATCATAAATATATATTGAGATATACATTTCTTCCTAGCAAGAGAGGGCTCAGTTACACTTAGTTGACTCAGAGAAATATCAATCTATCAGCTCAAGCTAAACAGGGGAGGGGAGGGGTGAAAGGAACAACAACTGATGTACAAAGTAAACTAACATTTATACGTTTCCTCTCTGTGAAGTTTTACTTTAATTCTGGTTGAGCGAGCATGAGTTCAGCTTTCTGAATCGGAGATAAAGAATGCGTGTAGATTGTTCTCCCCATACATCCTCACATTTTCGCCTGCAAATTAGGGTACATTTCTTCTCTAGAGCATTCTCGGTTCTCAATTAAGGCATTCGTCTCCCCTCAGTCTCCTGAGAAATGCCCCCACCCCGCTGTCAGCCCCTCCTCCTCACTAGGGTTGTTCACTAGGGCACTCACTAGGGCACTAGGCTTACTTCACTAGGGCACTAGGGCACTAGGCTCACCCGGTTGTCCAGATAAAGAATTGGTCTCTTCAATCTACGTGGTCTCTCGTCCCTCTGACCGCTGAGAGAGCAGGAGAAATGAAAAGACGGATTCTTCATTCTGACAACGCTCTTGCTCACTCCCGCTCACGTGATTGACATGCGAACCTCTCCTCTTCTTCCCGCTCACATACCCCACTCGAGTTAACTTGTGTGACTTGAAGGGTGCTCTCGTCAAGTTTTTATTATTCTTATTCTTATTCTTTATTCACCAACTCGAGAATTATGCGGTAATGGCGGGTATGGGGTAAACAGGTGGTATTTAGGCTTGAAAGGCTTTAGGTGGAATCTTTTTGAGACATTTCTCAAGAGTTTTCACCACTTTGCCCGCTGTTCTGCTTGCCCAAGAGTGTTGCCCCTCGCGCATCAGATTTCCCAGAATTACTGAGGAAATGTGTGCCCTTTCCGCGCCCTCCTCTCCTCTAGGCTGAATGAGGAATGACCATGCACGTGGTCAAGGAGGAAATTAGGACAGGCCCCCTCCCCTCACCACCTATCGGCTCTCCACTGTTTTCTCAGTGGGATCCTATGGTATTCGAGTGGTAACGTATTTCACTTCGTACAAGGGATAAACAAATGCTGCTGGTAAAACTTCAGATAAATGGGGGCGGGGGGACCTGGGATACGAAGGAACTCAAAATCGCTGTGATTTCTCACTCGGAGCGCCCTCTTCATTTTTCCAACTGAGGAGCGAGCGAGCGGCGATCCCACTGTGAAACAAACTGAGTCTTCCATCTAATTAAGGCGATGTCCGGCTTCTGGTTATTGCTGTCCTGATGAAATATCCGCCTCTTCATTCCCCGTTCGCTCTCAACGGCCAGAACGATGACAGAGAACGCGGAATTGGGAGACGGATTACTCCTCTCGGTTACAATAATCGCCCATGCGCGTGAGCGGAAGGAGGGCAGAGCTTCCTAATCTGGTCATGGGTTTATTTACGTACTCTATAAAGTTGACAGGTCATCCGGGTCATTCATCGTGCTTGTTCAAATAATGAAAGAGTTGATGATTTCGTTCTCCTTCTTTTTTTTGATAATTTTTGCTCGTTATTGGCCCAATTACGTATAATAAGGTGCTTTACAGATTGAGATGTACAACAACATCTACGATAGTATTTACGCTGTCGGCCTCATTGAGCACTGGCGAATTGTCACTGCAATTCTATTTATTGTGGTCGCGGTACAGATCAGGTATGTTCCCTCTCCTATAAATTGAAAAATCTTCAGAAAAAAGGGTGTAGATAGAGGGCTGTGTTTTTAATTAAAGTAATAATTACAAATGAAACTTAATGTAGACTGTTCTACTCCATCGCTTCACAACGACGATTGATTGAGTCTCCTATATTACGAATTGTTCTCTTGCACATACGCAAGTCCTAAATTAAATGAGTTTATTTATGCGCCGTTTCAGTGTTTTCGCACATAGGAACTACAATATTCGGAGTGTCTCACTTTGCCATAGACCAGCATAAGGTGATTGTACTTCGGAGTAGGCTTGTTATCGTTTTTCTTTTCAGATTTCGTTAAATGATGCTTCTGAAGAGCAAGTTAACGGTGATAGGCTGAACTACAAGTGAGTTATCTTTAGTAATTTCATTTACAACATCCGTTGTAGCCATACGGAAATGAATAATGGTCAAGGCCCTCACGAGACAATGAATCCTCACGCATTCCTTGACACTACCGATTCAGTCGCCTGCTCTGTACTATCAGTCGTGGTAATGTGTTTAAAAAATATAATGTGATATGAATAATCTAATATTCTGTTGTAGAAACCTAGACTTTACAAAAACCCAATGTTCGAAGCCTTTTAGGAATATACATTCTTCATTGCAAACTGTATGCTGAACTTGCTCAATGCATATAATCAATTTTCGTTGATCTGCAGAACATTCTACTATGAATCGGTTTGTGAAACCTCAAAATACTGGTTTCATCACTTATCTTTTAGAATTTAAACGATGTTCCGTTACTGGTGAAGAAGACAGTTGCAGTTTGGACGATTGCTGTAGGATTGTCGCCTATATTTATGCTTGGCGCAAAGTACTACTTCGAAGCAATGGTGAGTTAGGGGAATATCAGGTTTGATATCGTCCTTTCTTTCGCGTGCTCTCTCCGCGGTCAAAGATAGCGTGCAGAATTGAGAGACCAGAAAAGAATTTCGAGCTCTAATGAAATAATACAGAACATCTTCGGCTTCCTTCTCTCCATGAGCACCATTCTGCTATTTCTGGCAGCGCTCGTATACTGGAAGTGTATCAAGGTGACTTATTGCCATTTTTATCATTTTTAAGTTAGAATGATTGCCAATATTAATCATTTTGATCATTACAGGTAGAAAATAAGCGCGCAATACCAGCCTCTATATTGCGCACTGCCCTCACCACGTTTGCACTATGTTCAGGTGATAAGAGATCTTAGATATGTTCCTTATCTTTCGCATTCGTTCAGTGGATATATTCGGCAACGCAATATCGCTCTACGCACTGTGCATACTGAGCAGATTTGGTGAAGAAATCGCGAATCAGAGCAAACCGGACTACCCCAACAAGGACCTGATGGTGTTAGTTGGTACTGTGCTGGAATCAGCATCTGATTATCCCTTCCAGAAAAACCATTCAAATCTCGAGTCAATTCCGAGAAATCATCTTTCCGATACTCTTCATTGCACTGTTCGGGAAAGTGAGTGATTTCTGGTAGATAGATAGAGCAAGACAAGCCAAATACGCATATAAAAATGCAAATTGTCAATATTGATTCCTTGTTTTCAAAGTTTCCATATTACAGGTGCGCCGTGCATTCTTTGGCGAACGCCTTTCGGAATTGGCTAGCCAGTATCGGGCCGGAGGAACGGCACTGCGAGACAAATCGAATATTCGAGAGGCTCCATTCGATTCGGAGCCGTTATCCTCGCAAACAATAGTTCATGTGTAGAACTGATCAGGCACTGAGACTCAGGCAACAGCCGCTTTCGATCTCATTGAATCTTACAGTGTGAGTGATCATAGTGTGTGATCATAATTGGAAGCTTGTAAATGATGTATATATTCGTGTACAAAATGTATATATTTATCGATGTATGAAGTGTTATTTATAAAAAAATCACGAAAATTGGAGGAATTCGGAAAACCTTTGTGTCAAAGGTTAGAGCCGGAAGAAGAGGGAGTGTTCACGTGGCAGTCGCGTGAGACGAGTGACGAAGTGACAGAAGGAGGGGTTCTATTCTCACGAGACTGAAGAGTAAAGATTGTCTCAATTGAAAGCTGCAAACACTTGAACTAGGCACGCAGCCGACTCATCCAATGAAAATAATATGGCCTGATTCGCCTTTATCAATTCACACACAAAAAAATCGAAATACTGATTGGTCTTAGGAATGAATGCGGGAAAGGTTTAACGATTCGGTATGGGCTTTCTGACTGGTCGTTGCCGATGCGCTCCTTCCGAAGAACAGCTGTCGGACATGAAATTTATTTATGATTACATACCCATAAAAGATTTTATAAAAGATTTAGTCACATACCTTTCCAAACAATGTAATGAACATAATCGGAAAGAGAATGTCGCGGAACTGGCTCGTTATTTGCACTATTGCTCTGGAAATTGAGATCATAATTATATGAAATTATTGTTGTTCATTTCTTTTTACGACGAGTAAAAAAGGGAAGGAGAGTGTTCACAACATCCATGCACTCAAAATGAGAATTACGTGGTTTGTTTATTCATACATACAATATTGATTATTGACTCACATCAATTTCTTCTTGTATACTGAATCAGGTTTGTCCTCAAGCCAGATGTCTCGGTTAAATCTAACGAGCACGCACAGGGCATACAGAGAGGCCGTGTTTCCGAGAATGTCGACTGAAAATACATTTCGAAGCTGTATTTTTTCATCAGAATTTAGCCAACTAGCCGATTTCGCTCCGCCTGCGGCAGGGTTTGATCGGCTGGCAGGATTCACCGAAGTGTGGTTTGTAAGTGCGCGCGACACGTTAGCACTTGTTTATATTTTCGTGACCTGTGTGACTTTCGCAATAGCGAACAAACACATCACACAGGGAGACATCTCTCCTTTATTAAGAAGTATGATAATACCTGTACACAACGTAAACGAGGTCATAGCAGTTCGGAATATCGAGGCAGGAATAGCGTTTCGATATTCGTCCTGTAATATAATACTATTATTTCATGATTTATGATTTATGAAAGCTCACTTTGATGAATTTCCAGTATGTCAGCGTGAAAACGTAGAGTGAAATGGTGGTTAGAGAGAGAAGAGTGCCGAAGATGTTCTAGAAATCGATTTTTCAATCAGAGATGAGTGTAAAACTTGCCATGGCAAGATAGTAACATGTTGCATTGATCGACAGAATGGATCCCAGCGCTACGGAAATAACCCAAATCGTCGAAGTCTGTTTTATTAGCAGGGAAGCTGTGAAACTCTGACAAAATACCTTATATTATCGCCCGATTTCCAGAAGCTACTACCTTTTTGTACTGGAATGGTCTGCAAATCGAACTGAATCGAATAAATGCGTGAAGCGTATTCAGCATACAATTTGCAATGAAGAATGTGTATTCCTGAAATGTTTCCCTTTTGTTGATACAGAAGATGTTGAAAACTTACCACGATTGACAGTAGATTGTAATCAAGTGAATAAAAAAAAAGTAAACTATTTGTATTGAAAGACTCATGGGCATCAATTAGCGTAAAGCTGGAATTAGATCAATATCTGATCACATGATGTGACATCTCTACATCTCTACGTAACACACTTGTCAGGAAGATTTTCATGACCAGTCAGATTCGTTAAATTTAATCTGTTAGTCCCACTGATCTTGTCCACGGCAAAATGAGAAACTCCGACAACGGTAGTGCCAATTTGCGAAAGCACTGTAAAATGGCACCTTTGAGGTTAGGATGATGGGAAAGCATACGAATGTGTAGTAGGATGATTCTGTATAGTGAAGGAATGGAACGCGTCTTCGTTGCAATAACGTAGAGCAATCTGAATTCGAAAATTTCAACAGACAAATGTGTTAGATAGCACGTTAGAAAACATACCTGGCTTGAACTGCAATAACTACTAATAAAATTATTGTGATTAGATGCCAATTTTGCAGAAGATTAGCAACGTATCGATTCTCGACGATACCCTTGTACATAGTGACCTGTGAATAATAAAAAATCTTGTAAAAGGGCGTTGATTTATGCGAAAATATGGGGGAACAAGTGGAACAATACTATGATAAAATAGCGAAATGAAGATAGTGGGCGCTAAATTTGCGACCCAAGAAGAGCTGTTTGTCCACTTTCTTGGAAGAAGCGGAAAGGAGAGGCGAGAAGAGTAAATGAAGACCGGAAATTCAAATTCCAATGCTTTAGGAATGCACCCACATTAGGGGTCCAGGCGCGAATTAAGCAGGAAATGTGGAGCGAGAGCAACATCTGGATGCTGCAGACATCAAATTTACTTGAATTTTCACTATTTGAAGAAACACATGTTCTTGAAAAATAACATCGTCATTCGTCGTATGATTTGCAGCCTAGAAGGAAGCAAGGATGTTTGACTTCTTTTTCTCCGTCATCGCTGGTGTGTTCTTTTTTTTTATTTGGAAATTCATTTGCAACGTTTAGGTGCAACACGCATGAAGGAAAAATTGGAAAGAAAATCGAGATTGAATTCTTTATCTGTACAATGAACCAGTCACTTCTTCTTCTCACACGAACCAGCAGGGGTCCTTGCACTCCTGCTTGAAAGTGTACAGGGCTCCGGTTTTGATCTGGAATTCATATATATTTTTCATAGTTAAGAAATATTTTTTGTAGCTAATAAATCACAAAGTAGAAAATTATAACAAAATAGTGTTGTTTTATAAAAGAACTTCCTAGAAAAAAAGCGCTTGGAAGTTTTGGAAAGTTGCATTTTGGATACTTATTCATATGCCAAGAATTGAGCAAAAAATTTTTTAAAAATGGTTTACCTCCATGACAGTCGTGTAAATGGTCGACTTGTTGAGCGTGGTCTTCGAGGTCATTACCTGAAATTTTATTATTTATTAAAACGCGTTCTCTGTAAGAACGGGATGGGGTGGCACAATGCCTTCAAAATGCTCCGATCGAGCTGAAATTTGATGTGGGTACTCCCTAGGGGTCGGATATACTTCTGCCAAAATTTCATGCTGATCCATGCGTTTCATGCTCGAAAAATAAATCTCGGATTTGACCATCGTGCGATATATCATTCGATAGAGCATCAAAAGGTAAGTCTAAATCTCGTTTTTCAGCGTGTTTGGTCCACATATGTTCGAGAAAAATTCGAAAAACTTCATTTTTGGAAGGTTTTCAATTTTTTGTACACGAAAAACTTAAAAAAAGCAAGTTTTTCTCTTTTTTATCGGATTCGCCTTGAAATTCTGCTTCGGCCAGTATTTTTCAAAATACAAATATCGGTCACCTTTTTTTGCATTTGCATAATTTCCATTGCGCATTCAGCGCCGCGGGATTCATTCCGCGCGCCATTAAGAATGACCATTCCTAATCTTTTCGCTGTCATTTCCATGTGAAAAGGACGTTTTGCGGTGATACCATAAGGTATCACAGGTTTCCTGTAAAACTGGTGGTTAGTATTCCGGATTTAACTACTAGCCATGCTGCTCTGGGAAAGAAACTGTGTTTCCTGTAGTTTGATGAGGAGACACTATTGGTGAAGTTTATACCGTTTCTAGTAAACTAATAATAAAAGTGGTGGGGTTTCTGTTTTGAGATTTTGTATTTGCCTCTCAGAAGGTTGCTGGCTGTCTTCAAGTCTATTTCCTCTCTACGCTTCTCTAATGAAGTGATACCTAGTTGGGCGTTTCTATCAGCAGCTCTGGGCATGATTTCCCATGTTGCTTTGTGCGCATGTACAGTGTACGGGTAAAGTAGTTCTGAACTTTCTCAAGAACCTTTTGTCGCGGGGGAGGTAGGGGTTGTAGACCATCGATGCGCTTTCTAAGATGGGTCTGATGTAGATAGAGTAGGCTTTCATGAGGACTACTATGTTGTGGGTCCGGAGCGCTCTGAGAATGGTGCGACATGCAGTTTTGCTCTTCAGCGCTATCGAATCGCAATGTTTTGAGAATATGAGGGACTTTTCAATTGTGAAGCCAAGGTCTTTAACTTCATTCTTTTGATCAAGTTTGGTAGTGCCGATTGAGTACACCCTTCGAGGATTGGCCCTTCCTAAATGTAGCGAGTTGCATTTGTGGGCTGCAAGAGGAAGTTGCCATTCTTCCGCCCAACAAGCAATGGTATCGATTGCATTTTGCAGTGGGGTGATAGAATCACTTTTACTGCATGCGCGGTAGATTTTGATGTCGTCAGCGTACAATAACCCCGTTGTTTTGTATAAGCGAGGGCATTTCTGAGGTGTAGATAAAAACAGGAGTGGACCGAGTACAGATCTTTGTGAGACGCCGCTGCTTACAGGAAAAGAAGTGGATAGAGCTTCGCGCACTCTTACTTGAAATGTTCTGTTAGACAAGTAGCTAGCTATCCACGGAGTGGTTTTTGGCGAGAGGCCTATTGCTCCTAATTTGTGTTTCAGTTTGGGATGCGACACTCTATCGAAGGCTTTAGCGAAGTCAAAGTAGATGACATCTACAGGTTTACCCTCGCAAACTTAACTGGTCCAGTGTTCAAGAGCGTCAAGCATTTGGAGTTACGCGATCGCCTTTTTCTGAACCCATATTGCTCGTCTGGAAATATATCCAGATCCTCACAGTGTGAAATAATGGATTTGCATAGAAGGCGTTCAAAAATGCGGCAGAATAGGGTTATCGAATTAGGTCTGTAGTTGAGAAGGTTGGAAAACAGGGGTGCTTTCTTGACAGGAGTTACTATTGAGTGCCTCCAAGGCGAGGGAACTATTCCTGATTCGAAAGAGTGGCGGAAAATGATTTCTAGTGGTTCTGAAATGGGCATGGCTATCTTTTTAATGTACCCAAGGTCGATGTTTTCTGGAGTTCTACAGGACGAGCGCTTGTGATGTTTACAATGATGTTTAATGAGAGCATTAAATTAAGGGACCAATCGCCTGTTTTTTTTAGAAGATTTCATGCAGAATGGGGCGCCTCAGAATACCTTATGGTATCACCGCAAAACGTCCTTTTCGCATGGAAATGACAGCGAAAAGATTAGGAATGGTCATTCTTAATGGCGCGCGGAATGAATCCCGCGGCGCTGAATGCGCAATGGAAATTATGCTAATGCAAAAAAAGGTGACCGATATTTGTATTTTGAAAAATACTGGCCGAAGCAGAATTTCAAGGCGAATCCGATAAAAATGAGAAAAACTTGCTTTTTTGAGTTCTTCGTGTACAAAAAAATTGAAAATCTTCCAAAAATGAAGTTTTTCGAATTTTTCTTGAACATATGTGGACCAAACACGCTGAAAAACGAGATTTAGACTTACCTTTTGATGCTCTATCGAATGATATATCGCACGATGGTCAAATCCGAGATTTATTTTTCGAGCATGAAACGCATGGATCAGCATGAAATTTTGGCAGAAGTATATCTGACCCCTAGGGAGTACCCACAGCAAATTTCAGCTCGATCGGAGCATTTTGAAGCATTGTGCCACCCCCATCAGAGGATGTCCCGCTCTTACAGAGAATGCGTTTTAATTTATTTAAATATTTAACAGTTATTTAAATCTACCTGGAACACACATTATCGTATCAACCGAGCCCGTTATCAGACCACTACATTTCCACGTTCGGGCGTTCAAAATACCCATTCAACTGTCGATATCAGTAGCAGATCACAATATATTTTTGGTTGGTAATGAAAATGTATGACCTGGAAAATGCCCTCCTTGGTGACTCTCTTTCTGCCGAGTTTCTGCATGCATTTATTGCCGGGGATGCTGCAAATATTTGTAGTCATTTATTTACTTTACATTCAATCACGAAAAAAATTTCCTACCGATATCAGTAAAATTTTGAAGTCTCATGCTCTATCATAGATTTCGGGTTGGCTCCAGTCGTAGTTCGCCTCGAGGACGTACCACTAATTATTATCAAGAGAGATCCGACACGAAAATTCATTCTACACACCCTCTTGCTACTAGTGCTCCATAAGTGAGTGCGAAAAAAAAGATTTCCTCACGCTCTGTCATCCAGGATTTGCATGCATCATGCTAAGATGATAAATACAAATAGCTCAAAACGTTTCTCGATTCAAATGGCCTGGACCAAAAAAACAGACCAAAACCCCCTCTTACGTTCTGTCATCCAAGTAGATGTCCTTCTCGTTCCAATCATAGTTCGTCTCGAGCACGTACCATCCATTGGGGTCCTTCGGGTCGATCATCTGCAAATTTTTATATTATTTTATTGTTATTATATTTATATTATTGTTTTCTCACGACTCCAACCTCACTTTATGAATTCTACAGAACCAATGAAACAAACATTACAGCCTCATGGCCCGTTCCATTAAACGCTCTAGTAACAATACTTTCCAAGAATCATTATATATTATAAGATGATAAGACCGATAAGAAGAGTTCTTACAGCTTCATGGTCCGTGGAATTGAGCCCTCTAGTGACCACCATTCCTCCATCAACCAATTTATTTGTCAAATTTTGTCAAAATGCTCCCACATCACTCCCACAGTTGCCTATACTAAAGTATTTTCGAAACACCCATTTCTGCTTTCTTCTCACCGCCTCATGATCCGTGGAATTGAGCCCTCTAGTGTCCACCATTCCTCCATCTACCGATCCCATCGTGAAAGGCATACTACTCCACTACTAATCCCACCACTTTACAACTTTTACAATATTGTTACCGCCTCATGATCTTTTCTATTGAACGCTCTCGTCACGACGATTCCACCATCGGGCCCCATTTATTTTTCTCTACAGTCCGGTCGGATCACTATGTGAAAACGGGATTCCCCGCGCATCCCCGCGCATCCCCCCACGTCCCCTCGCCTTCTCACGGCTTCAGCTTTGGAATAATCGGGTTAAATTGTTGAAAATCAGATTACTGGAGTCCTTCGTCATCGATCAATGTAAGAAACAAAAATAAAAATATTCATGTTTTCGAGAAAAAAATAATTGGAAATACAGGTAAGCTGTGCGCACCTGAACTTACCGTAGTTAAGCCAACTCACAAATTTCAAGAATTCGTAACTACGGTAAGTCTAGGTGGAGCGCAACGCTTACCTGTTTATTCAAATATTTTTTTCATGGAAACGTGAATATTTTTATTTTTGCTTTCTGCATGAAACTATGAGGAAGGACACAAGGAGTCTGTGTATCAACAATTGAACCCGATTATTCCAAAGCTGAAGCCGTGAGAAGGCGAGGGGACGTGGGGGGATGCGCGGGGATGCGCGGGGAATCCCGTTTTCACATAGTGATCCGACCGGACTGTATATTTTCACGATCTTATGGATCTCGCTTCAAAATCAGTTGGAAAGAAGTCCTTACAGCTTCATGGTCCGTGGAATTGAGCCCTCTAGTGACCACCATTCCTCCATCAACCGAGCCCATCGTGAAATAGGCGCTTTTGAGAAGGCCGATGTTCTCGATGTACTGCTTTGCCTGCAAATATTAATTGTTTTTGTTATTTGTTTTTATTTTCACGGGTACTTTAATGATGGCTAGTAATGTGGAATAGTGATTTGCCTGTAAATCAACAATATTATTTCGAGATTAGTCCAATTGCTCCTATTTGCATGACCCGGTATCCAGAGACGCATTCAAATAGTAATCGCAATTATGTGATAGTAAATCCAACAAGCATCGTGTTTAATCCTCAAAAAATTAACATCGAAGTATCGTAAAAAAGGTAAATTAAACATATAGCAAGAAATACCCGCTATAGTTCGAAATACGAGTATTAATATCTACATTCCACGCTCTCTTTCATCGGTCAGAGAGAGAGAGAGAGAGTGTGTGTGCAAAATGAAGAGACGTTTTCACGTATTTCTAATACCGACCTCTTCAAACGTTGCACAATTCGTCATCATGTCTCTGTTGGCATAAAGGACAAACTGCTGGTCCGGCTCGAGACCTAAAATATTAAATTGGTTGTATTAGATGTTATTAACGCGGACTGCCACAAAACACTATCCCCAAAAGCTTGCCTGAACCCAAAAAACACCTGTTGCTCCATACCGATCCTACCGTAAAATTGTAGCGTGATAAATAAAGAATAAAGAATAAAATCATACACTTTCCCTCCTTTTTTTCCGTTTTGCAATGTAAGCATACATGAATTTATAAATTTTTAGTTCTTATTCTAATAAATTCAAGCATTTTCATTTCAACATAAATCCGTATTTGTGTTCCCACGTTTCTTAACAACGCGCATAAATTAGAAATTGCACAACAAGGAACAGTGATTATTCAAAGTCAATTCAAACCTGAGGTCTCAGTACTTCTTCGGAGGCGTGGTTGTATTTTTATATTTATATATTTTTATTTTATTTTTATTTTTTTTTTATATTTTTTATTTTCGTATATTTTTGAAATGCTTACCCGTTAGGAGGAATTGAGTCATTGCATCAATAGTGGAGCCAAAGCGCGTGTTGATCGATACTGAGAAAGCGCCCGGACGGACTCCTGAAATATCACTTTTAACTTTATTTTTAAATTTATTATTTTAGAAATTTAGGACACTATGTTTCTCGGAATTTTTCAGAAATGGTGTATTTTCTACTGGAATTAGTCGATACATAGAATGCGCCCGATCGGACGCCTCAATAGTTAAAAGGAAATGATGTATCGACGTTAAGCGATTTTCAGAGGGACACAACGCTAGGTGGGGCCCACTGGTAAGGCCCGTTGTTTGATGAACTACAATAACTTATTTCGCGACCGAAGTCACGACCAATCACAGTACAGTAAAAGACATTTCCGAAAAATCGGTTGCGCACTACACAAACTTTCGCTCCAATGCATTGGATCAGTGAAATAAAAAATAAATAAAATAAAATAATAATAATAAATTAACCTACCAGTGAGAATGCCCATATGCCCGGCGAAAGTGACCGCCTTGAAGAGCAGCTTGCCGTCCTTGATGAATTCGTATTGGACAGAGAGGTCTCTGAATAATATTTATGTCATTTTTAAACCACCCCACGTTTCAGCTCGATTGGAGCATTTTGAGCTACTGTGCCACTTCCCCTCCAAATTCCGACGTTCTTACGTAGATCGCGTTTTATAAAATTTGCGGAGTAGAAATCAAACAATATTAGGATTTTTGCAGTAATGGCAATCACAGAGGTCCACACTGAGGAGGTAATGAGGTCTCTGCAGAGATTTTCAATTTTTGTCCTATTCAGAGCAATTTGTTTTCACTAAAGGTTAATCTGAAATCCATAGTTTTCATAGTACATGCATATCTGAGAAGCATGTTAATTTTCGAAGACAATTTGCGCCTAGGAATCGTTCCTTACAAAAGTATAATAAAAACTATTACGCTTCCATAAGATACATCTTGTTTGGATTTGCACAGGTTGAAATACAAACCTGAGTCTCAACGTGAGATCCCACGTGTGCAGATCCGTGTCCCACAGGTAGAACAGACCGAAGTCGAGGTTGCTGGAAACGACAAATGTTTTTGTTTTTGAGTTATTGATTTTGTTTTTGTTATGTTTTTTTCTGAAAAAAAAGTATTTCGCTTATCATCAGAGGTGAGCATTTGTTATCAATGATACTGTTGACTTTTCATTCAAAAATTAAGATGAAGATATCAGTTAATAATTAAAACTATTTACCGTCCATGAAATACCTGTCCCTCGTGATTGATTGCTACGAGCTACGAAAACGACAAATGTTTTTGTGTTATTGTTTTGGTTTTTTCACGGCATGTGTTTTTGTTTTTTTGTTGTGTAACACACCGTCCATGGAACACTTGTCCCTCATGATTGATAGCTACGAGGGAAGTGCACAATCCCGAGGCCTCGTAGAAGAGATTGAGAAGGGAAACCTGCTCGATGGGGATACCCGTCAGATCGGCCATTGCCTGAAACGAGATCAGTGATCGCTATGGAAAGGTAAAGGTTAACGGTAAAAGTGTATCCACGTCAATGGATTTTACAAGAAAACGCTTTACATGTTTTACAAGTCTTAGGAAATCGCTAGGAGTGACCCGCTAGGAATGCTTTCTAGGGTAAGCCAGGTTACTCTATAGCATACATAAATCTCCGATCGATACGGTTCGGTCATTTTGTCGGCAACACCAGTCATCATGGAGACGAGAAGGTCTGCAAGAAAATATTAAAAAATAAAGAATAATAATAAACAAATAAATAAAAAATAAATAAAGAAGAAATAATGAGTAATTATCATGGAGACGAGTAGGTCTGCAAGAATTGGTTAATTCAAGAAATTTGAAATATATATATTTATCGTTAATTTCCTACTTGTCAGAAGATGATATTTTGAAAGATTTTTGTATCAAATTTTGTAATTTTTCGTCGAACGCACCAAATGCTCCTTCTTATTTTTTAGAATTTTTTTCCGAATTTTTATTTTTCCTTCAAACGCACCAAAGGCTCCTTCTCCGCCGAAGTCATCCGTCATCTCCTTGAAGACATCGCGAAGCGCAAGCATCTGAAATAGAGTGCGAAATTCCGGTGATCGTCTCTTCATTTCAATTGTTTCTTCATCTGACAGAACTAGCACTCGCCATTTTTAACGTAAATGGTTAATTATGCGCGTAATAGGGCAATACATGATAAATAGTAACGCCTTCTAAGGATATGAGTACTTGGAAACATGTTATGCGCGGAACATTTTAATAAAATACTCACTTGCGGATAGAACTTGGTGGCGACCTCCCTCCATCTGTCGTGAGCCTCCTTGTCAAGGTCGATCGTGTACCAGGTCTGGAAAGTAATTTAAAGATAAATAATTACAAATATTTTCGGCTATTAGGCATTCCTGCAATTTTATGATTGTAAAAATAGAATTCACAATATCGCAAAATATTCGTCACGGGTATCATGACCAGTGGCTTGTTAGCCTTGCCCAGGTCGATCGTGTACCAGGTCTAGAATTTGCTCATTTCACAACATTGCAATTTCGTATCTTATTGGAATACCACATTGGTTGAACAGCGTTATGTGTTTGGAAAATACTCGCTAGAGAAGCAGTGCTTAAAGTTAACCTAGCTTATGTTTATCTGTCCACACTAGATAACATTTTTGAAGATCAATTCTTCAAAAAAAATAGTACCTTCTCAATCCTGCTCTCGTCCCAGAGTTGCGGGCCGTTGTCCACCAGACAATCGGCCGCGTACGCTCCCCAAGGGTTGTCCGGAGTGTTCTGGGGAGAGGGAGCGGCCAGGAGAACAGAGGGAAGAAGAAGGAAGAGGAGGAGAGGCAACATTGCGGGTTCGCTTACTGAATACGAAGCTTTTTTTAAGACAAATCACGTAGAAAGATCAACATTTTCGAAAACTCGCTTGTAAATATTGTATAAAGTTAGTCAGTATTCGACTGCAAAAACACTGTAGCAACACAAATATGACGTTAGTTCATTATTTATGTAGGTTATTTGACATTTGTTTTAATGATTTTTGGTGCTCAATTTTAGTCGCGAAACAATTTTGAGGTTACGATAAACGGTGAGAATACGGTGAAAAATTACAAACACGAAGCAGAGACGATCGATGATCAAATGATCGAAGGTGATTTTATATGCAACATGATCTATTGTATTGTAGCGTTATCGCGTATTGTAGCCCGTTTTAGAGATCGAGAAATGAAGCTGACGTCTCTTCAATGCACACACTCTATCGTCACTCGAGTATAGTGGTCGAAAATCCTGTCCGGAGAATGGTCAAAATGGTAAATTTTCTCAGATGCGCTCTCTTAACGCTAATCGAGTCTTCATTACGAGGTATCTTGCGTAGAAAGTGCGCAATACGTGTCGCCGTCTCTTCATTTCACATTCTCTCTCGCCTCTCTGACCTGTGAGAGAACACCCTGGAATGAAGAGAGTATTTCCCGTATTTCGAACTAGTTGCGTTGGTTTGTTAGCTTGTGGTATTAAAATGTTTGTTCTGCACCCAGTGTTTTGATGATCAAGACTACACTCCTCATACATCATTATTCCGATGTTATCATTATTCTTTATCATTTTTATCATTATTCTGACCATTCCGATGCTAAGTAAGACTAGGCCACATGGTGATAAGACAACGCGACCAAACAAAATAGAAGAAGGACATTTCGCACGGTTTTTGACAGTGTACACTAAACTTTGAAAGCATTTTTCGCATTTTTTTCGGCTTAATTTTTCTAATGAAGAAGCACTTGTGCGATATGTCGTAATTCTAATTTTTTTCGGTCGAGTTGTCTTATCACCACGAAAACTAAGCCACATTGCCTCATTCGACACTCTAATTACAAAATCTCTGACGTTGAAGCTTCTGTTTTTTAAAAATATTTTTTCGCGAAAACCGGCAAAAAATAAACAGACTGGTTTCGAAGTCTGTTTTCGAATGTAAATAGTCGAATGAAAGGATTTTTCGACGAAAAGCATTTTAAATTTTTAGAAGAGATTATTAGCGATTAAAAATGCGATTCTCGAATAATTCGTTGTTATTCGGAATCAATTTCATTCGATCTAACTACACTGCTGCCCACAGAGGGTGACGTTGATCTTATCTTTATCAGGCTATAGACCGAGGTATCTTTACGGCGCACGCCGGTGCATAACAGCCACAACACGTGTTGAGCGTTTGATCTTCGACGATTTTGACAGACTCTCCTAATTCATCACGGTTCTTCGTATCTCTGTCGCTCAGGGTTACGTAGAGAGAAGAGAGCCTATGCGCACGTGCGGGAATATTTTATGGAGCTGCTCGAGAACCGTAGCTTGAATGAGATAAGAAGGAAGAGTATATTGTGCTGGGAAGAATGCTGATGATGTTGAAAGGCGAATCGCGAGAGGTATTATGAAGGGTGTATGTACCGAACACTTTCAATTCCCAGCAGCAATAAATAAATAGACGATGATCGAGAATGAATTCTTTATCTGTACATCTGCAATAACCTCTTTCTCCTCACACGAACCAGCAGGGGTCCTTGCATTCCTGCTTGAACGTGTACAATGCTCCGGTTTTGATCTGGAATTAGCCCGAATTGAGTTGTAATGATGAATAAATAGTATAAACGGAGGCTCAATATCATATTTGACTCAGCTAATCAAATTTCATCACCTCCATTACAGTCGTGTAGACAGTGGACTTGTTGAGCGTGGTCTTTGAGCTCATCACCTGGAGTTTGTTTATTTACATATATATATATTTTTTTAAATATTGCAATTGACCTGGAATATGCCTTCCTTGGTGACCCTCTTTCTGCCGAGCTTTTGCATGCAATGATTACCGGGGCTGCTGTAAAAATAATTTGTCTCAATTGTTCACTTGTACCATCTTTCCTTCTGATATCAACAGTAAAGTCTTACGTTCTGTCATCGAGATAGCTCCAGCCGCATTTTCACAGTTGAATATTTCACGTATCTTACCCTCCACTCCAAGTTTCCACAGTCAAATATTATCAACTCACGTTCTATCATCAAGGAAGATATCGGGCTCGTTCCAGTCGTAATTGGTCTCGAGGACATACCAGCCGTTCGGGTCCTTCGGATCAATGATCTGAAACGGTCCTTAATATTTCCAGTTTACGTGTTCTAATTATTTTTTCTGACTTTTTTTGCACGGCTTCAACGTCAATTTCGGTAAACTACTGAAAGGTATAAGTATGACAAAACAATGCCTTACATCCTTCGAATCGATAACCTGAACTAGCTCGTAATATTTCATTAAAAATAAGGGTTTCCTGGTAATGTTTCTGCAATTTGCGTTGCAGAAATATGTCTTGCACACTCCGATACCATCAAACCATCATCCAATCCAAAATTGTTCTAGGCTTCATTACTAGGCTCCAATGCATGATAGCTATTGTTTTTAACTTCTCGTCTCTACTACAATCCCTTCTGATAACACCGACCGGCAATTAACGTGGAGTGAAGTCGTCAGTTTGGTTTGATCATGCTAGAGCTTATACTTCATGGCCCTGCAATTCTTTAATTACCGACCGCTTCATGGTCCGTTCCATTGAACGCTCTCGTCACGATAACTCCTCCATCAACGGATCCCATCGTGAAGTAGCCAGGTGCGAGTATGCCAATGTTCTCGATGTAGTGCTTCGCCTGTGAATCAAGAAGATAATGAGATTCTAGAGATTAAGCGACTTGTCAGCGGTTTATTCATGTGACATCTTATTCACGTATGCTGCAAATTGGGATAAACAAGAAGCTATATGACCCCCAGAGTTGAAGGAATCATTATCTTAACATTTTTGTGTTACTCACATCCTCGAAAGTAGCATAGTTCGTCATCATATCCCTGTTGGCGTAGAGCACAAACTGCTGATCCGGCAGGAGACCTAAATTCGGAGATTTTCGTTGACATAATTTTGAATTTGCACCGTTTCATCTATGAAATGAAGATAAAAAATAGATAAATACCAGTGAGGAAGAAATTGGTCATCGTGTCAAGTGAAGAGCCAAAGCGGGTGTTGATCGAGACAGAGAAGGCGCCCGGACGGACGGCTGATCGTTAGAAGAAAATTACAGTTGCGTTTAAAAATTCTTCGAGAAAATTCTGATTAGATTTGTAGCCAAAGGTTAGCCAAGGTTCGTAGCGAACCTACCAGTGAGAATGCCGAGATGTCCAGCAAAGGTGACCGCCTTGAACAAAAGCTTGCCGTCCTTGACGAACTCATACTGGACGAGGAGATCTCTGAACAATATTTTCAAGTTTGATCTTTGTCGAGGCTGTTCCCTACAAAAGTATGTCTCTAGTTCATGCCCGTATTGGCTGATTGGTAGATTGAAATAGACAAGATACTTGCCTGAGTCTCAAAGTGAGATCCCACGTGTGCTCCTTGGTGTCCCACAGGTAGAACAGGCCAAAGTCGAGATTTCTGAAATGAAATAGTTTCTGATAAATTAACAGATGATATCACAGTTTCCACCGTAATTTTTAAAGGCACTTACCGTCCGTGGAACACTTGTCCTTCGTGGTTGATAGCAACAAGAGAAGTGCACATAGCGGCGACCTCGTAGAAGAGATTGAGAAGAGTAAGCTGCTCTAGTTGAATTCCGGTCATCTCTGACATGGCCTGGAACGAGATCATCCTTCTAATTAGCCACTGAGTGCAAATGAAGGCAGAATGAAGAGATGGATTGGCATCTATTTATGTAACCTTAATTTCCGAGCGATACGGTTCCGTCATCTTGTCAGGAACGCCGACCATTACAGTAACCAGCATGTCTGCAAAATGTAAAGATAACATAGACTTATGAATCAAGGCACTTCAGGATTGTTTATGAGTACAGTGGCTATCAGCGATCATCAAGGCCACAATGGATTGCAAAGAATTTTGAATTCTAATTATTTATTTCATCGGGATATAATACCGTACCCCACGCGCCGGGCCCACCGAAGGACTCCGCCATCTCCTTAACGACGTCGACTGCAGCTTGCATCTAAATAATTTGAAATCGCGGATGCCAGGAAGAAGACTCCATCTCTTCATTCTCTTATCAATGAAGACGGAATCTTTACTATACTTTAGAATTTAATTCATATTCTGTTCAACAACAGCGGCGGTCAAGTTTAGCGTTTAGCTAACAAAGATGATCACGTACTCTCGGTGCGAACTCCGTGGCAATCTCCCTCCATCTGTCGTGTGCTTCCTTGTCCAGATCGATCGTGTACCAGGTCTGAAAGATCTCTGATGTCACCATGATGAATCAGTCTCGTCATCTCGCGAACTAAACTCTTATTCATTGTAACGGCGTCTTCTTTTATTGATAGAAATTTTAATTTACAAAGAAACTTTTTTTTAGAAAACACATTAGTTTCAGTCGGATACCTGCTCAATTCGACTCTCATCCCAGAGATCGGGAACCTTGTCGACCAAACACTCAGCGGCGTACTCTCCCCAAGGATTTTCCGGAGTGTTCAGGGGAGATGGGTCGGCGAGGAGTATGGCGGGGAGAAGGAGAAGGAGGAGCGGTAGCATTGCGGGTTGTGTTACTGAATGGGTAGTCTTTTTGAGAAATTTATGAAGAAAAATACATTAATTTGTTTGTTTCGTTTTGTAAAAACACTATGGTAAAGAGATATTTGAATGCGCAATATAGGATCAATTTGGCTGCAGCTTGTACGATATTACGAGCAATATGACAGCAAGGAAAACATGAGACGGCCCGGTTGAGTGATCATGATCAAATGAAGCGACTGCCGAAATATCTCCACAATGGTCGTTAGTCGGTGTTATCAGATCGGAGGGTTCAGCATAAGGCGAGAAGTTAACCACAACAGCTATGAACATCACAGATCAAGCCATCATGTCTATGCGGAACAAATATCTCTGAATTATACTGGTTTCATTTGAAACATAATCATAAAACAAGAAATAATTTAATAACCTACTATTTTGTGTATTTGAATGTTATTCAAGTTTACGAGGCTAACCACAACAGCTGTGAACATCACAGATCAAGACGCATACGAACTCTGTATTACGATGTCTTCATATTTGTGTCTAGAAGCTCGAAACTCTTTGAAAGTTTTCCGAATTACGACTAGACATATTTTTTTTTACAAACAAATGTTCGTTTTTCTATAGCGTGTCTAAAGAAAAGACGATCACTCGTATTTCGAACTCCTTTGAAAGTTGTTTCGTGTCCGAATGAGCCGTCTTTGTAGTTTTCCTCATGGAATGTGTGGCATCGCCTTATTCTCATCAGGTTATAGATCGGTGTATTTTCAGGTTTATGATCGACCCAGCTCTGCATAACAGCCACAACACGTGTTGAGCGTTATCAGCGAGCATTTAAGCGACTCTCTCAATTTTGCGAAGACCCTCGAGTCTCTGAGGTTTATTAATAATGAGGTCATAAGAGAGTATTGATGCTTGTGCGAGAAAATTGTCCGACATTTGTAGCTTGCATGATAAGAAGACGAGAGGAAACTGATGTTGTGATTGGATGAATGGTGAGGATGTTGGACATGAATTCTAAGTTATAATTTTTGTACTTTTTTGAGAAAATAATGCGGTGATCGATGATTTCATTGCCAAACGTAATAAATTCGGATCATGATTCTTTATTTCCATTTTGAAATCAGCTCATTCCCTTAGATAAACCAGCAGGGATCCTTGCACTCCTGCTTGAAGGTGTACAGAGCTCCGGTTTTGATCTGAAATCAGTTACTAGATATTGATTTGAGATTTAAAAAAAGAATCGGTGTTTAGACTATACAGTGATTTATCAAGTACACCGCTTAGTGATTCATGATTTCTTTTTAGTGGTTCTTTTCTAGTATTAGATTTATTAGTTGCATTCATTCTGATTTTTTAGAATTGAAATAGATCATATAATTCTCACCTCCATCACAGTAGTGTACACGGTAGCCTTGTTGAGTGTCGTCTGAGAGCTCATCACCTGAATTATTTATTTATGGACTAATGTTTAAAATCATGCCAGGAAAGCTCATTGAACATTTCACTTTCATTCACTGCAAGGCATCCAAAAATGGTATCAAATGCCATTTCATGTGAAATCGACACACCTGGAATATTCCCTCCTTGGTGACCCTCTTCCTGCCGAGCTTCTGCATGCAGTGGTTGCCGGGGTTGCTGCAAGTTTTGCACTTATGCAAATTTTTTCAACTATTATTGTATTGTGGGTAGGGCAAACACCATTCTCTTTTTATAAGTTCGAATACACGTTAAAGGAGGGCGAAAGTCAAAAGCTCCTGGGACGAAACCCTGAGCAATAACGTAAAAGTACTGTATTTTTCAGTTTATGATCGCTTTCAAAATTTTCCTCCTTACAGTAGGCGGGGCTTTTCGGTGGCATTTTTCTCCCTGTTTTGCTGGCAAAAACATTCGCATGCATGAGGATTCGAACTTAGACCTGGAATTGAGTGCATGCGCGATAGGCGCAGCACACAACCACTTTGCTACAGGTCAAGAGAGGCTAGAGGAGGGAAGTGTAAGCGCGCCCGGCCTCTCCTTTCCCTCCTCCCTTCCCTCTTCCCTTCCTGATTTGTACCGCGCATCTTGATTTTGCCTGAGCCCTGTAGAAACTTTGCGCGAGTGTATCTCAGCTCAAAGTTGAGCTAGAGACTTCAAATTTTGAGAATCTCTTAGTTATCAAGATGTCAATCGGACCATATTATCAGTTTATCTACGAAAACTTTGACTTTCGTCCTCCTTTAAAAGCGGTAGTTGCTTAGGCCCCAAACAAAGAACCTACGTTCTATCATCCAGGAAGATATCGGGCTCGTTCCAGTCGTAATTCGTCTGCAGCACATACCAGCCATTGGGGTCTTTCGTGTTGATGATCTGGAATAAATACAAATTTAATTATGATCATAATTGATCATATATTTCCCTACACCTTCACAACGCCACACATTTCAGAAATTCATGCCAATAATAATGAACTATCCGTACAGCTTAATGATCCGTACCATTGAACGTGACCATAATTCCTCCATCAGGCGCTCCCATACCCCCAACTATCACTCCTAAGTTGCCTATTCTTCGCGTATTTTCAACCTTTTTCATAAAATTGCTTTCATCTCACCGCTTCGTGGTCCGTCCCGTTGAACGCTCTGGTCACAACGATTCCTCCATCGGGCGCTCCCAGCGTGAAATAAGCGCGTCTGAGGAGGCCAATGTTCTCGATATAGTTCTTCGCCTGGAAAAAATTATTGGAAACATTATTGTTATTCGAGTGTTCATCGAACGGGCCTGTTTTATTTGATTAAAAAACCAAATATTTCATCGAAGAGCCTGCAAAATTAAGAGACCATTTCTTGATACATCATCACTAATGTATCAAAGAATTTCCAGTCGCACCTCTTCGAAAGTTGCACAGTTCGTCATCATGTCCCTGTTCGCATACACGACGAACTGCTGGTCCGGCTCGAGACCTGAAATCAGATACGCATACTTTTCAAATTAATTGATAGTTAGTATCTTTCTTGTGAGCACGAAGAATATGATTTCATATATTTTCCTACTTTTATCACTCACCCAGGACTATGAAAAACTTTTGGTATGCAGAATTCTAATTTGAGAATGCCAACAGTGAGTGATTGATACCAGTGAGGAAGAAGTTGGTCATCGTGTCCAGCGATGAACCGAATCTCGTATTGATCGAGACGGAGAAGGCGCCCGGACGGACGGCTGGAATATCAGCTATTTTTTTATATTTTCAAATCAAAATAGTTGTTTTGAAATTCTTGAGTAAATCATTACAGAAATGGCATATTTCCTTCAGAAAGTGTTGAAAGAAATGAAGAGACGATTTCCAGAATTTTCAGCTCCACTCACCAGTAATGACGCCCAGATGGCCGGCGAATGTGACTGCCTTGAAGAGCAACTTGCCGTCCTTGATGAACTCGTACTGCACGACGAGGTCTCTGAATAATTTCTAAGATACGTGTCTGGATTTCGAGATGTTATCTCGTTTCACTGACAATGACTGGGCAACTCTTTTTCACATCACCCCGAGGTCTCTGAAATAGAGATGACAATTGGGCATGCGCCTCTCCTCATTTTGCCATTTTTTCATTTTTCCTTATGTATTTTATTTCGGGCATGCCTGCCTGGTGAGAATTTGTTTTTTTGCCGGTTGAAAAAAAAAGATAAGTTAGGAAAAGTCAGGAATAAAAAACAAACCGTAGTCTCAGAGTGAGGTCCCACGTGTGCTCCTTCGTGTCCCACAGGTAGAAAAGACCGAAGTCGAGATTACTGAAATGGGGATCGGTTTTCAACAATTCATCATCGTATACAACATAAGTCGGAAACAGAGAAACCCATGCATCTAACACCTGCAATAGAAAGAGGGGGCGGTCCAGCACAGATGCAAATAGAGCTCGAGAAATGACACCGCCGTCTCTTCATTTCACACACTCTCTCGTCGATCGAGCGGGCGAGAGAGTGTGCCAAATGAAGAGACGGCGGTGTCATTTCTCGAGCTCTAGATGCAAAAAAGCCTTACCGTCCATGGAACACCTGTCCCTCATAATTGACCGCCACCAGCGAGGTGCACATAGCGGCGATTTCGTAGAAGAGATTGAGAAGAGTGAGTTGCTCGAGTTGAATTCCGGTGAGATCCGCCATGGCCTGTGAAATTCTTCAGTCCTTTTACTTTTCATGACAAAGTCTTGTGGTACTGCCGTGCACATTTTCCTTTATCGCTGGATGTCTGCCTCACTCTTTTCGCAATGCTTCGTTCACCCTGGCAATGATTCTCACGGACGAGAGATAAGGGAAAAAGAAAAAAATGGCGAAATTTCCCGTTACCTTAATTTCGGTGCGATAGGGCTCGGTCAGCTTGTCCGGACAGCCGACCATCAGGCCGACCAGCGCGTCTGCAAGGATTTGGACTAATTTTTTGAAAGTATTTATTATTCAGATTTTATTTGTACAATAATATCTTTCATTTTGAGATATTTTTGTCACATCAGCGCGTCTGAAAGGATTTCGAGTTCGAAATAATGGTTGAAATTATGTGAATTTATCTTGAACGATTTGTCAGCCGACATGCCGGCACTTCTTCGATTTTTGGCCCAGTCACAGAGTATTATTTCCCTACCATTTGCATTCCTCATCCCTATTTTCGGAGCGGTTGATGCCTGGGCCAAAATCGAAGAAGTTCCGACATGTCTTATCACCGTGAAACGTACCCCACGCGCCCTCTCCGCCGAAGGAATTGGCCATCTCCGCAGCGACGTCGATGGCGGATTGCATCTGAATCACTTTCCTTTAGAGATCGAAATTCGGGTAATCGTTTCTTCATTCTTCACACTATCTCACCGATCGAGATAGGATGAGAAGTAAAGAGACGATTTCCCGTATTTCGAACTCTAGTATCTTTCGCTCCATAATGGAACATGCAACCCTAATACAATAAGGAATACGACGAATTTGACTTCCACCTTCTCTTTGGCTAGAAATAGCTTTTTTAAAGAGTGTTCCATGAATTCTGTGTCCTACCTCCCTGTATTAATCAAGCGTAGAGCTCACTCTATCGCTGAACTCCGTGAAGGTACTAGTAACAATCAACTCGAGCCAGGCGGTTTGATCGAATCGACCCCATTTAGGGATTACTCACCCTCGTGCTGAACTCCGTGGCGACCTCTCTCCATCTATCATATCGTTTTAATTCAACTTAATTTCTTATTTGAACTCGCGTTTTTCCTTGTGAACACGCATAAATATATATATATATATACATTGCTGATCAAACACTAACAATTCTATTTGAGACATTTTGATTGTGCGGAATTGTGTTATGCCCGGACAATTTAATTACTTTGCACTAACCCTGTCGCTAAACTCATTGGCCACCTCCCTCCACCTCCCTCCCTTCACCCTCCCTTCACGTTTTTCCCTTCACGTTTTTCGTTTTTCTCCCTTCACGTTTTTCGACAGTAAATGGCGTCTATATTTACAAATTCTCGGCATTTGACATATGATTTGGGCAGTAATCTAAATGGGGGAACCATTCATAGACTCACCCTGTCGCTGAACTCAGTGGCGACCTCCCTCCATCTGTCGTGCTCCTCCGCGTCCAGGTCGATCTTGTACCAGGTCTGCAACCTTTTTTTATAATAATGATTTGGATCTCACTTTTCCCGCTTATCTTAGGAATCTGTACTGTATTATGCTGTGTACTCGGCCCACGATCTCCATGGATTGTTTATAAGTGATGACAGGTGTGCATTTTTGATAAGCTCAAGGACCGTACATCTCAGCATATTCTTGGTTGAAGAAACCACGAACCTGCTCGATTCTGCTCTCGTCCCAGAGATCGGGCACTTTGTCCACAAGGCAGTCCGCCGCGTACTCTCCCCAAGGGTTGTCATGAGTGTTCTGCGGCGTTTTGTCAGCAAGGAGAAGGCCAGGAAGAAGGAGTAGAAGAAGAATGCGCATGGCTGGTTGTCTTACTGAATTAGGTAACATCTCCAGCATGCTCACATATAATAATGAGTCAGAAAAGGAACGGAATAGAATGTTAACGATTTCTAAGTGTACATATTTTGCGCGAATACTGAAGCGGGAACGATAGTTAACGCAATTTCACGGTACGAAAGAGTGTACGAATAAGAATTTTAATATCCATTTTTAAGCAACAAATTTGGTTTTTGGTGAATGGCTAGTGGAACTCGAAGCTTGATTTGATGAAAAACGTAAATCGAAGGCAGGCACAAGTACATCGTTCAAACATTGGATGAATAACATAGAAATGAAAACGAGCGCTGAGAGCATCTAGCATGATCAATCGAAGCTTATGACGATGTCTCTCCACGTTGCTTGCTTGTTAGGTGTTATCAGTTGGGGAGCATGAGAGAGACGCTTAAACAGCTATCATGACACCAATAAAGCCTATTTATGATGACAATACAGCTGCGGCTCTTCTAATTTTGCACATTTTCTTGTCTGCATGACTTGAAAATTAGTGTTCGAGATCAGTGAGGTGTTTTGTCATCACTAGTGCCTAAGAAAAACCAAGGTTTGTTTTTTTCCTTATATTTTGCCACAGATTTTTTTGATTCTGCAACCTAGCCAGATTCATGTTCAAATCTAATGTCTGCGTAATAGTATTTTCGAACCTGGGGTTCGTGATAGTGGCTCTGTTGTAGTTATGGGGGCCTTCAAAAGTTATGGGGGCCCATGAAAATTGTGGGGGCCCAAGAAAATTATGGGGGCCCATCCCGGACCAATATTTTTATGGGGGCCATCACAGTTATGGGGGCCCATCACAGTTATAGGGGCCCATTATCAATTGTAGTTAATTCATCAGAAACAAGTGAGAATCAAATGTTTTCTCCGTGAAACAAATGGAAAATAATTTCAAACTTGAATTTATCGTGTGAATGTCTCATGAGTCCTTGTGCTCCATCGTAGCTCAATCAGCCCTCCCGCCCCTGTGAATGTGCCTACTCCCTCCACAGATGAACCCCCCTAGCCTTTCTCCTTTTGAATGTTCCAGTCGCCTCACAGATTATTGTTCATGACCTGAATAATGATCAACTACTAGGTGATGATCTCAACGATGACCCTGCTCTTGATGACGATATCGATGCTATTGATGCTAATGATGCACCCACTACCACTAAGAAAAAAGTGCCCGCCCTTCTCGCACTACTACAGCACTTACTTCCACTTCGACCAAGGTCACTCGCCCTCCTCGAATAACTGCTGCTTCAACTACCCTTAACAATAAGTCGGCTCGAGCTACGAAGAAGCCAAGATTTTGAACGGAGTACATATCGCTGAATTTTTTATCATTGTTTTCGTATTACTGTCTTTTGGTAACGCTCAACATCATAAAACATTCGATTCTCACTTGTTTCTGATGAATTAACTACAATTGATAATGGGCCCCTATAACTGTGATGGGCCCCCATAACTGTGATGGGCCCCCATAAAATATTGGTCCTGGATGGGCCCCCATAATTTTCTTGGGCCCCCACAATTTTCATGGGCCCCCACAAATTTTGAAGGCCCCCATAACTACAACAGAGCCGTGATAGTTTTGATGAAGAGCCGGAAAATTGATTTTTCAGTAAATGCTAGGAAGAGTACTCCATTTGCTGAAAGCACTTTGCAAACTGCATCGGGTCCAAAGTCTCGGCACATTCTCACTGCATCTGTCATCGTGTCATTGAGTTAACAGACTACAGACGAGGGCTGTTTGGATGCAGAATGCGTCTCCTCACTGATCCAGCTGTCGCGGGAGCACTGACCGGCGAGAGAGCACGGAAAAGGAAGAAGGCTTTTCAGGTTTATGACTTGCATAACAGCGTCACCACGTGTTTCTTATCAGCGACAATTTTGAGAGACTCTCCTTATTTTTGAGATGCCTCTCGATTCTCTGCTTCTCAGAGATAAATCGAAATGAAGAGAGTCGTGCACCGTTTCACAGCATACCCCCTTTATTCTCTCCAGATATGGTCGAACAATGGGATTAATTTTTGAATTTTCCCGAAACTGCAATCGATAACGGAAAAATTAAATGTTTCAGAAACATATCCGAATTTCAACCGTTCAGCGACATTCAGAATGAAAATCGACATAACTTTCAGAAAAAATAACATTCCAAGTTTGTAGTTCGACTACAACCCTTTTCTGCCGGGTTCAGAATGTTAATGGATAAATTCATGTCGTCGTTCTAGATTCGTAGCTTGAATGATAAAAGGATGAGGAGAAACTGATTGGAAAATTTCTGTGGATGTTATACAAACCAAGTCAAGAAAACTTTGAAATTTCTATACAAAAAAGTTGGTTCAACACAGAGTATTTACGATAGAAAACCATTGATTCGTACAGAGAATGATGGCAAGAATTGAATAATTGCAGAAATTTGAGAGAATTGCAACGATTTTTCTTGTCGTTAAAGTGGCTGAAAATTAAATAAAAGAAAGGTCCAAGGTCGTTGTTCGAAAGTTGAAGTGTGGATGAAACTCATTCGACGTTCGCGTTTATCCCCCCCCCCCTAGATTCCCTCATTTCTGTTGGCGTTGAGCGGCAGAGCCCTCAACAAGACCCATGAAGGTTAAAATTATCCTCTTGATAAATTTTTTTTTGCATTTGCACAATAATTAGCAATATTAATAATAACTCAATCAACTTATTATCGATTTCAATATCCTTTGTCTCCTTTATTCTTCTCTCCACCCCGCCCCTCTCCCCTCATTCCGTCGTCTTCTCCTCGTCGGCCGCGGTCGACTCGTCTCTACGCAGTCGCGTCCTTTCATGATTGACACGAGAAAATGGTAGGCGGATGTTATGATATCGTTTGCTTTATTTCGGAAAATGTATCCAACGTCTCTCGAACTCTGTTGCCCATTCACACACCCAGTCCAAATGATCGAGTTTGTCTCTACCGTATCAAGCCTACCGTATCAACCGCCATGGTTTCGCAATGCGATTCACCATTCGAATGAGAGATGAGGATAATAATGCAGAAAATTCAAGCCATTCATTCTCCACCGACCGCCCCGGTGTCTCGAGCGTGGCCACAGTGAGAGGGGATGAGCCCACCCATACCCAACAGGCATCACTTTGGGTCGAGTTATAGCGATTTGCACTTTTGTCGACAGGAGGTCAAAGATCAAAGATCAACTCTTGGTACCGATAGGCCTGCTTTTAAGGAATCGAATGAGCCCTCCCACACCAAACTGGCATCACTTTGTTTCATCTTCTGGCTCATCTGTTTCATCTGGCATCAGTTATAGCGATTTGTGTTTTTGCCGTCGGGAGGTCAAAGATCAAAGATCAACTCTTGGTACCGATAGGCCTGCTTCTAAGGAACCGAATGAGCCCTCCCACACCCAACTGGCATCACTTTGGGTCATACCCCCTAGGGAGCTCAAAATGGTCTCGAAAAAATTGGGAAAAAAAATTGTTCTGAATTTCACAAATCGGATAATTATATATTTTCAGAGTATTCTCCTACTGTTCTTCCTCCTTTTGTCGTCTACTTCTTTCCGCCCGCCTTCATCCGATTGCCAGCTACAGGACGAACAGGTACCGCAACAGAAAAGAATTTTATAAGGGGAATTTTCCTGGTCTTGATATCTACCATAGATATAGGAGAACTGTCTCGATGTGGGGTGCATGCACGTTTCTCCACTTGGGCGAGAGCGCCAGAGAAACTCATGTTGCCCGCGTTTTCTGTGTTGCGAAATGAGAGGAGAGCGGAACACACGTTGAAGAGGCGTGCAAACGATGATACCTCGCACGAAGACGGCTGCGAAATATGTAGTATTTCTGTGGACTTGCTTATTGACATCTTGCAGGACTCCCGATGCGTCTGCCGCGGCACCTCGCCAATCGAGTTGTTCACTGCCATATCCGGATGCCATACTGCTCGTGGTAAGCTCGAAGGACGGCTGGATGATATCAGGGCGCTGGTGATAAGTAGAATGTACTAGTATAAACAATTGGAAAATAGTTTAAATATCATAGTTTTCATTGCGGGATCAATTTAAGTAGATAAAATGGGTCGGCATATGAATAATTTGCAGACGACACCAACCTCTGCTGCAAGGAGCACGATTTAGGCTACGGATTTTACGATGCACGCCATACCGTCCACAATACGGGATACTACTACGACCTGCGCTCCTGCGAGTGTTTTCAGGTGAGCATATTAAAGATCAGAGATCAACACGATTTCTATCATTATTCAAACTCACTGCATTTTGCACACTATCTCGCTCGCAGAGTGTGTGAAGTGAAGAGACGATTACCTGTATTTCGAACTCTAATTGGCGCTACGTAAATATTCACCTTGCAGATTACTCTCAACGATGATAATGACGTTGCCTGCCCTGTTGGGAAGAAAATATTGTGAGTAAAATCGAACGTGAAGCTGCCAGAATGAAGAATACTTCATATTTTCTGGTTTTTTTCTGTCGACCGTTATTCAAGCGAGTTCACACAAAAAAATTAGTGTGCCATGAATTACACTGTTTGTGGGAAATGATAAATGGTTTTCAGCTACGTGCAGCGAGGAACGGCAAATCTCGAAGAGGGCGCGGATAGCATGAAATGCGATAAGGCGAAAGGAGTCTGGACGGTGACTAGAAGTGAAGGAAATGATGAACTGAGAAGGGTGAGATTATTAGTTTAGATCGTTTGACTACGACCATGTCTCTTTCTCACAGTTCGTTCATAGAGACTGCTTTTTTCATCCCGGTCCATCCTTTCGCCCATGTATTATTATTAGATTGCAAGCAATGCAGTGATGAATACAATTTCGCATGAAAACATTTATCCTCAAGAAAGACGAAGCGATGGAAAGGCAAAAGGAATAATATCTTTCAATTATCCTCTGCAGTTCACGAGCGGTCAACTACCGAATTTCGATTACGACGAAGTTCTACCGTGCTACAGAATCGTTACGGCCATTCTCGGTGCGGGTGCGTTTATTCTCATCCGATTTTAACGTTTTTATTGTAACATTTTACAAATTTTTGACGCGATTTAATTGCAGACGGGTCCCATCTTTCGCACTCTTTCGACGTCGGCCACTCGATCATGCACGATTGCGCCCTGTTTGTTACCGGTTGCGAGCCGAATGTAAGTGAATCTTTGATCTTTAGAAGTCGATCTTTGATCTCTGATCTCTCCAGATCACTTGTTTGACTGACTCTCGAGACATTGCCACACAAGGGAACTTCTACATGGAGCTCGGTGAGCGACCTACTTTACATTGTAGTGATTATGAAATCCATTATAACCATATTAATATTACACGCTTTGAGTAGACTTTTTTTGTGCCGCGCTGCCATTTTGCCACAGTCTATCAATGCTCTACCGCAATATTCCTAATCTACCGTAACTTACCGTACCCTCAGATTCGTACGGTCAATCGATAATCGAGACGGACCCAATTGTCGCGGCGAGACTCATCAAGCAGTGCAGTAAGAGTGAGCTAACTTTTTCAAAGAACTTCCTCGACTTTGATTTCTTCTTTTGGGCTCTAATCTCTAGCAGTAGTTTCGCAAAAAAATGCTGCCATCGCCAGTTTGTACGATCTCCGTATTCTCACCTTCATCAATCACAGGCCACATCGAGCCGTGTCTCCTCGTTTTTCCCACGGGCGACGATCTTCCGGAGATGATTACAGCGTCCATGCAAATTGTTAACTTTGCAATTCGTGAAATTAAACAGATTGATCTTTGATCTCATCCTCTTCAGATGATGATCCTCCTACTTCTGGGCGCGGCAAGCCGCAAGCGTTCCGTCCTCATGATAGTAAGCATCTTCTCTGTTCATTAGTTCAAAATGAGCGAATATTCAATTTTTATTCATTTCGCATAATTTCTGGCTGTTCAGGAGGGCGTAAGATCATATGCAATGATGAAATGTTCACGAATTTCAGATTCTCGTCGCTTCCGCTCTGTCGACAGTAAATGCGATGGATGAGAATGACGCGCCTCTGACGCCGAATAGTGAGTTTACTAGAATTTAGCAACGGTCTCTTCATTTTACATGCTCTCTCACCGGTCAGAGTGACGAGAGAGTGTGTGCAATGAAGAGACGGCGGCGACCCGCATTGCGCACTCTACTGAATAGGATAGGGTTGGCACCGGGAAAAATTGAAAGATGAAATGGTTCTGAAACATATCTCTCTCACAGTATATTCTCTTGTCAGCTGTTAAAAATCGAGATATGTTTCAGCAACTTTTCATATTCGTTTGCAATAAACTCAGTGCTATTGCAATATCTGATTATTACGATCGATAACGGACATTGCAACAATTTGACCGCATTTCAGTGGATGCCCCCGACGCCCGCGACCCCGAAGATGCACTGCCTCCAGTGTTTACTCCCATCCAGGAGGTACGGTCATCATCCTTCTGTGCATCGTCTCTTCATTTCGCATAATCTCTCTCCGGTCAAAATCTCGAAATCGCACGCGAATTGAGGAGACGATCACCCGTATTTCGCACTCTAAATGAGCGAGCAAAAATTGCCCCGGGAAGAGCGACCGGTCCCATTGATTAGGGCTGTCAGGATACGGCATTCGTCACTGCATTTCGCACACATGTTCGAGAGCAGGATTCGCCCAATGAAACTACGACAATAAACGATAAAAAGAGTTGAATTCGTTTAGAGTTAAATGACAAAATTGTATTTATTATATGATGAAAATACGCTTTCGGTGACAACAATGAGCACTTTCCTTGCAAATTTGTCGTTTGACGCGAATCCTATTCGACAGTATGCTCTATTTTCCCTGACAGCCCCTAACGCTGACCTGTCGCTCTCTTGCAGGGGCCATCCTTTTGCACGCGGAGTACCTGGCCGGTCGTTTTGTCTGGTCTTAAATTCGAACCTAAGAAACGGACGAGGAGGGGTGCAAGCTGTCCCGCGAGACGAGAACGGTTGTTCGACGACTTGCTGCAGGTGCCCCTGGCCCCCGTGAGTTGCACAACTTCCAAATTCGGGTTGTCGTCTCTTCATTTCGCCCATTCTCTCGCCTCTCTGATCGGTGAAAGAGTGTGAAGAAGTTCGAAATAATAATAGATTAAAAAAATAATATAGACGGGCAGCTTTGTGAATATTTGCACAATGTGAAAATATCCTAAAATATTCGCCAGCTCACGCCGTCCCTCTCCGAAGGATCGATGGTAATGGACGATCACAACGACGATATGAATCCGGTGAGTGATTTCAGTTTTCGAAGTATGTATTATTATTTTTTCTTTACTCCACTCTCACATCATCCCGCATCTGACAGGGTGAAACGTAGTAAATTGCCCGTATTTCAAACTGAATCCAACCGCTTAATTGCGCATTTGCTGCCAAATTGTAAACACGGAAAATCAATAATCATCAATCAATAAAACAAATCATCAATCAAGAAATTGCGCTCCCGGAAAATTGTCGCAATTATTGCTTATGAAGTGCGACGTTCAGGCGCGGGAGGCCAATTCGGCGACGTCTGTAGTTGGCGATACTGACACCAATGCAGGAGGGGCAGAGGTTTGTTGCAACCCTTTTTAGCTATGTTCAATAATTAGCAAATTTATCTGTATCATTATTCGCCGCATAGTTCGCTTATTGGAGAATTTTCCGAATTTCTAATAAGGCGAACAAACGATTCACCCCGTGCTCCGCTGCGAGAGAGTATGCGGGGACTATTGGAAATCCAACAGCGCCATTGGACAATCATTTTCCAATAAGAGCACTCTAATGATGCGTCGTCGTTTCAGGAAGCGTCCGGCGATAGTGATCAGGAGGCTTGGCTCAGGCGGCTGCGCGAGGGACTGAGAAGACGCGACACTACTCCGGTCGACTCCGCAATGGTTTGTGCAGGGGCCCTGCACGGTAAAAAAAAGTCGCATGAGCCATCGACATCCCCGTACAGAGCCGTTACTTGCTTTGTCCCGGTCGGTCAGCATGACGAAATAGTTTCGAATTAGTCTTATTACGTGCGATCTTGCCACATCCCAACCAGGAATGTGTTTTCATACTGACTACGTGCCTTGAAAAGTAGTAACTCTAGCTCCCCATTGTACGTTAAGACGAGTGCATGGTTTCCCTAAGTAGTTACTTTTCCAAAAATAATTCGATCAAGCATGTTTCCTGACCACTCTCATTCAGAGATCGCTCGTATCCGCCTGGGGACCGCTGCCCAGTGTGATTTTTTCTTTGTTGCTTTGCCACCTTTAAGAGTGCACTGATTGGACAAATTTCGAAGAAATAACATTGAAGTCAATATCGTGCAGAGAGAGAGAGAGAGAGGAATGCGCGCGATCTGAGGAGACTGATTACTTGGCCAATCATAATTATCCTTTCTTCAGCCGTCCTCATCGGCGGTGTCACTGGCGGACGACCAAGTCGAGTCCACCCAGGTACGCACGGCGTCACAGCATTCTACATCGTCAGAAAAGGATTGCAATCGAACCGCAAACTTGAAATATGAAAAAAAACTTGAAATATCTACAGGGAGTGAGCGAGAGATGGGAAGAGAAGCAGAGAGCGGCGAGAGTGAGAGAGTTTGTCTATGGTTTTGAACTGTTGAACACGACTCTAATATAGTCCCATACCGTGCGAGGGAAAGAACTAATCAAAACGTTGAAGACGAAATAATCACGAAATAATCATGAAAATTTTATCTGGTAGCTCACTAGGCATGTTCGCTATAAAAAATTCGGGTGTCTGATGCAATACCGATTGAAGAGGCCTGATTCACGAGCTTTATTATGCATTCACCGACGGCAATAAAGCTGACGATCAAAAAATCAATAAATGTGCTCCCGGAAAAGTCGCAATTATTGAATATTAAGTGTTACGCTCAGACGCAGGAAGCGCCGGAGCAGCACACGGTAGCAAGTGACGATGCCATGTCAGCCGGGGCTGATCGTGTGACCGGTGGTGAAGAGGTTTGTTTGCAATCGCTTTTTGGCTATGAGGTTCAATAATTAGCAAATTTAGCGCTACTTTAGAAGACCAGAATAACAATTATAACGGTTACCATTTTCCCCCTACATCTGTTCCTATGGTGCCGGTAAGCGCAATGTGCTAATTGCAAGCACAAATGCCATCCTTTGCATCATTTGATAACAGGCTGAACTATTTTAGACTGGGTGATGCGCGCCCATTCTGGTCTTCTGAAGTAGCTCCGAAAATAAAATGTGTAAAAAATGTAAAAAAAAATGTGTCTAAATCATTGCTGAGTCGTTGTTCAGACGCCGACTTCATCGAGGAGCGGGGACATTGCGATGGAATGGTTCACACGCGGTCAAAGGCGAGGGGAAATATTCGCTCCTTTGGACCATTCACTGGTATGTGTTTGGTATAGCGGACCCACATCTGTCGCTTGGCCGGTTGGGTTCATGAACATCGGATGCTGTTGCTTTGTCCGAGACAGTCAGGATGACGAATTCGTCTGGAATTAGTCTCATCACGTACGATCTTGCCACATTCTAACCAGGGTCGAATACGAGCAATTGTTTCGCAAACTCTTCTGAGCATATCTACACCGCCGGCTACAATGCTGACGATCAAATCAGTCCATAAACTCTGCTGAAAAAATGGCCATAATTAACAATGATGAATAGAGTTCAAAATACGGCTAGGCGTCTTTTCACGGCATCCTACAGGGGGTGAGAGAGATGGAAGGAGAAGCAGAGAACAGTGAGAGAGTTTGTCTATGGTCTCGCCACGAACTTGTGAATAGAGATGGGAATCCAAGAGGCAAGAGGGGCGAATGTATGCAAAGTGAGCCGCGCTCTTGTACAAGAGTGAGAAGGAATGGCCACTCTTGTACAAGAGTGAGCGCTCTTGCACAAGAGTGAAGACTCTTCTCTTCAAAACGAGGGCGGGCTAATTTCCTATTGATTTTGGCACTTAGCTACAGAGAGAAAAGTTGTAGATCTGAATCCGTTCTTTCCGATGAACTGGTCTAAATGTTTGTGTGACGTGGTCTAGCGAAGGAACGTCGGTTTGCGGCAATTTTTAGAACGGGGCATCTAACATTGTGGAAGAAAAGCTTGGTAATCAGCATAAAAGAATATTCTCGTTAAGTACATAGTATTTAGGAACATTCCCAGTCCTTACTGTGAAAGAAAGGGACACTTTCATAGCCAACAAACCTTAAATGCTCTTAGTTGGCTCTTAGATTGGTCTGTTCAAGCAGCACTTTTGTCCTATTTTGTACTAACTCAGCTCTACAACTATCCTAGAGATACCTAAGTGCTAAGACCCGCAGTTAATGCACAAATTCTCAATTTCAAGACAGGAAACCGGGCCTGTAGGAGAAGAGTATTCTCATGGAAAACATAATCCGATCATTCCAGAATTAGGTGTACGCTGATAATAAAGTGAAATCCGAGCTAATTCGCATCAATCCCGGTTAAAAACTGACAAAAAACGGCCCAATTCGGAATCTACTCTTGTACAAGACCTCTCACTCTTGTACAAGAGTTAATCCCTCCCCCTCACTCTTGCTTTCCCTCTCATTCCTCGCCGCGCAGAGCGGCGCCTCTTGCTTTCCCTCTTGCTTTCCCATCCCTACTTGTGAACTGGCACTTTGCCAAGAACGCCGTGTCTTTGCATTTCACGTGCTTTCTCTCCGGTCAGAAACGTGTGAGAGTGCGCTGATCAAGAGACGATTTACCGAATGTTGAATGCTGATTAGGGTTGGCTAAACGATACACTAGACGTGGCCGGTTTAGCTCCCTCTACAGCTCTACGCTCTATGCCCCCTCCCCTTGAGATCGGAAGCACTCTCTTAATTTCGCATGATACTCGCTCGCAACGCTAAACCTGCCACGTCTAGCGTATCGTTTAGCCAACCCTAATGCTAATGATTCAGTCTCGCGCCTCTGTCTTCTCTCCGGATCCATCTGCGTTTGTGATGGATGTTGAAGGATCTGATGGAGAAAATTTGGTTTGTTACAACGACTGATTCGAGTTGCGAGAATTGATTATTAGAAGTTTTGCAATGATACATAACTGGAAAAAATAGATGACAATCGTCATCATTAGAGTTCTAAAAACTGGTAATCGTCTCGTCATTCTTCACCACACCGGTCACAACGACGGGAGAGTGTGCGAAATGAGGAGACGATTACCCGTATTCCGAACTCGAATCGTCAGTGACGACGCGTTGTTTAGGTTGTTTAGGGGGGGGAGGATTTTTTAAAATGAACCATTTTTAGGTTCATTCGCCGTGGGATGGCAGTACCAGGATATCCATACTCGGATACACTGGACGCTTTCTAAGATCGGCGGATCACGATGTGGATCACCGAGTAATGAATCATTTTGACACTAATGCTGTGGAAAAAGTCAAGGAGGAGAGGAACAAATATATATGCACTTGAAGTCCATTGAAGTTGCTTTCGTGCACACAGCAGCGCGAACTGATGCTGTGGAAAAAGTCAAAGAGAAGAGGAAAGATTTGAATTCCCGCAATTTCACATCTCAGCTCCCCGTATAGATCGCTACTTGAAATGTGGATTCTGGGGTGGAAATCGAAAAACCACCCCAGAATCCAAATTTTAAATACCTAGCTCCAATGGAAGACGAGATATGAAATTGCGGGAATTCAAATATTTCCTCTTCTCTTTGATTTTTTTCCACAGCATGAGTTTCTTGAGCAAAATGAACCATTCAGTCGTCTCCTTCTGCCTCCTTCCTCTCGGATTCGACAATGAGCGTTGTAGAAGGATCAGAGGTATTCTGGTCTAATGATCCGCCCTTTGCCCCTCCTCTCGCTTGCGATTTCTTTCTCACTCGCCCTTGCTAAACAAATGGATGAACTATTTGTGAAGGTGAAGCAAGCGCATTTGCGCAAGCTATCCATAGAGATATCCAAAGATCTTAGAGCGAGTGGCCTAATAATTTTTTAAATTAAAATTTTATTATTTTTTATTTGAGATTAGAGATGATAATTTGCGCCTCTCCATATCTTGTCGGTCAAAAAGGCGAGGGAGCAGGGAAATAGTGGAGAGCCCCTTCACTTGCAAAGAAATTCCTTTCGTTTCAGTCGACCACTTCCACGGCTTTAGCGATAGCTACTGATCCTGCTGAGATAGCGACTGATCCTGCTGAGATAGCGACTGATCCTGCTGAGATAGCGACTGATCCAGCGGTATGACATGAACTATTCATTGAACTCTTAGAATTAATTGATTGTGGGTGAACATGTCACGTTCTTGCAAAAGCTGAAAGCAATTGTATTGTGTGTTCGAAAACCGTTCAAATAAGTACAGTAGGAATGCATTATAAATGAGAATTCTCGCCGAAAAATTCCTGTCAAGTCATCCTTTCCATTCAGTCGGAGGTTTCAACGGCACATACCATCCCTGATGAACAGGCCACTCCGCTTCCAAGATATCGCCGTTACAGCGAATCGTCGGTAAGATTTTGTGCGGGTTACAAATCGACACTCACCTCTCCTCATTTCAATCGTTCTGGTCAGAGACAATAGAGTGTACAAGTAATGCGAGACACTCGTCGGATTGTGGTCAATAGTCAATTGTAGCAAAACAACTAGTTGAAATATCCACGTTAAGCAATTTTACAGTCGTAAGACAACGCTAGGTGGGACCCACTGGAAAGTCTGCTGTCCAATGCTTTCTACGGTAGCCTTACCTTTCGCGACAGAGGTCACTACCAAATTGCCGACTCCGGGAGGATAGGAGGGCACGCCAGTGTCCGATGTCAATATTTAAATATTTCAGGCCGACCTCTTCATCCTTCTCCTCCCTCGCTACCCACTCGAGGACACTGTAAGTATCATACTTGTATCCAAGTTTCGGATTGCAAAATGGGACGAGTACGCAGCAAAAAAATTGATTTATTTTCAGTGCCCGGCCATCCGCAATCGGACGACTCACCTTCCCGAGACCGTGATTACAGCTCTTCCGGTACGATTGCCGATCTTCGGAATTAGAGCTCGAAATACGGGTCGTCGTCTCTTCACTCTCTCGCCTCTCGACCGAAGAGAGAGAACTCTACTCTGAATGCTGTGGCACGCCTTATTTATCTAGGGATGGCTACTAAGGATGGCTTGGCAAGCAATGGTCTTTTCATTTCCCTCACATTCACAGCTGTCAGAGAGGCGAGGGGGAGTATTGCAAAACGAGGATACATCGGCGCGTCTTCAGCGATCAAGCTGGCGGTTACTTTAGAAGATGAGCTTTCGCCGGAATCGGGGTTACCTCTCTCACATTTGCAATCAACACTCAGCTGATATGGAAAATGGAAGATATCTAGCCATCAAAAATTTCGCTTAACTACTGCGTCCAATTGTTTAGCGTTGAAACCCATGAGAACCTAGCTCGGGAGCGGATATCATACCGATTGCACGTTTCAGCCTCGTCCGCGATCCGCTGCGCCTCCGGTCGATAGCGCTACCCAAACGGAGGGAGAGCCGACTATGGTAAGTATTCGTACTAATTCCGTCCCTTAATTTCTCGCGCACACACTCAGCGGTCGCGAGCGGAATAATTGTCTGGGAGAGAGGAAAGGAAGAGGTTAGATCACTAGCCCCCTCCCGGCCTCTTCCTAACTCCGCCTCTCGAACGGTACTCAAAGATCAGCTGCGAGTGGAACGGAAAATAATCTCACGAAACATTGCAGGCCGCGCCCCTGATCGAAATTGTGCACACTGGCGGCGAAGGACGTGCGCCGGCTCATTTCCGCCAACGGGTAAGGACCGGGGAACGTCTCTGCTTCTTGAGTTAGGCTACAACCACTCCAAAAGTGGGGAGGAATAGTAAACAGTTTCATCAACCATAGCAAGCACTCTATCACGGAAGGCCATATAAAAAAGATCCGCCGTCACTTCATTTCACATACACTCTCGCAGGCTTGTGTGGCAGCAAGAAAAATGAACAACTCGTTTTTTATAGTGGAACTGTTGAAATTGAGCTGAAATTGAGCGCTTTGAGAAGTGTTATTGAAGAATAGACGGGAAACCGCGATATGTTTCAGAAATATATAAAATTCGTAACGAAATACATTAGCATTGAGCGGGAAATTTAAGGGTGGGAAATTGTTTTATGTTGGTGCGAATACATTTTTTCTGGACGCTCGAAATCTCTGATAAATGCTTTATTGTAGATCACGCTCTTGCCATCTCCAACGGGCGTGAGTGCAGAAGACCATGAGGCGATGAGGAATATGGTTCGTTTTTTTTAAGTATGGCGTTTAGTCTCTTCATTTTGCACTCTCTCCCCTGCTCTAATTGTATGCGGCGAGCCGAGTTAAATGAAAACACGATCACCCGTGATCACTCTAGTAAGGTTCTAGGGCTATCAAGGTATAGCATTCGTGTGGCTTTCCGTTTTCTAAAAAGGGAGTACAGGGAATAAGCGAAATGGTACATTCCTCATCCTAACTGCCTTCTTCTCGTCCCTTCGCAAGAATCCCATCTGATTTGCAGCGTCGCTACCTCTACCTCAGCAATGCGCGGAATGATGCACCTTCGCCAATGAGGCCGGCTTCTTCCGATCACCACGTAGGTCGTTAGCTCAATCTGGAGAGCCATATCTAGTAATGTTTCCTGGTCGCATCGCGCTGAACACATTGATTTCCGCACGTGCGCATAGTTCAGAGGGAACGTTGTCTAATTCAGCATACTTCTTGTTAATGAAACCATTTTTTTCCTAATTTTTCCTCATTTTTTTCCTAATTTTCAGCGGGAGAGATCTCCTCTTCCTCCTCGGCCGTCCCATACCGCCCATCAATCAACGCGTGGAGACGTGAGTTTGACCGCTTCAACCTAAAATAAGAAACAAAAAACTAAGATATTTTTATTGCACTTTTTTAAAACTATTTTTCCATTCGAAATTTTAAAAAAAGTCCAATGCACTCTTATGAGATTACGATTGTAGCCGGAGCCGCAGCCGTCAATCCGACTATCGAACTCAGGTTCTGCGGGAGCAGTGAATGTGAGCTAAACAGTTTCGGGGTGTTTTTGGGGAGACATTCATGAATATTGGAACACGTTTTTTTGATCATTCATAATCTAGCATCCGACTATCAGAAGTTTTTTTTTTAATTTATGATGCTCCATTGGAGGTGAATCCGTCATGAGATGGCGAACGCTGCGAAAATCAATAATTGCGACAATTTTTCCGGGGGGTACAATTTATTGATTGCTGATTTTTTTAACTTGCAGATGAACTTCGTGTCCTGTTCATCGTTTACGGTAAACATCCATCAGACTGCTTCGGTTCGTAAAGCTCTATTATTGGAAATATTTCCGGATTTCCAATATGCCGAAAAAGGGAATTAGTCAGAGTGTGAAGTATGAGGAGACTATTGGATTCCATTAGTGGTTGCGGAAAATTATTTTCCACTAAGTTAACTGTATTCGTAATTACGAATTGAACCACCATAAAAAAAACTTGATATTTTTCAGAGGTAATCGTGCATGATCAGAGCTGATGTTGACTTACCAAGAGCACGAAACAGACACACCAATTTTCCATGAATTTTTCCTGAGAATAAAGTATTAACAATGACTAAACACACAAAGCTGCAAATAATGAATGGCAGGGAGGAGATGGAAAGTATTAGGATAAATAAATACACTGAGTGGATGACATATGACAGGATATGCGGTATCTCTCATCTAAAAACAATGGGAAAAAAGGTGTACTCGAAAATTAGGAAGTATGGTCTGTCTACTGCAGATTCGAAGAGGATTACACTAGATGTGAGGGGAAGGCGAAGCAATGTTTGATAGTGTTTCTTGGAAACATTTTTATTTTAAAAAATCTGTCTATTTTGTCTTCTCTGTATCCCTTGTATCTTGTTAACATCGTGGTATTAGAATAAAATCGCCGAATTCTTCCTATTAAATTTGTTTGCTGATTTCAGATATTACATATAACGCATATTATAACATGACTACAAAATGCAATTAGTTTATCACGATATCGTCACATTAAACGTGGTTAGCGTCTCGAATGCTCCAGTATCAGCGGGTCTAATCGGCATCATGATCGTTTGCATTTTCATTCAATCATTAGTGTAACGTTGAAACATTGCTACTTACAGCTACTTATGCCAGTCTATGGTCGCCGACTGTGTTATTTTTTGTCTCCCATCGATTTCAGTGACTAGATTCCCTTTCAATGACTAGATTACTCTTCTTCATCGTCATCATTTTCTTCGAAGATGCAACCACGGGAATTGCGCAATTTATCGGAACAATGGGGGTCATAGATCAGCCTTCTCACTCTTCATCCTCATTATTATCCTCGAAGATGTAATCGCATGGGCCGGCGGTTCGTGCGTAGCCCCTGCTCGGCACATATTGACCGTAGCCGGCCTGCAAAAATTGGCACTAATTCGATTTTTTGCCGCCTACCTCCTCCACATTATTCACAGCTGTTGTTGCCTGGGTCAAAAATAAATATATAATCCCAAAAATATACCCTAATTGACTATCGCTTATATAAGGCCAAATTCAGTCCTAATCACTTCTTCGGACCTACCGCAAAGACGACTCGGCCGAATTCCGGTCGAGCGGCGAGGAGCCGAGGGAGGATCGTCTGAAAATGAGATCGGGGTAAACCAGAGTTCAAAGATCAAATATCAAAGATCAAAGATCACCGCTACAGACGCGTCCAGGTCATCGCAATGCGCCGCGTTGATCGCCTCCAGCAGAGGGCTCAGCACTCCTGGGGAAAGCAGGAAAGATTATCTCGCCCAGCCGGTTTTCCGGAGGATCAAGGTTAGGTATTAGAGTTCGAAATACGGCTCCCCCCCCCCCCCCCCCCCCCCCCCCCTGGGGAAAGCAGGAAAGATTATCTCGCCCAGCCGGTTTTCCGGAGGATCAAGGTTAGGTATTAGAGTTCGAAATACGGCTCGCCGTCTCAATCCAAAGTGATGAGACGGATTATTCACCCTGACAGCCCTACTCACGACTCACCCGTTCCGAGCAGAACGTGCTGCAGATGAGGACGGGCTGCACCTCTGAGCCCGAGGGTGCATGCGAGGCAGCCGAGGAGCACCCAGCAGGCCTGATCAAAAATCAGTAGAGCGCTACCACTACACCACGGGGCCATATCGGCGAGAGATCACTGGTTGCACTAAGTGGTCGCGTAAACCGAACAAGTGCCCTCATTAGTTCCGCAGAAGGGTTTAGCAGGCTTTGAAAACTGAAAGCTCGCAATCGCAATTCATATAAACCGAGAGGTCATGGGAACATAAGAAAACCCAAAAGCGATTACTTGAATCGTACCATGGTTTGAATAAAAACGATACCTCCTGGCTGAGCTCTCTGCCATTGTCGAATCGGAGCAGGTGCAGCAGGCGACCGATGATGTAGGTAGACTAGAAGGTACGGTATGGTTACGGTGGTAAGATTGCGCAGGAGGAATACGGTAAGAGTACGATATCGTGCGATTCGAATACTCAGTGATTCTGTAGTTTGCCGCAGTTCGCGTAACGATTGATTAGTTAGCATTGATTATTCCGAAAATTAACATTTACTAAATCCTTAAAAGCGTGAAGTTCTAAATCGAGAGAAAACTCTCATTTCACTCTCATTCCGTGCCACTCGCCGCACTCGTGCGGTCTAGAATGATCGTTTTGCCTCACTCCAGACCGCACGGGCTCTGCGAATGGCACGAAATGATGGGAAATGAAGGTGAATTGAGGGTTTTCTCTCGATTTAGAACTTCACGCTTTTAAGGATTTAGTGATCAAGCTTCCCTCGTTAAGAGGCGAGACCGGGCGCGTTCGAAAGCTCTGATCAATGGCTACAACATATCAAAAATTTAGAATTACGTTTTTCCTCGTTTTCGAGAAAAGTTCGATTGAAATTTTCATGAATATGAAAATTTTGGAATCATGAAAAATAAAGTGCACAAGCGTGATCAGCACACGAAACTAGCCCTAGAACCCGATTTTCAGCCGATTTGAAAGTCATTGTTCCGTTTTATGCTATAAAATCCCTAAAAATGGCCTAACTTTGACCTGCCGTAGTTAAGCCAATTAAGGTCGCAGATACATGAGAATAACTGAAATCGATAGAGGACTATTAGGGCTATCAAAATATGTGAAAAAACCAACGAGCCACTTTTTGCTGTACGGTGTGGTGGCGACTCTTAGGCGAACGCACTGATATCGATACCTGAATCAGACGGTCAACGTGGTCGGGGAATTTGGTAACGATGAAGCACAGCAAATTTGCCGCTGCCCACTTCATTTCGTTCGAATTGGAGTTGAGAGCAGAATCCTGCATGCAACGAATATTATTCTACAGCGACAGCAAAAGGGTGATGTATCGGTGTAGTCGGAACCCCAACCGAATTGCCAAAATGTTTCTGAAACTCATCGCTATTCGTATACTAAATTGGCCAAACGGGAGTAATCGAGATATCTAATAATATTTGAGATCATTTTGCAATTAGATTACAGTTTTGCAGAAAAATTCAAAACCGAAACCCTTATCGAGGGAGAACCAAGGGGGTCGCAAAGCTGTGTGTCGACACTTAATAATAATATCTACAACGTACAATTGCACGCAGCAAGGCGGGCTCTCTCGAGATTCTTGTCTCCACCAATTCACGGTCGCCTCTCTCCAGTCCTGCAACGAATACGAAATGTATGAAAAATAAATACCGCCTGTTGTCATTTTTAACAATTGATAATTGGAAATTTAACGTGAAAAGCTGTTACCAAAGAACGTGACGAAACGGATGAACTCGAGTGCCGAGCTGAAATGTGCGCTGATTCTGCCCAAATGATGAAATGATGATCACAAATATAAAATATTTCGCTCAATCACAAATATAATATACAAATATAATATATAGATAAAAGATCTGTCGTCTCCATTCCCTCTCTTTTCCCTACCCCGGCATTACTGAGAAGCCCACCCAGCATCCCTGATCATGACAAGAATTGCTGAGTATCCACTTCTAATATATTTCGCTTACCGTCTGACCGCTTCATCGTCGCAATTGGCGATGTACTCGAGAGAGAGCCGGATGAGTTCCTGCAACGCATTACTGTTTCTGGCCCAAGCGACATTTCGCCGGAATATGGATAGTGAGAATGAAAGGAATGACTCGACAAGACAAGGGTGGGACGAACACATAAATGAGCCGACCTGATTGAAACATTCGATCGATTCGCAGGCTCTCAACCCGAATTTGATAAGCATTTCGAAGGTGTTCTGAATCAGATGAATTGTTTCGAGTTGCGCACGGTTTTGTGCATGCTTTTCTGTCTAGTCTCATTCAATGAAGTCGCTGATTCCGTACAGTCCTACGCACGATTGTGAGTGTGTGCGTCAAAATACATCCCGCCCATTTTGGTTGCACGTTCGGTATTTCAAACGCTTTTTCTCATAGCTATCCGACAGACGCGAGAGCAATTCCTATACCGAATATAGGGTGCACTACACTGTCTGCTCTCTCGCAAGAGTCGGAACTTCTTCGGTTTTTGGCCCAGGCAACAACCGCTCCGAATGTGGAGGGGGTGATGAATGAGAATGGTAGGGAGGGAATACTCTGCGAGAATAGGCTGGGCCAAAAAACGAAGAAGTGCCCAAGAGTCTGGCAGCCGGCCAAAGCGCATGGCGAAATGAGGACAAATTGTATACCCGAGCGATCGCCTGGTCGCCCGTGCGCAGCGCGCTTGCGAACGTGCCCATGATGATGGCGGCGACCTGAGAATACACGAATTATATCAGTAATCGATTAGTTTACGGAAAGTACGGTAGTCGACTTACCTCCTCTCCATGCATCGCCGATTTCACGATGGTTACGCACACGCCTAGTGCAGTTTTCTTGGCGCCCCGGCTCAAACGCGGCTCGATTGAGACCATCTTTAATTGATTGATTGATAATTGATTTAATTTAAAAAAAAACAATTATTCAAGACGTTCACAACCAGACAATTCTTTAGGCGTCCTTACGAGAGTTGATTAAAGAGTAACCAGAAAGGGGGCTTATTGTAAGAGGTGGGTTGCGATTCCCCTGCTAGTCCTTGCCAATTGCCACACTCGATGTTTTCGACAGTGTTATTACATGGCGACGAAAAGTGACGCAAACTCATTTCCCTCCTCATTCCCATCTCGAGTCTCTGGTAACAACAGGCTGGATAGAAATTCTCTGCGGTCAGAGTAGTAGGATCATTCTGTTCATTAGTGAAAAGGAATCTGGCTCTTTGTTGCCAAATGGAGTGTGCAATTCCGGTCGCCGTCTCTTCATTTCACACACACACACATTCTCTCGACGAAGAGACGGCTACCCGAATTGCGCATCTCTCTTATCTTACTCGTGCGACCATGGTCCCCAGTGCTCCGGACTCGACGACTGCTCGACGACAGATTGCTTCACAGCCCTGTAAGAAGAATGATGAATTACACTTTCTGCCCTCTCCACAGGAATTGCGCTTTCAAAAAACTTTCAAAAAGCCACTTTCACTTCAAACTTTCAAACTTTCTAAACTTTCTTTCAAAAAGCCTTCAAAAAAAGCCTTCAAAAAGCCTTCAAAAAAGGAACTTTCAAAAACCCTTACAAATCATATCATACTCCTAATTTTGATAAATAAAGGAGATAATCTGTGTGTTTGTTCGCTATTGCGAAAGTCACGTAGGCAGATCAGGAAACTGTAAACAAGTCGAGAGGTCACGAAACAGCAAACAAGTCGAAACATGACGCGCGCTCCAGACGATAAGAAATCGCTGCGAAATCGGCTGGTGTATTTATATTGCGTCCGGTCTGTGTGAGCGAGCGCAATTAAAGGAAAGTTTATTCATTCTGAAATCCCTTTCTGAAATCAGCGATGCTCACCTCAGCCACTGAGCGAATGGCGTCAACACAGGAGTCGCTTAGTCTGAATTAGAATGATCTTTGATCTCAAAACAAGCTTGAGTATTATTGTCTTTTTGATCTTTGATCTCTGATTCTCACTTGCTGCTGACGCACGCATCGACGCTTGCTGTCGCCATTTCGATCACGCCCTGTAAATGCCAATACGGTGAAAATTATAATGACGTATCCCTGCACTACTACGGTATCACAGCATTCTGACCTCCTTTGTTCTCCCCAGAGAAGGGTGAACAAGGGGATTAACTTTTGAATTTTTCCGCCATACCGTAATCGAACTACAAATCGATGTCAAAATATCAAATGTTTCTGAAACATATCCGGATTTCAACCATTCAACCAAATTATAATAACGTAACCCTGAACTACTACCGTATCTTATCTTATCTACCAAGTTATAGTATTCAAGTTCTACCGTACCATCTCTATCAAAGCACCGATTTCGCGATTTACCGTTCCCAATCGATCAAACCAACAATCTACCGAATCTAATCGATCAATGTTTATATTCTACAGTAATTATTTAAAATATATGTACCGTAGCCGTGATCTACCGTACCATAGCAATGATCGAATGTTTGAGGGCAGAGCAGCCGTCGGCCGGTTCCATCTTCATGTCGAGCAGATTGACGATAGCTTGTATTGAGGCGGCTCTGATGAATGATGTGATCTTTGATCTCTTCCGATAACATTTGATCTTTGATCTCTGACAGCTTACCGGATATCGCCCGTGTTCTCATCGTCTTGCGCGAGCGCAACGAAGACGTCGATCTGAGCGAAGCATCGTTATATTAGGAACCGTTCCGCATATCGTTTGAAATGCTCAGCAAATTCAATGTGCTGGTTAGCGAGCTATCAATTGTCTCGGACGGGTGGAGGAGGACTCCTCCCGGCCTCTTCCTAACCCCGACAGGTAGTCAAAGGTCACCTACGTGTGGAATGGAAAATAATCCCACGATATCATATCGATTAATGCTCCAATCTAACACACTTTAACCATGATCGGGACACACAGACGTTTAATTGGGAAAAGGTCTATAGCAATTTTTTCATCCCATAAGCCAAAATCCACCGATATTTGCGACAGCCCATTATTAGGATAATTGGGACGACTGATAACTAACCATGTTCAGCTCGAAGTGCAGAGGGAGGACGTCTCCGGACAGTTCGGCGTGGAAGAACTTCAGCGCCGTCACCTATACGGTAATTGTAAGTAATAGCACCCTCTAGTTGATAGACCATCAGGCGTCTCTTTCCTAATTGCACCTCGCATGCAGAGACGACCAAAGAGCAATGAGAGAGGCATTATCAGTCATTATCAGTCATTATCAGTAGTAAATAGTTGAAGTATCGCCAAACATCCGGCACTTCTACCGATTTTTGGCCCAGCCTTTGATCGCAACCTCGCTGCTATACGTATTCCCTAGTTCCCAACATCCTACTAGAGTTCGAAATATGGGTAGCCGTTTCTTCATTTTACGTGCTCTCTCACCGGTCAGAGAGGCGAGAGAGTGTGTGAAATGAAGAGACGGCGACGCGTATTCCGAACTCTACATCCTACCATGCCCGCAGTGTTGATAACGGAATGAACGACCGCCGTCCTCAGCACGTCTGCGTGCTTCGTGTAGTCGGAAGGGGCGGTCTGAGTGGAGCGGATTACGGTATTGGTATGGCCGAAGTGCCGAAGGATACGGTATTACTGAAGATGAATACGAAAGAAGAATACGGCAAGGTTTAATGAACTTGAAAACGACATAGGACGTTTTAACCGATGAAAAATACAGTAAAATTGTGTGAAATAGACAATGAACCTCCCCACCATTTTGCGAGCGACCGCGCGACACGAGCGACGAGCGAAGGAATGGAGATGGATTAATCTCTCGAATCGTCAAAATTAGAAACAATTATGGAAAGATGTAAATTAAATTTTCATTGTTATTTTAAAATAAATTTTCATTTTTTAAGGATTGATTATTAACGTGGATGGCTTCCAAATGTATGGGGTGCATTGCACTTGTCTTTTTGGCTGTAGAATTCAAGCACATATCCTTTACTGATTTCGTAAATGCGATGGAACTTACAGGTTAGCCGCAAGATGACTATGAAATGTTTTTATCACGAAATCGTCACATTGAACGTAGTTAATGTCTCGAATGCGCCAGTATCAGCCGGTCTAATCAGCATCATAACCAGATTGACGACGTGGAGAACGGAGAAGACGGTGAAGAGTAAGTAGCGACCGATCTTGTTGCTGGTGACGTAGCACTTGACCCACCGCCAGACGGCACTTCTAAAATTGCACACCACTTCAGCATCCGATATTCGCATCTTTTTCGTTTTCGAGGGCTAACTAGGGTTTAGTAAACACTCGACGCCAACAGAAAAGGGTTCGAGTCGAACTGCAAACTCATTTTATCTGGCACTTGAGTTCCTTCTCTGCCAGTCTCGTCATAAAAAATCACCCAATTTTCAATAATTTGATTAACCACCCACGTCTTCTGGCACTTCAACTTTTCCTCCGACAGTCTCTTCAACTTCCTTCTCATCTTATCCACGAATAGAATCACGACGATAGCCACAACGACGATGATAATGTCGAAGAAGACGAACCGGCCTGAAATGTATTATTACATGACCTAAACTTAAGTTTTATTAAATGCGAGATGCGCTATGTTTCCAGAAAAAGTATCGGGTTCTTACGGTATTTTCCCTTGAAATCAAACACCGAACAAATAAATTACCGAGTGCGGACAAGCTCTTCGACTTGGCAATCGAGTCATTGAGAATGCCTACAATCACGGTGAGTGACATCATGCCAGTGAGCCCGAGCTCTACCTGGAAAATGTTTCTGTTGATTCCATGGAATTAACAGCAAACTACTTTATTACACTGTGAATTATCGCTCTGCACATTCAATTTAATGCAGAGAAAGAATATTTAATACCACTTCATTCAGCGAATTTCCCTCCTCCCCAAAGAATATTCCAATCAACACGAGCATTCCAATGAAGAAGGTGGGAATGATGATGAGGGACACCCAGAATTGGGGCTGACGAGAGATCACGAAGTGGAACATCACCTGAAGTCTCACGGTTACTATTAGATTTGCGCATTTTGAACTATGTTGTACAACCTTAGGTAACCTTAGCCTTAGACAACCTTAGAAGGTGACCTTAGGTAACATTAGACGTAAAATATTACCGACGAGAACGGCAGCCTGTCATCAGTTGAGGCCATCGTGAACGATGGACGAGGCGTGAAGAGAGTGTAGTCGAACTCGCCTGTGCCCTGTAAAAGTACTCCTAAACTATAATAAAAAATGATCGAGTACGAGTTCTGTTGTTGAAATAAAATTCCCCTGTAATGATTGTTGAAAATATTTATAAAATAGAACGAGTATGAGCATTGTTGTTGAATCAAATTATGAAATGACAGCAACTCACGAATAGATCCGGGGCAACTCCAAGTCCGCCGGTCAACTCCAGTTCATCCACCTGAATATTTAAATACTTCTGGTGTTTCTGGAACTATTACTGTTCTGCGTATGAAAGCCCTATGATTGTCTAAACAATCTAGCATCTGGATATTGAAAGGTAAAATTGCTTCCACTAAAATATAAATAATTACACCAACCCTCGTGCCAAAGAGCGAGAAGCACATCATGCAGTGGTTTATGTCGAATGGGAAGTCGTCGGCATGAAATAATATTACAAATTATTTTATTTTAAATAATTAATTGTTAAATAATCATTTAAATATTACTTTAATCTCGCAATTGTGCGTGGCGAAGAAGTAGACGAGCGTTGATACGCGACCGTCAGATGAAATCTGATAATCATTTATGATAAATATTAATTAATAAAAACGTAGAATGTTATAATTATTGTAAAATATGTACCTTCACATTGTTCGTGTCGAACAGTGCAACGGTCTCCACTCCAGTACTGTAATTATTAAGGATAGTTTTTCATCGCAAAGTTAGATGTAGTTAGCAATGTTTCGTATCTGTATTTTGATATCGAGAAACTATTGCGAAATAGGAGAGACCCTAGAACTTTGTTAAATTTCTGACCTCTCGCAGGGAACAATCTCCGGCATCCATACACGACTGCGTTTCATGTAGAGATGGCTGATGCCATTGTACTGGGCTTCATCCCAAGTGAGACGAGGGTCACTCCATTCCTAAAGTATCTACTTCCTAAGCGTATAAGTCTTCGAAACTCGCGTCATGAAAAGTATGTGATTTGAGATGAAATAAGTGAGGGCCCAGAATATGAAAATAATGCAATCGGGGTAAGTTAGGCTAACCATCAGAACTCCAGTAGCGGCAGTGAACTGCTGTTCAGGTTCATGCTGCAATTATTCATAAATTTATATATTTTTAAAAATATTTTCATTATTTACAAAAGTACAAACCACAGAGAGCAGCTTGGATCGGATGAGCCGCACGCTCGCCTTGCCTCCCTCGCTATTCCACGTGTAGTTCGCGTCTGCAATGTTTTTATTCGCTTTCTCGTTGACAGTTTCGAAAAATACTAATGTGTTGTATTGCCTACTGGAACCCTGGAGCGAGCTTATGAATTTGATTCTTATCAAAGAAGTGAATTCAGCGCTAACCTTTCGTCGAGAACGGACTGAGCGAGCTATCGTAGTCACTGAACAACTCTTGCTGCAGTTTCTTCATCATTCCCCAGTAGGACTTGAAGTCTGCAAAGTGCTTTGCATTAGCTGAGTCCATCCAACTAATTCCTCCTATTTTTACACTCATTTACTGTTGACAAAGATAAATGTTTAATTTTTTTTACAAAAAAAAACTCCAACTGAAAGGCAATATCCGAAATCTTCATTGATTAATAAAATATCATACCATTTGCTCCAAATACAGGCAATAACAGATGAAGGATGAGTAAAAGTCGTCGCATTATTTCGACAATGGTCCCAATCGAGTCTCTTCTCTTCACTCATCACCACTTCCTCGGTAACTTGATATCACTCATATTCCTGCCCAGTCTCTGACAATTTCCCGGGAGCAAACAGAAGACATGGGTAGGAATTAATTAGCCTTGCACCCGGGGAGAGGTGAGGGAAGAGGCAAGACGGGAATGTTCTTGTCTGTTTTGGTATGTTTTTTCCAGGTGCGCTCTGAGTTGGAACTCTATATCGAACAGATTGATTTCAATGCAATTTTCACGAATTATTTTGTCGATGATTTGTGTTGAGTGAGCATTCATGTTCCTTCTACGTTTTCTTCAGAGGCGGCTGGTGTCAAGCTCATTTTTTTTCGCGCGCGAATTCAGAAACCTTTAACTAGTCGCGTCCGGAAAAAAAAACTATTATTTATTATATAATTTATTATATGCCCTTTTTGTTCTCAGCATTCATCTATCAGTCAGTACAATGTCAAACTTGAATGAACTCAACAATAATGACCTCACCCTTTTCACTTTGCCCACTGATATCAAACGAATTATCGTTCAAGTTACTTCCAGCACCAGCGATTTTTTGAACATGCGCCTGGTAAGTTATTCTGCATTTTGAGAGCTTTTTAAAGAATTTTTATTCTGATTTTAATTCAATTTGTTTCAGATCTCTCGCGAATTCAACAAGCTGGTGATCGAAAGTGAGAATAAATGGCCTGCAATTGACTATCTTCGATGCTACCTATACGATGACTTACCCGTTCCGAAATTTGGCGAAGTACATTTACGAAGAAAAGCAAGCACCGAACCTATCAAGAAGATAATTGCTACGGTTAGTTTTTTTTTACTGTTATGTACTGTTGATGCAAAATGCACCATCTAGGGAACCCAATACTATGATATGTTTGCAGTACTGCATGAATCATAATGGTTAGAGTATCGCGAGTGCCCAAAATAAGCAGACTTTCAGTATTTCGAGCTCGTATTTCCAGCCAGAACAACAATTGTGGAGAATCAAGCACAGTTCGAAGATTCGCGAGCTCCATTTGTACTTGGCAAAGGATGTTGACGGCACAGTTAAGCTCGTGAAGAATCTGATTGGAAGGAAACCGGTCCACGAACTCAAAGTTACCGACTTCGTTTTTGACTCGGACGCTTGGTCAGTTTTCAAATTTTAAAAATCTTTTTAAATGAGTTTTTCGCTGTCCTCGCTAAAACTCTTACTTAGACGTAAATAGCTATCGATATTTGCTCATTTGAGCAATATGTAATGTTACAGGGCCCTCATCGGTCTCTTGCGCTCGAGTAATGCACAGGTGTTTGAAGGCGAACTTATGAGAGCAAACTGCGACGTATTGCGTAAGATAATTATTTTTTTACGAATGAACAAACAAAATTTCAGGCAATTTTATCATTGAAGCGTCAAAGTTTCTTCAGACCATCGTTATTCGAGAAACCGAACTCTCAACGTGTCCAAATATTGGGGGTGCCAGAGACAGATATTTCGGGCAAGCGAAAGAATACTGGGATGGCTTCGTCAGCAACTTGAACAAGGGAAAGAATGTGCAAGCGAAATTTTTTTCTGAATTTGCCCCTGAAAATGGTTACATTGTGAGACTTGAAGTGAAAAAGATAGAACAAGACCATTGAATGTTGTTGTCGAATTTGTGTTAAACTCATAATTTTCATTCTCATTATTTTTTGTCAATGAGTGACATTGAGAACAGCTCGCATTCGTGTTTTTGGTTTTTGTTGTAAGCGCTCAATATCAAGATAAAGACATTAATATTAGATAATTCGAAAGATCAATTACACCGTATCGAATACGCTCAGCAACAGCTAGTACAGTTAGTTAATCACCATTCATCACAAACCACTCAGAATACGAATATGGTTACGCAGCGACTAAGTGGAAGAAGTCCGCCTCCGCTTAGCTTTTTTCGAATCCTACCAGTCACAAGCGTGCATCCAGCGATGAAAGTCGTCCATATTCTCGCCTTTTTTCTTCTTGGTAGCTATGTTCAGGTAAAATACTCATAAAATACTCTTCTTCGCCGAAAATCAAACATTATTTGAAGTGCACTATGAAGAACATGCAAATCAATGTGAGTCGTAGTCAATTGAACGAGCAGGATAAGAATGATAGGATTATTGGGACTTTTTTACATCCGTGCCGGGGCCCCGCCCCCTTGACTCCACCCCCTCCAAAGAGGGTGGGAGGGGCGGGCATCCCCCACCTCCAGGAGCGGGAGGTGGGGAAAGCCCTTCCAAAAATGTGCTCGGAGGTTTCCCTCTCGAGCAGAGGTTTCCCTCTACAGACACGCAGCAAGGCGGTCTTTTGAGAGCGTGAGAAAGGGACCTTGAAGGAAGAGCGCACGCTAGACGAGGCGGGTTAGAGACAGCGGGGAGAGGCGAGAGAGCGCGGCGGAGGAAGGAAACACTCTCCCTATCCTTTGGATGACGCAAGAGAGGAGAAGGGAGGGGAGGGAAGTAGGGGGAGACAGGGGGAGGGGCGGCGAGAGAGTGAGGGGGCGGGGCCCGGCACGGATGTAAAAAAGTGCCGGATTATTATCAAGTTCCTCGATTGCTTTGATGGTTGTCAGGTGAATTTTTCATCTTTTTCACTGCTGAGCAATAACATATTATTATATTTGCAGAGAAACGAATCATGCACAGCGTTTGGCTACTTCATTCCCACTAATTGGGTGAACATTTTTAATTTACCACCGAAAGCTGGCTAATTTTGATCCTTATTCTTTAGTGTCGCCACCTTCACGGCGAAGAGTTCCCCAACCCACGCAAGGTCGATGAAATTCGAGGCAGACGAACTGGTGGTTGAAATATTTTTTCTTATAATACAATTGAGAAACTCAGCATGTGTGAACGTTACAACAACTTCATCTTTGAATGCCGAACCCACAACTGAACCGACCACTGCGACTACTACTATTACAACACCTGTTACAACAACCACAACGGAAATGAGTACGACCGGTACACCAAAGACCAGCACGCACTCGCCTACTACTACTACTACTACTACTGAAGTGAGCATTGAACTTCATCATAACTCGAAGAACAATCTTTCAGTGTGTAATAGAATCGGGCGTCGAGTTGCCGAAAGAAGTGTTTAAAATGAGCGAGTGAGGATCTGCGATTTAAATAACGAAACAATATACCGCGCAGGGACCTCGAGACGTTCAAGAGAAAAATCGAAACTACATTTAAAATTCTGGATGGAACCCCCGAAGCATTTGCTATTGCTCAAGGCAGTTGCCCATGTGGTGCCCGGTTCCTGAACTTTACTGTCGGCGGCAATACCGGAGAAATATTTTTCGGTCGAGAAGTCTCGGTATATTTTTTCTAGCAAATCGTTTGCACGACTTGAATTGAAGGGAATGTATAGCGGCTATGTGAGCACACAATTCGGAGCATGTGGAGCGACTAAGGACATTTACGAACAAAAGCTGGAGAAAGAAGAAGATGGTATGAGGAGGTGGTGACACTATGTAAACCTCGTATTCACAGGATATGTATGCCGGGACATGATTGTTCTGAATTCCGAACGAACCAATGAATTGAAGGAAGAACCACTGTTCTATGCATGGCCATGATTTCTGGCAATTGCATTAATTTTCCTACTGCATTCTTTTGTGTTTCCAAGGATTTTTTGTGCTGGGTTTTTTTTTGCTTATGTGCCGATAAATACACTCATTTTTCTTATCGATATTTAAAAAAACTTTCGATGTGCAATTAATGTCTGAAAAATCGATATCAAAAGCAAAAAATACCAGCGAGCCTGTCAAGACAATAAATTCCGGACTGCTTCAAGTCGTTGGGGTTGCTAGTAGGGCTGTCTGGGAGAAGATGTGAAATGTGAAGATTCTGTCTCTTCATTCCTCGTACAGTCTCAACGGTCAGCGTGACGAGAGTGAACGCGGACTGAAGAGACGAATTCTTGATCTTTTCAACCCATGTTGCTAGCCAACAAGGCGGAAGTCTGTCGGTTTTTGGCTTTCAGACTTGTTTGAAACGCTGTCAGTCTCGAGCCTACAGAGAGCGATGAAGGTCTCCCTTCTTCTCTTCTTAACTCTTCTTCTCAATTGTGGAGAGGTGAGATACCCGGCTATATTGCAGCTTGGGTGCTCTATCATGGGATCAGTCATCTTTGAGTGTGCAAAAAAAACACTGCGTAATGTGTGCAAAAATAGCAATACAGCAAGATAAACTTCCTTTGTGCACATTCCAGAAAAAATTCTAATCGGTTTTATTTAAGAGACCTTCTCCGTAAAAATTTAGCATGGACCGGACATTCATCCAGGATTTTCGAGTCAGACCCTCATATTGCGGTCACAGGAGAGGGTCCACCCCTTGTTTACAAAACGACAGTAATTGGCCTCCCTAGCCTCTAACGCGGCGCGCCGCGTGCGCGAAAAGGTCGGAAATTGGCTAAAAACGCGTATTCCATATCTCGACCACCGAACAAGCTGGAGTCAAAATTCTTTTTGTGTTGTACTAGTGACCTCCTAACTACAAAATTCCAACGGGAAAGTTCGATCAACTTCGATTCGTAACGGCCGAATTCGATGTCATGGACCACATTTTTGAGAATATCGCGACTGAGAGGAATTCCGGCAAGGTGCCACATAATACAAAATGTGCTCCTATTGGCCATGAGTGAGTTCCCCCACATTTGGAAGAAATAGGTTTTACTCCTACCGGGACTTTTTTATTCCGAACCTTGATCACTGCAATGACCAAAAATCAAAAGATAAGCTAGGACCTCAAATTCACTTCTGTTGGAAGTAGCAGCACTCATGGGTACTATTTCCCACAACATTGGGAGGTTGAAGCCGTTCGTTGATTTTATATTATTTTTTCTCTCTCGCTCGGTCCATGACCCGGGGGTCATGGGTGCAAGGTCAGAGGTGCGACCATGAACCCGGGGTCACGGTCCAAAATTTCATTTTTTGGGTCAGTCAAGTGAGGTACCCTATTGTATACTACAGTACTTCACTTGCTACCGTAACCCCAAATTCCTGGTTCCAGCGCGTCAAGAACTGATTTATTTCGCAAAATGTCTTTTTATGCCTATGAGTCTCTATTTTCGGCGACTAAGATAAAATTACCTGCCCTTAAGTAAGAATAATTTTGAGTAAACTTATTAGCTAACTAATCCATCATTTTTGTAGGTAGAATGGCTAAAAACACCACCTCGGGAACCGAATATCGGGGGAACAAGGCCTAAAAATGCATTTTGCGAAATAAATCAGTTCTTGACGCGCTGGAACCAGGAATTTGGGGTTACGGTAGCAAGTGAAGTACTGTAGTATACAATAGGGTACCTCACTTGAAAGACCAAAAAAATGAAATTTTGGACCATGACCCCGGGTTCATGGTCGCACCTCTGACCTTGCACCCATGACCCCCGGGTCATGGACCGAGCGAGAGAGAAAAATTAATATAAAATCAACGAACGGCTTCAACCTCCCAATGTTGTGGGAAATAGTACCCATGAGTGCTGCTACTTCCAACAGAAGTGAATTTGAGGTCCTAGCTTATCCTTTGATTTTTGGTCATTGCAGTGATCAAGGTTCGGAATAAAAAAGTCCCGGTAGGAGTAAAACCGATTTCTTCCAAATGTGGGGGAACTCACTCATGGCCAATAGGAGCACATTTTGTATTATGTGGCACCTTGCCGGAATTCCTCTCAGTCGCGATATTCTCAAAAATGTGGTCCATGACATCAAATTCGGCCGTTACGAATCGAAGTTGATCGAACTTTCCCGTTGGAATTTTGTAGTTAGGAGGTCACTAGTACAACACAAAAAGAATTTTGACTCCAGCTTGTTCGGTAGTCGAGATATGGAAAACGCGTTTTTAGCCAATTTCCGACCTTTTCGCGCACGCGGCGCGCCGCGTTAGAGGCTAGGGAGGCCAATTACTGTCGTTTTGTAAACAAGGGGTGGACCCTCTCCTGTGACCGCAATATGAGGGTCTGACTCGAAAATCCTGGATGAATGTCCGGAAGGGGGGTCGAAATGGTAAATTTTTACGGAGACGGTCTCTTAATAAATGATTCCCACATTACAGTTGTTTGCAAATTGTCCTCAACCTTTTTAGTGTACAATGAAAAACATGCGAATAAACGTGAGCCGAAGTCAATTGAATGAACAAGATGCGAGAGATAAAATTATCATCGGGTTTATGGACTGTTTCGAAGGATGCCAGGTCATGTTTTGTAGGGTCGAAGTAATCGGTTAAACTTTAGAGAGACGATACCTGCACCGCTTTTGGATACTTCATTCCGACCAATTGGGTAACGCTTAATTTGCCATTGTTGATTTTTCGTTTTACATTTACCCAAATCGTCGATATTTAGTGTCGTCACCTGCACGGGCAAGATTTCCCCAACCCTCGCAAGATCGATGAGATTAGAGGAAGACGGAGAGGTTATTCAATTCATAATTTCACGAATTTATTGTCGTGAATAACACGCAGACTGCGCCAATCTCATCCCTACTTCTACTTTGCCTATCAAATCCACCACGGAACCAACTACTCCGAATGACCAAGGTGTCATGATTCATGCTGACCGTAGAACAGCCGAGATTACGACCAATAATTGCGGAGAAAACACTGTCGAATCAGTTCGGAATGAAGTGCTTAAAAATATTGAGTAAGAGTGCTGGCGCTAATAACATTATCTTGCAGCAACGACTTTTAATGTTATTATTATTTCAGGAAAAACTATCCGGGCCATATCAAGACACCAATGAATGTAATCAAGAGTGACGGGAACAATCAATCAATGATTAACTGTCTCTGTGAACAGCAAGATTTGCGCATGATCTCAATCGAGTTTAGTAATAAGCTAAAGGGCCGAATAACAGTTCACAAAGTTAATGAAAGTATACCGGTAATAACCATCTCTTACAAATAGACCACATTTGAGCATTCAGGGTTCTGTAATAGGCTACGTCGTGCATGACAAAAACAAATGTGGTGCGACTATGCCTGTGTACGAATATTCGAATTCCGGATATGTTTATGAGCTCTATGTTAATGCAAAAACTTGGACAGGTAAAGTGGTGATAATTTGCTATACAGTTTTACCCTGGAGGTATTCTGTGTATATGGTCGAGCTTTTGCTCGGATGGCTCTTGCATTCACTGTAGAGTACACGATCTAGTAATTTAATAATATCTTTATAGACTACACCTACTATGCCGTGAACGAAGCCAGTGTTATTCAGTTGAAAGTCGAGATGGGATCCATCAGAACACCCGATCCTGTGTTTTACGTATGGCCTTGACTGCAGCTCTTCTTCATCTATTTTGGGTTGCTCTGGTGTTTCTGGTATTGAGTTTGAGGGGTTTGGTTGAGGGCTCATTGGAATGTTTCGATAAAAAATTTGTATATCCGAGTAAAAGCGTGCAACATTACTTCGTACAGTCAGCCAGACCATCCATCACGAACAACACCGAGTCCTTTGAATCACCAGGCAACAAGGTGAGGGGAGGCAGTTAGTAAGCCTCGCCTCGGGTCCTGCCAGTCACAACAAGTCCGGAATGAGAGTCGTACTGCTCTTCTTATTTCTCCTTCTGAGTGGTGTTGAGGTAAAATATTGATAACGCCTGTGCAAAATTTTATCATTTTCAGTGCACAATGAAGAACATGCAAATAATGGTGAATCGAAATCAACTGAATGAAAATGATAAAAGGGATAGGATAATCATCAAGTTCCTCGATTGTTTTGAAGGTTGCCAGGTCAGTTTTAGTCGACTGAGCACTGAAAAATTACAATTTTCAGAGAAACGATTCATGCACTGCTTTTGGATACTTTATCCCGACCGAATGGGCAAGTTGTTTTTTTTATTTTTTCATGATCTTTGATCTTTAGTGCCGCCATCTCCATGGAAAAGAGTTTCCGAATCCCCGCAAGATTGATGAGATTCGCGGCACAAGAAGAAATGGTGAAGTTCATTTTGTTCACTAGCAAATGTACAAAAATTATTTCAGAATGTGCAAGCACTACTTCAGCAACAACTCCTACAGAACCTGAATCGATAGTAGACCCGAGTACTAGCCCGACGTCAACGGAGTCTACTACAGAAGTGACTACCACACGCCCTTCTTCTACTACTTCAACTGCAACTCGTCTAACCGAAACCTCCTCGACGTCAACGATTAATCCCAGCACTTCTGGAACCACAACCGACCCAAGAACGACTAGTCCAGTTAAAACAACGACGGAAACAATCTATGACTGCTCTAAAATAACTCTTCTTGTGAACATAAAGTAAGCTGATTTGCCTTATTTTCCTTTTCTAGTTAATGATTAATATTTTAGAGCTCCGTTTGATAATTTTATCAAGACACCAATGTATGTGTTGAACGATAAGAATGGTTCGAGCATCCATTGCCTCGGTGCTTGTGAAAAACAAAACTTGCGCAAGATTTCAATTGCAAGTGATATGAAAACAAAAATCACCGTGCATGGTTTCGGAGAAAACACCTTGGTAATGAAGCAGTATGCGGAATGTTTGCAAACGAATTTATTTAGGGAAAATATCGTCAAAGTATTGGATACGTTTCAATTAAAGAAGGTGCATGCGGAGCGATCATGCCAGTATTTGAATATCAGAACATGTTTCAATTGACAGATTGTAAGATTTTATTTAGGTAATCTTATCACTTGTAATGTTTAGCGTACACATACTATGCCGGAGCTGAATCTGATACTGGAACCGACTGGTTTGTCAGAAAGAACGGCCCAGTGTTCTACACGTGGCCTGAACCCCAGTGATGAGTAATATACAAACAATCTTGATAAAGTCTACACTTCTTCTCATTCTGATCTTCGCCAACTTGCGAGAAGAATAAAGCACTTTTTATGATTTTTCATGACTGATAAGAATGTTTCTTCCGTATTAATTTTAAGGATTTGTGTAGAATCCATAAAAGAAGAAGGATAGTATCCCAACTGCCAGCCAGCATAGTCATCCATCACGTACTACACTCCCGTTCGTTGGGGTTGCTAAGTTGGAAAGAGTCATGATCTCCTTCTTCTCCATCTCCGAATCCTTCCCGCCACGAGCCTACTGACAGAGAAAGAATGCTTTGACGCAAATAAAATTCGTAATGAAGTGATCTTTCTGGATTCTGATCAACGACTACATGAGGATTCTTGACTGATTCGTGCCAGGCTCCTTGAATGAGACTCTTGATTACGCTTCCCTGATTGGCTATTGATAAAACGTTTAGAAATTCGCTCACAGCGCTTCCAACAAGACTTCAGTCTGCTAGCAGAAGTTTTGCTGCTAACAGACTGAAGAATCGGCATTAGTCTCTGGCCAGTCCACTGGAAATCATCGACAATGCACGCTACCAATGTAATCCACCTCCTCTACGGAATTCCCGGTGTTCTAACCTACTTTGTCGTCATTTATGCAATGATTGGCGTGAGGAGAATACTGAACAAGAGCTTTATTGTGATTTTCGCGGCGACTGCTGCAATTGTGAGTTTTCATTTTACTAACCTTTTTCACATTTCAATTCCGTTACATTGTTGTGAAAAAGGTTAGTAAAATGAAAACTCTCATACTGTTTTTTGAACTCCAGAACATCGCAACGTGGGCAAACTCCTGGCTCGGTCTCAGACTGCGCTGTGAACCCTCGTTCTTCTTCTTTTACGAATGGGCAGCCGATAATTACATATTCAGGTTGAAAAAATAATTTTCTACTGATAAATTGCCCTTTTTTCAGGAACATCTTGAACTTCCTCGTTTCCTACTTTTACTATGCGCAGAATGTATGCGTTCTAATGTTGACTGCTGATCGATTTGATGCTATTAGCTCAATATCCTATAATTCGAAGGTTATGTGCAGTTTCGAAAATCGAAAAGTGGTGTAAAACTCGAGTGTTTCAGTATTGGAGAAGAAACTATGTTGTCATTTTCGTGCTATTGATTCTTTCGACACTGTTCATAAATTTGAACACAAGGCACGTATTACAATTCGTAATATTTTTGAAATGGACATTCAGGCTTCCCATTGATGGTGTGCTGATTTTCGACAACACAACAAACGCTTACTACGTGCATTATGATAGGACTGGGAACTATGTAAACCTTATAAAACAGTTTCAGTTGAATATGAACCACTTTAGAACTCAATATTCGCTTTCTACGTCCAGCTCATGTTTGGAGTCACAACATGCCTTATCTGCTCTGCTTCTAATGTAATCATTTAACAGTTTTAAAAGTAATATTATCATTATTTATCAGATCGTCTCGCTGAGACGGCTTCTCATTCTTCGTCGAAGACATTCCATTAGTCATGCTGTAATATTTTTTTTGGTTCTTTTGTGCAGGATGGAAGAAAATGAAAATTTGTTGTTACTTTTCTACATCTTCAAACCAATCTTCTACAATAGAGCCATTTTTTACAGTACCTTTATTTTCTAATTTTCAGGAAGTATCCTTCTTTCTCATCAGTTTCTTCATTTTCCTCGCGCAAGTGCTCAATCTGGCGGTTGTCGTAAGCCGATTTATTTCTTTTGCTAAACAAAATTTATTAATTTGAATTTTAAAATTCTCAGGTCGTTTACACTGTCGCGGTCGTATTTGAGCAGTCCTGGATCTTTCTGATTTCCGACATTATGAACTTCACTTCGGATCTGTTCTCAATCGGGCCGGCCTTGTAAGTGAAACATTATATTTTCGAAAATATATTAATATTAAAATTGCAGTTACACCCTACTGCTTCCTGGTCCCATCAGGAGATTTATCACCATGAAAATTGGATTGCTTATTGAGAAATTTGACATGTCTTCTCGAAGCATCGTTTATAGTTTCTCAGACTGACGAGATGAATAAATGGACTGCTAATTGTGAATACTCATACGCCAAAAATCACAGCGAAAATTATAGCTCTCTGAATACTTCCTTAGTCACAGACTGGCACTGTATTGAAAAAGGCGAATTTTCGCTTCGCTTGAAGAGAATTACACTGAAAGAATTGCAGGTGTAATTAGTCAGGTGATTTCGTCTACCAACTTGAGATTTTGGGTGCCTTAGATTGATCAACGGAGCAGGGGCTTTAGCCATTTCTCATAAACATTTCTCTTGTTTTCCATCGCTATCACCATATTATCGATTGCATTTGAATGTAAATCTCAATATTGTTTTAGAAAGATGCAGCCTATACACATATTTCAACTCATCTATGGAATTCCTGGCGTTTTGACCTATTTTGCGGTTATTTACGCAATGAAAAAAATGCGAAGCGTGCTGAATAGTAGCTTCATTGCAATATTCACGATCACAGCGGCTATTGTAAGACTGTTATCTTTGTGACTCGAATTTTTCTGTGAAATTCCCTTCCAGAACATCGCAACATGGATAAATTCTTGGATAAGCTTGAGGTTGTTATCTGAACCGTTTTTCAATTTCTTCAATGAATGGACGTTGAGAAATGAAGCAATAAGGTAGATTATCTTCATTGCAAATTATACAATAAGTTCCATGCCAGGAATTTCCTCGTTTTTCTCGTTTCCATATTTTACTATGCTCAAAATATATGCGCACTTTTACTGGTGCTTGATCGCTTTGCCGCTATACACGCTACTGCTACAAATATTCGGGTAAGGATGAATTTGGAAATCGGTCAAAAATGTTGTTTCAGTGGTGGAACAACTCCTACGCATTCGTTACAGCAGGCGGGCTGGGCTTGAGTATGATTGTAAATTTAGCGTCAAGGTGTTTTTCGCACCCAAAGAGCTTTCAAATAGAACATTTGTAGATACTCCATAAATGGTTATTTGCTTTTCCGCAGTGATGATGTATTTCAAGGATTCTCCGATAAAGTTAGGATGGCTAAATAAGATACTTGAAAGTGTATTTCAAATTGCAGTCCCCACTACTCGCGATGGTTGTACAACTTGTATTCGGAACTATAATCTTTCTTATTTGCTGCGTTTTGAATGTCAGTGAAAACTATTTTTGTTTATTAAAAAAATTCTTATAGATTCTATCGCTCATAAAACTTTGCCTCATTCGTCGCACAACTAATATTTCTAAAGTGAGCAAATTATCCCGATCAAAAATAAAGTTCGCAGGAATTCTCCTTCTTCCTCATAAGCTTCTGCATTTTCATAGCGCAAGTGTTGAATCTTGCAGTCGTGGTAAGATTGTTCTTTATTTTTTGTTTGGTTTATATATTTTTTTTTATTTTTAAAGTTTCTGTACACAATAATTCTCGCTGCTCCATTGCCCGTGAGCCCTTCAATTCGCTCCCTGCGCACCTTTACATTTACTGTGATGTTCTTCGCATCCGATATGTTCTCGATTGGTCCGGCATTGTAAGTATTATAAATATTTTTCCTTACAATTTAGTATATTTGCTTCTTTAGCTACACCCTGTTTCTACCGGGCCCAATTCGTCGATACTTCGCTGATAAAATACGAAGAAGACGGAATAGAAAACGAATTACAGTTATCCCGAGCATAGAATTTACGAAAAATTGTATATAACATTTTCCTTACCTTTTCCAATGAAAGCAGCTGATGCATGCGTTTACAAATATTTCAAAGCAGAAATTAGTAGCTGATCTATAAACTTTCTCGTGTTTGCATTCGGAAAAAGTAATTTATTTTGTCGTCATGCAAGATGCGATTTTTTTACTGAAAATGAGTCAGTACTTTTCTATTATCAGAGTAGCCTATTGTTATGACAAACAATGCTCACAAATATTAAATGAGGAGGTGAAACGGTCAAAACATCAACAACAGCATTCCCAAATAGGCACTTTTGCTTTTTTTCAACGATATTTGTCCACGTGTTGACCGTAATTTTGGGTTGAAGGGAGATGCTGATCGGCAGGTAGCAGGTTTGAACTCGCAAAAAGTGGTTTCATCGTTCTGCGGGGTAAGCGAGAGACCACATAAAATTGAGAGACTGTTACATCCGATCTCCTGTGTGATAGTAATTGCATGTTTGCAACGCAACTTCGCAACAGTGTTTGTTATTCCAGTGAGAAATATTTTTCGTCATTTCCAGAGAGCTTTATCACTGGTTCCTGCTCAATTATTTAATGCATAAAATTTTATTGCAATACCATTACTATTCTTGTATTGCAATTTAGAACCACCCACACAGATCGCCTAAATGTGTTTCTTGAAACTCCAGCTGCAAATACAATTCTCGCCAGTTTCACATAATTTATGATCTGAAAAAGTTGAAGTTGCAATTTGTTTATGTTTCAAGACTATGCAAACCGCGAAAATCATCCAACTCGCCTACGGAATACCGGGAATATTTGCCTATTTCGCAGTAATTTATGCCATGCACTCATTAAGAAAAACGCTAAGCAGCAGTTTCATCTCCATCTTTGTCGTTACAACTGTAATTGTGAGTTACAATTCAATATTTGCAGTTTCAAAATCACCTTTTCAGAACATTTTCACCTGGCTAAACTCGTGGATTTGCCTCAGGCTATTGTCCGAGAAATTCTTCAAGTTTTTCGCCGAGTGGACTCTGGCTAATCAGAGTCTTTGGTCGGGCAATTTATTTTAATTAACTGTAAAAAATTCGAAAATAACTTCAGGCACGTAATGGAAACGCTCGTTCCGCAACTGTATTTTGCCCAGAATATCTGCGTTTTGCTGCTGACTTACAACAGATTTTCTTCCATTTACAACGCAGTAAAGAATACTCGATTCACGTCGATGGAGGGAGAACCAGTTAGAAAATTCTGACTTCGAAAACGCTTTTATTCCCATTTCAGTGGTGGAAAAGCACGTATTTTGTCGTGTTCACATCTCTCATCTTTTGCCTATTCGTGAATGTGGCATCAAGGTTGTTTCAAGATCTGAAACTTTATCACCTGCATATTTCAGCCCTTGGATCTATTCTCCCTTTACGGACTTGAGTGACGTTGATGTTCGTATTTTAAATATTTAAAAATAATAATTTATTTATTTTTATAGTTTCAACTGATCGGTAATTTAACCCAGCTCGCTTTTGGATCAATCATCTTTATTGTTTGCTCAGTTTTAAACGTGAGAGCAAGTTTTAAATTTAAAAAAGGGCTTATTATTTCACACACTCATGCACTATGAATTTGCACTCTGCGTGAGAATTGGAAACATTTTCCCTTTGGTCACATGATCTATAATTACAGGGGCTTGTTGCGATTTTTAAAAACGAAATGTTGCGATTTTCAGATTGTTTCCTTGCGCCAGCTCTTCTTCATCAAGCGGAAAACGCTAATTTCGAAAGTATGGAATCACATTTTCTCTCCGAACACATTTTCTTCCTAAAAACGATTACTTACGAAAAATATTATAAAATTCCAGGAAGTTCCATTCTTCTGGATCAGCTTCTGCATTTTCCTCGCGCAAGTGTTGAATCTCTTCGTCGTAGTGAGAAATAAATTATTTATTTGTCTAAAATAATATTTAAATCTATTTTTTATTTAGAAATATCATACTTCACAATCCCAGATCCTTTTCACCATCATGTTCCTCGCTCCCTTTCCGCCCACTCCATTCCTCAGAGATCTCCACGTATTCACCAGTAGATTCATGTACTTTGCGTCGGATGCATTCTCTGTTGGGCCGGCGTTGTGAGTTTCATTAACTTGAAGATGTAGAAATATGACTCGCCGTTTCTTCATTTCACGTATTCCATCGCTCGCTAGAGTTGTGAAAGAGTGTGAGGCCGCTGACGACGGCCCACACATTTTGTATTTCGAGGTCTAAAAATTCGTCTTCGTTTATTTTATATTGGCAATCGATCACTTTATTTCGAAACAGCAGAATAGGTGGATTTCGGAGCTGACCGTTTGAGCTCTTTTATATCCTTCATTAATTTCTAAAAATGATTAATCGACGATTATTTCAGTTACACCCTGCTTCTCCCGGGCCCAATCAGACGTCTGTGCGTGCTCAAACTAAAGAGAAGCGTACTAAGTTTCTCCGAGTCCTCACAGACTTCAATTATGACTGTGTCCTAAATTTGCGATACTTTCGCCTAAATGTTCGATGAATCCTAGCAACCTTCCATTTTGACCGTCCTTCCATCCTATCATTCATATCTGCATTTCCTTCTTCCTTTCCTGCCCCTGAAACAGAAATAAAGATATCTTGATTAACTGCATACAAATCACTGATTGCATTCGGGGAATACGAAAACTTACACTACAAATTTCGCATCAAAACCACGTAGGACCGGTGGCATTTGATTGGGCAACTCAGGACACAGCATTCTGACCCCCTTTGTTCTCTCCAGATAAGGGTGAACAAGGGGATTAAGTTTTGAATTTTCCCGCCACACCGTAATCGGACTGCAAATCGATATCTGAATATAAAATGTTTCTGAAACTTATCCCTATTTCAACCGCTCATCCACATTCAGAATGAAAATCGGGATATGTTTCAATCGCATTTCATATTTCGTGTTTGCAGTTCGACTACAACCCTTTTCTGTCGGCGTAGAATGCTGTGAGGAAAAGCATCTTCTCGCAACATCTTCTTTATTCTGGCTCTTTCCTAATTTGAGCGCGCAATCAGAGATCTCATTCCAGCAACAGTCTATACTTTGGATCTGAGCGCAATTTCAAATGAACTCCTGATTGCATTTACCTCAAAGGATTTGTCGGGACTGCGCAATTCAATCTTTCATTTTCACGTGTTCTCTTACCTGTCAGAGAAGCGAGAGTTTATGCCGAATGGAGGGATTTCACTTAGGTCTTCATCCTCATTTGGCAACATTTCTGGAAGGCACTTTTAAAGGCTGGATTTTTTCTCCTGCTGCTGTCAAAGGCATGGGAATATCCAACACAATCCAACTTCTCTACGGAATTCCCGGCGTCATAATTTACTGCGTTGTCATTTATGCAATGTTAAAAATGAGGAAAATTATAAGCAAGAGTTTCATCGTCATTTATATCATGACTGCAGCAACGGTTCGTTTGTGAAATTTAAATTTAAAAAAAAGAATTAGCTTTAGAATATTGCAACGTGGGCAAATTCATGGATCAGCCTGAGACTTCGAACTGATCCTTTCTTCTTTGTTGTTTATGAATGGATTGCGGATACTTACATTTTCCGGTAATTCTCAATTTTCCATAAATAATACAATAAATGGCTCTGTTACAGTAAAAAGGTCCCATGAAGATAAAAAGGTCCCATGATATTCCAACAGAGTCCGTGACGATAAAAGGGTCCCATGACGATAAAAAGGTCCCATGACGATAAAAAGGTCCCATGACGATAAAAAGGTCCCATGACGATAGAAAGGTCCCATGGCAGTAAAAAGATCCCATGGCGATAAACAAGCGACTCCAGTAGTTAAGTTGCAATCCTCACGTCCGGAATGAACGAAACGCATCCCTAAGCAACGAGTTTTGCCTAAGCGGCCTAAGCATTTTTCGATAGATGTAAAGTGAATACTAATCATTTGAAAATTGCTTTAATTGTAAAGCCAAAGCGACTTGAGCAATTTTTTGACAATTTCGAAATGCTTGGGCTGCTTAGGCCGCTTAGGAACAGCTCGCTGCTTAGGGAGGCGTTTCGCTCATTTCGGACGTGAGCAATGCCATTCAATTACTGGAGTCATGGGACCTTTTAATCATCATGGGACCTTTTTATTGTCATGGGACCTTTTTATCGTCATGGGACCTTTTTATCGTCATGGGCTCTGTTAGAATATCATGGGACCTTTTTATTTTTTGGGACCTTTATATTTTCATGGGACCTTTTTATCGTCATGGGACCTTTTTATCTTCATGGGACCTTTTTACTGTAACAGAGCCCAATAAATTGCAGAAACACGATCAACTTTCTCGTCATTCACTTTTACGCTGCTCAGAATACTTGCGTTCTTTTAATGACGTTTGATCGATTTGCGGTAATTTATTCAGCAACTAATGACTCAGAGGTATTTGTTGTTATTTTTAAATCAATCGACAATATTTTTTGGTTAGTGGTGGAGTAAATCATATCTCTTTGTCGCTATCTTATCACAAATACTCTGCCTGATATTGGATCTGGCAACAACGTTCGAGGTTATCGGCATAGGAATTTAGGGATGAACATATTTTAGACTTCCCCTTGATGGAGTTTATCGTTTCAATCGCGAACTCAACTTTCACCAAGTGATCTACGATACAAAAGTGAATTATGTAAGTCCCGTCTTTAATTCGTAATGGCAAAATGCGTTTCAGAACTTGATGCTAACAACCAAAGTGCAGTTAGTGGTTGGAGTTGCTGTATTTATCGCTTGCTCAATTTTGAATGCAAGTTTGTATTCTGATTTATAAATGAATATTGAATTGCAGATTTTGTCACTGCGAAAGCTAATTCACATTCGTCGAACGGCTGCAGTGGCAAAAGTTAGCTCCTTCGACTATCTGAATATTCGGTATGAATATTTCAGGAAATTTCCTTATTCCTAATCAGTTTCTGCATATTCCTCACTCAAGTGCTCAATTTAGCGATAGTTGTAAGTTGAAACACTTTTGAGAGCTCGTAAAGACTTTTCAGGTCTCTTACAATTTCATTTTTGTCTTCGATCAAAGTTCGGGATCCCCGATCCGTTCATTTCTATTTATCGTAACGGAAGTGATGGCCTACACTTCGGACCTATTCTCGATTGGACCAGCGTTGTTAGCAATTTGAAAATAAGAATTTCGAATAACTTACTGATTTTAAGCTACACGCTTCTACTGCCCGGACCAGTTCGTCGATATCTCGTCCATAAATTCAAGACTATTTACAAGAGCTTCTATGACAAAAATGTTGTTTTCGTTGAAAGTTTATCATGAGTTACCGCATTTCGAAATTACAATGGCGAATAGGTTGATTTTGGTAATACTGATTAATAAATTATTCTGATTATCTGCACTCAGTGAATCAACGCAACAATTAGGAGAATAAGGAAGATGATATAGATAGTAATCTCCTGCATGGCCTGACTCTTGAGAGCATTGAAGGCCGATCCCTTCGCGGATGCGTCCGTTGCCTGTGAAATATTGATATTATCGCTTTTCTAGTCTAACCTGTTAATACGATTTCTGTTGGATGTAAAAAGTGAAATTTGATACATTTTTGTTGAAGGACTTTAAAAATGTATTGAGGCTGGCGTTCTACGATTAGCCGCGTTTTGAGCTCCAATAACAGAAGGTAGAGGCTAACCTGAACAATCCTGTCCTCAATGCCCATGATAGCGTCTCTCGCTCCACTCCAGGCATGCGGTCCTCTCAATCTGAAAAGATACCAGTATTCCGGACTTTAACGAAGAGTTGTAGGAACTGCTTTTTATTTGGTCTTATCTCGATTTTCTCGAACGGCTTGTGTTTTCACCTGTAGAAATAGGAAGCAAAAGGAGCGAATGCAGTAGAGAAGGCGAGTTTAGGGTCGGACAGCAGGAGGGATGGCCTGAAAACAGAACAGAATTTTGTATTTATGGAACTTCATTTTTTCTTACCATGTGGGTGGCTGGCAGTCAATCAGCGCAGCGAGTTGGTCCATGTAGGGTAGGTAATCCACCTGAAAATCACACACATACTCGCTTCCCCATTTTCAGGATGTTTCCCGATTGACCCTGACCATAATTCTTTGAGCGCTCAGTTTTTTTCTTCCAGTTCGCCATTTCTTAGACTTTCTCACCTGAATCGTGTGCCTCCTCGACGCGGCGTACCGCTGCTGCATATGCTCTCTGGTCGCCTTGATGTGAGCTGCGCGCTCGGCCTGAGTATTTTTGTTTCAGCAAAAGTTCAAATATTCCAATTAAACTCGTAATCAACGTTCATGGTCGATTAATTTCAACTCGTTCTTGTCTTGGGTTCTACTCGCAATCATTATTTAATTCGTACAACGGCAAATAGGGAATAGGGAATTTCTTCCGTCTCACCTTCGACGGCAACTTCGACGCTCCCGCCAGCACATCACAGAACACGCGGGCCTGCATCTCGGCGATGGGCATGATCGAGCCGTAGGGCTGAAATAAAGTCATTTGTTGATATTTCCAAATTTTAACTCAGCAATACCTGAATAAGTCCAATGAGTCCTAGAGTGGCATGGTCGAGCACGGACGGGTACATGAACTGGTAGGCGTCAAGCTCGTTTTCGTGAACCTGAATTTTTTTGTTTTCCTAGGGAGTATTCAAAATGGTAAGGGTGTGTGGTATTTTCTTCGCAACGGCGGGCTCTGCCTTCCCCAGCCAAATCAACGTTCAGTCTATCTCGAAAAATTCATTATACTAGTTGAACTGACCTTGATCAAGTTCCGATTCTCCACGCACGGGAACTCGATGGTGTAGCCGGTGGAGACAACAACCTGAGAATATTTACGTAATTGCTTATGTTATTTTTAGTTTTGTAATAGTTCCGAATCGAATGATTTAGCTGGTACTTGATATCGGAAGATACGTATCCCAATATTCTGATTAAGGCCGTCGTTATCTCGATGTGCCCTACTCTGTGATAGCTCCGAGAACAACCATACATTATAAACATTTTAGTGAAATGAATGATGATAAACTTACTGTGTCAATATGGTCAACTGCTGTTCCATCCACGAATCTCAGTCCATTTTCGGTGAATGACTCGATCTGCGGCTTCACTCGAATGGTGCCAGAAGCGATGCGGTTCGGAAGCTCGTCGTTGATGGTGGGGTGGGCACTGAAGAAAATGAATCGTTTTTGATTACTCTCGAAAATTGAGCCATCCTTGTAAGAGTAGTTTAATTAATTTCATTTTATTGCTGAGTGCATGAAAACAAAGACAAAATGAAATACCTGAACACTGCATGTTTCGGTTTCAGCCCGAAAAGAGCGTGGTCGAAGCGCTTGTTGAGCTGATCTTGCATCGCTTTCTCCATGATGGCGGGAGGCAGACCCTGAATTATCGAAAAAAATTTGTAATTCTTTTTAGCAGCACCTAATTGCGTTTCAGATATGTTTCATCACGTTCTTAAATTCAAGACACTCTCCATGTCTCCAATCTGCGGTTGGGAATGAACGGAAAAATATTAACAAACAGTTCTCAGCCACGCGTAGAATCTGCTGTTCAGAAACGAGTCGATAGGTCGGCCGTAATCGAATACGCGATTGAACACCCACGTGCCGGAGCGGGTGACGAGATAGACCTGGAAAAAGTGTTCTATAGTAGAGAAAGGGTCCGAAAAATGGAAAGGTCCCAAATGAAATAGAGGTCCCAAAAATGAAAGAGAGGTTCCAAAAAAAAGAATGGAAAACTCTATTGAACACCCACGTGCAACGATGTAATTTGCATATCGATTCTGGTGGCTCGTAAGAACTAACCTGTTTGGCCACCTTCGACAGCTCCGTGGCAATGTCTCCTCCGGAATTGCCGATGCCCACAACGGCGACCACTTTGTCGTCGAAGCCTGATAATATTTTTTTAATTTTTAATCCTAAATTATTAATAATAATACAATTCCAACCTTTGTAGTCCTTGTACGAGTGTGCGTGCATGATCTTGCCCTGGATTTTTATTTAATTTTTATTCATTTTTTTTGAAATTCAAATAATGCAATCAGAGAAGTCAGAGAAATGACTCTTATTACTGGTCCGTGAATGAGGAGAGTGATCACCAAACCTTTCCTACCTTGAACTCCTTCTGACCCTTCCACTCCTTGGGCCAGTACGGCAGTGTGTGATGCCCGGTGCAGAGCAGTACGCCGTCAAAGACCTCGGTTGATTGGGTGCCGGATCTATAAGACTCTTTTTTTGATAAATGATGGATGATAAGGTGATAAAAGGTGAAATAATCACTTCAAATCCTTCACTATCACATTCCACTTGCCCGTCTTTGCGTAGTCAGAGTGGCGCTCAATGTTGAGCACCTGAAATAAACTAATAAATATTTGTAAAAATAAAATGAATAATTTTCGAACTCGCCTTGTGATGCAGCTTGATGTGGTCAGCCAGCTTGAAGTGCTTTGCGTACTCTTCTAGGTAGTTGCACCTGGAATCATATTTATTACAAGGTTTAAATTAAACTATGTTGGTTCCTTTAAAGTAAAGTTAGGATGAAGAATGCCTTTCCTCTCCTCATGCACTCTCTCGAAAAGATGTATTCTCCATTGCTGCACAGTGCTAGGCACGAACTAGACCGAACCAAGATTCTTACATGTGGCTATTATGCATGAAATTGGCGGTCGTTGCCGGTGGAGGGAAGTCCGAGTACGCTGTTAGCTCCTTTGAGGAGTTGATGACGGTGGATTTCATGACGGAGGATTCTGAAGCAACAGTAGTCCTTCAATCTTGATCAAGCAAATCGTCTTCCCATTTCGATCATTTAGATCAGTTAGATTTAGAAAATGATCATTTTAATCGTGGAGCAAAATTGCCCCATGCTTTTCCGTTAGATTCTTGTATTGCTGACGAGGCTCTTATCGCATTTTAACAATAAATCACTAACCATCCGTCTCCTCCGGCTTGTATCGCCATAGTCCTCCAATCTCTCCCTGTGCCTCATAGCAAACGACATCGAACCCGTAGAGAAGGGCATGCCTTGAAATTGAAATTTGAAGAACACCATGGCCGACGACCAAAAAATATACATTGCCATGGAAGGAATATCGAAATGACTTGGTGATTGTGAGTATACTCAAGTAAACTAAATCAACAAATAAAACAATCTCACCGAATGGAGGGAAGCCCGGCCGCTCCAGCACCCACGATACAGACGCGCTTAGGGGGCATCTGAGGAAATGTAAATGATGGTTTCATGGCAAATAATTAGTAAATACAATACACAAATATTCAAACGAGCAACTATACTGAATAGCCGCTAGGTTTGACTCTTCCTTATGTCCCTTGCCGAGTTGATAACGACCCTGTTGCGAGCACTGATAACGCTCGTGCTCTCCTTGGGTAATACTGGACTGGAATACGGACCATATCAGTAGTCACTCCGCTTTCTCTGTGCTCTCTCGTTGATCTAACCAACGATGCAGTCTCGTTCCTCTCACATTTGCACATACATTGTCACGGTCAGTAAAATGTCACTGCTATGATGATAAGAAACGGTTTGAATCATAATGACCGTCAATACGGATTGAAGCACTCGGATCTAAGAGAAGTCACCATGAAAAAAAAAATTTCTTTAGGTACATTCTAGAAATTACCCCTAATTGCTGGGTGGCAGGCTCTGCTTACTAAGAACAAAAAATAAAAAGAAAAAGAAAAAACGCTATTCGGGATCAAACAAATGTTCAAGATATCAGCACCATTCAACGAGTCTCTGCTGTTTTGTGACCTAATTAGGTATGCCAACGTTGCTTTTTCGATTAGAAAACTGAAATTGGCAGTCGAGAAGGAAATTAGCCAGTTTTTAACCAAAAATGGCCGAGAAAACGCGTCTGACTAAAGTTTCCGATGTCGGTCTTGTTTTATCTATCGTTGAGGTTTTAATGTACCCGTTTGCACTTATTCTTGCTATTATAGCAACGATAAAGATAGTTCGAACAGCACTGTTGCCTGGAATTATCAGGTATGTTTGTTAATAATGTGATCGTTAGCATAAAAAATATTCAGAGCGTTACTATGCCTCACACTACTCCGAGTACCTCTAACTATAGTCAGGAGATCTTACATATTGAGCATGCGCGTATTCATGTATGGCGAAGCAGCGCTACCATTGCAGGTGAAATAATCGCAGACTGAAAGTGACGCAAAGGGCCCCAAGAAACAAAAATAATATATTTCCAGGAAATTAACACACGATTCCATTTCTTTGCATTCTTTATTATCTCCATTTGCGGTGTGGCTTTTTCGCTGCAGCTTTTACTCTCTTCCTACACTCCTAAATTCACGAATAAATTGAAGAAATTGAGGATTACCCTTACTGTTGCTGGACTAATAGTATTGAAAATTCATGTTTTTAAATTCAAAATACACATTTAGATTATAATTTGTGTTACATTCGGCCTTTTCAAGATCGCCCATAGCATAATTTACGTCGAGATAGCTGCACTCACAATTTCTATCATGGTTTATTATTTTTTACAAATTCTCAAATACAAGCAATTTTAAAGGTTCTCGCAATCATATTTATTTCTAATCAAAAATGGCGAAAAACTCGAGTGCAAGATGCGAAATCGACTTGGGAAGAGAACATGCGGGTATGGAAATAATCATTTATATTATTTTTAGAAGCAGCGTAAAATATTCCAGAGTATTCGAATCATCGCTCCTCTATTGATACACGAAAACATCTTTCATCTAGCCAATCTGGCTGCAATTCAAGTGCAAATTTGGCTTTCTCCTAACCGGAGAGCCACTCTGAATTACGATCCGTCTATCTTCAACAATGTATTCGGTTTAGTGAGTGTTTTTAATAATTAAAATAAACACTTTTTTTTCATTTTTACTTGGAATTGTAAATGATTAATGCGCAGACCCGGAGCAGGGATGGACAAAACTTAACGGATCTCTCATTTCGCAATACTCTCTCGCCGTTTCTAACCGGCGAGAGAGCATTGTAAAATAAGAGATTCGTTAAATTTTTCCCGGCCCCCTGGAGAGCACCTGGCCTATAAGCCGTTCGTTAAACTCCTGGTCAGAGCATTATTCCTTTGCTATTTCTGGCAAAATTTAAAGGAATCTAGAGAATGGCTTGAGTATTCACGCACAACGTAAGTCAATTCTGTTTCAGTTAATCGCCTGCGAAGTGCTAATCACTCCTACCCTTCTTCTATTCTGTCTGAATCGAATGACCGAAAGGCAAAAGACGCTGCAGACGTTGTTTGAGAGAAGAAATGCGGACGATGATGGACAGAGATACTTTCAGCAGCTCCATAGCTCGTGGAATTAGTTGATTATTTGTTCTTAATATTATCATCGTTCCTATTTTTTTTTACAAATTTATGTTATTTTTATCACTTTATTCGACAATAACGAACAGTGGTAGTCAGTCGAACATTAACATTTGATCCATCTTGTCCCTGATGGTTTTACAAATGAGCCCGTACATGTTCTTCCCGTAGAAGTTTGGTTTGTGTGGAGTGACGAAGATGGAATTGGATTGATCGTTAATTGCAGCGGTCCATCTGAAGAGGTGTTTTGTCAACTCGTTTATTCCCCTTTTCCGACTTACGTATGGTCCCATCCCGTTGCAATGATGTCGAAGTCGCGAGTGTGAGCCAGTTCAGCACGTGTGTTTGGTTTTTGCCAAAACTTAAAGAGATTACACTAATTATAATCCTATCTCGCTACTTTTCTCTCACTTTTACTTACTTTGACGAATGTTGCCAGAGCAAGCATGTGCATCCGCTGCTCTTCCAAGGTTCGACAGGGAGGGAGTCCAACTCACGACGGTTGTACACTGCAAAAGGGAAGCATTTATTTCGGTCCTAGTTCTGTACTAGGGCTGTCCAAAAATTTAAGGCACTCCTCATTACGCAATACTCTCTCGTTCTTTCTGTCCGGCTAGAGAACATGCGAAATGAGGAGTGCGTTAGATATTTGAACAGCCTAGTTCGGTATACTCACTGTCTCTCATGCTCGTCACGAGGTGGCTCACACTCCGGTAATGCGTTCCTCCAAAGAAGAGGTTCTCCCGGTAGTTCACGGAGAATTTGTGATTTTAGTCAGCGTAACTAATAACAGCTAAAGAGCCGGATGGTGGATGGAAACGCCTTCTTGATTATTGTTGTTCACTACTTCTTCTTTTTAATCAGCTGGTTGGATCACGATCGAGGCAGTGTAGATGCCTGAAAAAAGATCATTAGATAACGACGTGGGGCAAATTCGAACAAACGGACAAATACGCCAAAAAAGGATATAAATAAGCGAGAAGAACAGCGGCAGAGAAAAACAGCCGAGCGCAATCTTCCCGGGAGGAGGGAGAGCAAAGTGATTTGTAGGGCGAGTATTTTGCCTTTTATGCTGGCCCAGGTCGGACGGCTCCAATTGTTTTATTGTTATACGAATTGACCGATAAACGACAAATCGACTTTCTTTACAATCAGTCATCCGATCCACCCGGGGTTAACAGTCACTAACGAAAAATACGCGATAGAATGAATATCTGCATCCATGCCAGAGGGGGTCTTTTTTTACGGGTGGTTGATACACAACATCCACTCTCTAGATGTGGACAATAAAACGTCATTACCTTCTATAGAAAGTCGTAAATTGCTAGTCGTAAATTGTTGAACGAATTCTTGATCAGAGAACATCCAGAGGGCCTACTATATATTAATGAACACTCTGAACCTCAACAAATAAAAATCAATCGAATAAATTATAATTTTGTTTTCCACTCGTGCATACTCTCTAGGCAGCGATATTTCCAGCAGCTGCTCCGCTCGTGGAATTAGAATTTGCATAATGCATTCTTGTTTTGAAAATGTTAAAAGCTCAAGCTCTCTAACGATTTATTGTGCTCACAATCCTTCCTGCCACTAGATGCCACAGAAGTAGTACAAAAGACAGTTTTATCAAGTTGGCATTGTGAATTACAATAATGATGATGATCTTTGGGATGTGCTGTCCACGAAGACAGTATCCTCAACAGCCTCCGTAATGCACGGTATGAGGTGAGGGTTCTGATTGAACTGCAATAGAGAAAAGATGCAAATTAACAAGGAGAAGTGGGAAAAAACGTACCTTTCCATACATTGTCAACGTCATCTTATCGATCCTGTGCTTGTCCCATTTTCTCGAGCGGAATCCGATAATCATCTTTGCGATGGCGACAGCATTTTGCGGGTTGGTGGAATTGCGGATCTTCTCCAGAGCATCGTCATCTTCGAAGTGCACTGTAAGGAAAAATGATTATCATGTTTTTTGCAAGAAGAAACGTTAAAATGTAGAACTTAAAGGCTTTCGTTGCCTGGACACAGGTCACCACGTCGGGGGTATGTCCAATCCGAGAATGGGAGGGAGAGCCGAGAGCCGGGAATTTGACGGATCGAAATGGAGCCGGGAAGTTGTGCGAGAGCGAGCAGTACTGCTTCCTGTAGAGGCAGAGCGCTCGGGCGATACACTGATCAGCAACGGGCGCATGGGCAGCTGTGCCCCTGTAGTTTTTCTTCGTTACGCAGTCGGTTGGAGCATAATTCGCGCCCTCAGTTGAGGCAGTGTAGATGCCTGGAAAAATAGGAATAAAGTCAGATTGAAGACGAACAAATCAGAACAAGAACACGAAATGAGTAGAGAGATAAAAGAGAGAGAGTGAAAGAACAACAAAGCATTTCGTGAGAGGGAACTGAGAGTGTTTTTTCTCGTCGAATCAAGGTCTTTTATTCTGGACGTGATCGGGTTCACCCAATGTCTTAAGGCACAATAAATCACAGGTAAGGAAAGATAATATATTGGAGGATAATAATTGTACTGTGTTGATGTTGCATCCAAGCCACAGGGTAAAGTGCTCGTTTTTTCGTGCGTAAATATACTTTTATTGGGAGGAGCTTTTGGGTTACTGCATTACCAATCTGTGTAAGCAGTAAATAGACAAGACAAGAATATTGCATTGAGCAAATCTATCACCCATTGTAAATTTGTGACTGGATTGTGGATCGCTAAATGTAAGGTCAACCAGCGGGCCTTTTTTTATACTGCTCAAAAATTCCTGAAAACTAAACATCAACAACCAAAGAAACATAAACAGAATATTTGATCGCATTTATTGGATTTCCAAACGCGCATACTCTTCAGCTCTCGTCCTACGAGCATTCGTGATACTCATACCCTTGTCAAACTTCATCAAGTTCAAATAGTAGTCGGTAATTGGTTGATGGTATCCTGTATTGATATTTGGATAAGACTAATTTCAGGTAAATGGACCTATTTTCATGTGCGGCACAACGCCGTCAGTGAAACTGAAAGTTGGAGGCAATCAGTAGAATGTAGCCTCAGCCGCGAAAGGGGAGGGGGAGGGGTTACTGTAATTAGCCTGGGGCCCTCTCGCGGGGGGGGGGTAATTATCTATCGGTGGGCCTTTGATGTGGGTACGGTAGGATACCAGATGGTGGGTACGGTAGTCCAGGTGGAAGGTACGGTAGGTGCTCATCCCCAGAGGGTACGGTAGGCCAGGTGGTCATAGAGGGAATGGTGCAATGAACAGTGTCTGCAGTCCAGTCCAAGTGTGTTAGAGTAATCGTTCAACTTTAGCACATCTGGAGCAAACTACAAACTGAGCATGTCCGCACGGAGCAGTGAAGAAATGACATCTAATGACACCACACGTCGAGTGGAACTTGAATACTAAGATCTCATTTCATTCCTTCCCCTCCCCCAACTAACCCCGCCCACAGTGCATTTATGCCCCGCCCATTGTTTCCAATAACCAAATTGATTATAAAGATTTATCACAAAAATAATAGTATATGCATTACAATAATGAAGAGTAAATCTGGGGTTTTACAGGCTGATTACATAAGATTTACTTGCGGATATGAATTCTCATAGAATATCTATTATCGCTCGATTCAACCAGGAAATTGAAGTTGTTCGCAATCTCTTTTTCAAGCAGATCGGGGATCTTCGATTTTGAACTAGTGGTAACAGCCACCGTGTTGTTAGTCACAAAGTTCGTGATTTCTATGCGGAAGGAACCCGCCTTACGGAATGTACGTCTCATCTTCATATCCACCGCCTCGACGATCGCTTTCGACATCCGTTTGATACTTCTATCCGTGCGACCACCTCGACGGAGAAAGTCGAGGTCCCACTCGATCTCCCTCACCTTCTGGACCTGTAATATTTTCCAATTAATCACCACACTTGGTACCCCTCCCCCTCCCCCACTCATAATCATCCCCTATACTCACTCTAGTTCTCGTATTACAAATCTTCCATCTCCAGTCCTCATATCCAGCAGAACGCACGGCAGTAGCATACTTCATTTCCTATCTGAAACAAAGATATTAAAAATGGACAATCAAATACAAGCAAATGTGGGTGTTGTTAATTGGAAGAGAAAAAGTAGACCTTGTTAGAAGATGTGAATGATGTAAACATCACAAACTCGCCTCTTTTATAGGGGAAGGACACTCCGCTCAATGCCAGCTGCAAGTGGTCCTTTCCAATCTTGCGGTAGAGCGTGCCTCCGCATGTGGACACGCATTCTTGATAGTTTTTTGTGGTCCTGCATAACCTATTATTCAATTTTTTCAGTTGGTTGGATCATGATTCGACCCTCGGTCGAGGCAGTGTAGATGCCTGAAAAGGATGATTAGATAACGACTAGACCTCGAAACATGAGGCGCCGTCTCTTCATTTCTCACACTTTTTCTTCTGGCGAAAAAATGTGTGAAAAGAAGAGTCGGCGACGCATATTACGAGCTCTAGAAACGAGGTAGGGGAATTTCGGCAAAATTTCGGCAGGGGTGGGTGCACTTTTCAAAAAAAAGTATAAGGAAAATAATCGAGTAGAAATTTAGTGAGAAGAACAATGTAACCTTCCCGGGAGGGGACAGTGCAGAGTGATTTGTTGGGAGGAATCACGATCTTTTATGCTGACCAGATCGGGTGCAACCAGTTGTCTCCACCCCATGTTGAACGTTCAAAAAATTACGCCTTTGTTTAGGAGGAATATCTGCCTGAGGGCAAAAATTCGGTGTTAAAATTTTTTACCGATCGTTGTTACAGCATCCAGTCTGCAGTCAGTCAATCGACTCTGTGCCCGTAGACAGAATGATAAAATGCCATTGCGCTGCACACATATTGTTAAAAAAAATGGTCCATCGAAAAACTGCCAGCGGGCTAAATTTTTAAAATTACTGAAAAAATGTTCAATCGAATAATTGATCGCATTTATTGACTTTCCAAACGTGCATACTCTTCAGCTCTCGTCCTACGAGCATTTACGAGCTCAATAATTTTGAACACAATGTACAAAACAACGCCTAGAACAACACCATAGAAGAGAAAATCTCGAAGATTCCGTGGTTCGTCATCTAGTAGAACAAGTTTCTTGTACTGGACTGGAGCTTGTAGAAACTGAAAAAATAGCTTTTTTTTGGAAAATTTCTTCAACATTTCTTACTTTTTCCCTCGTAACACTCATTCCCTTGTCAAACTTCATCAAGTCCACGTAATAGTCAGTGATCGGTTGATGGTAACCTGAAATTAATATTAGGGTACGGTTAATTTCAGGTCAAATGACCTATTTTCATGTGCGGCACAACGCCGTCAGTAAAGCTCTTGTTGATAGAGTAGTAGTTCATGAGATCGGGGTCGAGGGGTGTCCAATCTGTATGAATTTCAATGATAAAATAACAAAAAAAAAATTAAACACCTGAAGCTGGAGGCAATCCTTTGATGAAATTAGTGAAATAGAGAGGATAGACGCGACTGAGCCATTCCTCGTTTTCATCCTGTTACATCAGTGATAAAGACGAAACAAATATTGTTTTAAAGATATTTTATTGAGTTGTGTGCACACCTTCTCAAATGGATGCACCCCGAGTAGATAGTAGAAATCGTCGGCATGACTTGAATGCTGGGGATAGTCGAATTGGAAGAGATGAACCTGTATTTTTATTTTTGTTCATTTTATAACCCCCCCCCCATTTTTTATAATCAGCGAAAGTATAAAAAAAGCCCACCTCTCCTCCCGCTCTGACATGCGTACTGCCAAACATCGATGCGGCAAGTAGAATTCCTTGCGAAAGCGTGTCGTATTCCGGTTCTGAATATTATTTTTTGTTATATTTTGGCTAAAGATCCCACTGAATGTCCCGGATTTCCAATCGCTAAAGTACTTTCGATAGCAGAGATCCACATTTTGAACTCCCAGCGTGTCGATAGCCTTCAATTATTGATTTTTAGAAATTGTTTTTTTTGTTAACGCCAATTCGAATGATAATAAGAAAAAAGTAAAGTATCGGGTCAAAAGTACACCTCATTTAGCGATTCGTTGACAGTCAGTATCTTCAGTCTAAACTCATCAACAATAGTGCCGATTAGCATCTTTGTGGGCTGCAAAATCTTTTTTTCAAGTTGTAAGTACTTTGATTATTTCCATCATCTCAGTTTTTTAGTTAGATGCAATTCACATTTTCTATTTTTTGAAACATACCGGCATAGGCGCCAGCAGCTTCATGTGCTCCGCCTGATTCGCTAGGAATTTCTGATTATCGGGAAACGGATATAGTTCCCCGGCCATGGTGATTCCATTCAAGTGCATAGCAGCGTTTTGATCGGGTCCTCCAACGGCGGACGCAGCGCGGAGGATTTCACTGAATTATTATCTTTTATAAATTACCAGCCGGGACTGCGCGCCTACGGCGCCCGTGCCTAGAAGGGGTACAATATACTGTAGTTAGGACACTGTAGGGTTGCGGTAATAGGTCATCACATTTGAGTAGGGGGGGGGTGGAGCCTGACATGTTTACACTTATTTCCTCTGCGTCTCTGCCCGAGAGAGTTTCTCTGGCGCTCTCGCCTAGGTGAACAAACATACACACGCGCACAGGGAGGCCTTTCTCCTTTATTAAAGGGGGATAGGCATCAATATTTTCGCACATAAACTGGCAACGTGGTGTGATAGAGACTGGCTACCCGATCAAAGATCAGGTTATCCGAAGTTCTAGAAATGCCTCTGAACCGAGATACAGAATTTTGAAGTTCATTGACGTTTCAGGCTATTTTAGGGATACTGTACTCAGATATTGATTTATTGTGATTGATGGTCGAAAAATGGGAACGGCAATAAATGAACACTAGATGGGATTCGAACCAGCCAGTGAGCGATGGCTAGTCAATCGCACTATCCACTAGGCTATGCAGTCAAGTGAGAGCTGGGCACTGGAGAGACTATAAAGCTGTTCAGCTTTTCCGTGATTATCTCGAACAATCAACATTCCTGCTGCTTTTCTACATGTTTTCAATTTGTATATCCCCTCCAGAGCATTTCTGCTGTTCGAAATTCCTTATTTTAAACGTCCTAATTTCGCACAATCCAAACGGCAAAGCATGATTCGCTTTAACAATCGCTAACTGTTCCTCCTCCCCTTGCAATTCTACTCAAAAACAAAATGGGCTTTGAAAATTTTATCATCGACAACGCATTACATGGATTTGATAAAGGGCGACTAAACAACTCTATGAACAATATACACTCGTTTCTAAATAACAGGCAGGTACAGTAACATTCAACAAATCAACAAGCAAAGTGTAGAGCACAGAGTAAAAACTAACAATTGAGGTGCACGCGTTTCAGTAAAGTTCAAGAATAGGGTAAAAAGATATGAATGAAAGACAATATTTAGAACATGGTATATGTGCTCTCTTCCTCGAGATCACATACCTCACCGTGGATTGAAATGTTTATCTTGAAGTCCAAATCACGCTCATTTCGTGCGTTGGGCGCGCAGGCGAACACGTCTTTAAGTTCTTCACTCTTCTTGGCAGTGAAGGCGTCCTGGAAAAATTAATATTTTAAAAATGCGTTTAGAAAGAGAACAAGTCGAGGACCATTTTAGTTGATAAAATTGGTTGCACATCAAATAAATATAAAATGAAATATACCATAAAAATGCGATTCCAAATAAAGCAGTCATCTTTGAAGGATTTTTTCCTTATTATTACCCGTTGTGAGTTTGAAAAAAAACTAATGCAAACATCGAATTATTACTCCTCTAGCCTTACTTCAGGAAAATACACCAAACCCGACCTAAGATTTATCTATTTTAATACAATTTGACTAGCAAAGAAGGAGAATTTTATGGTAAAACAAACCTGTATAAGCTTGAGCATATTCACGTTGCAGGAGTCTTGCTGGTAGTTGAAGTCTTCCTGAAATATTCGAATAATTATTAAATAACCAGTGGAAAGACGCAGTAATGCCAATTTCTTAAAAATATCTATGCTAGCTGACTGTGTTGTATGCTATGTGGTACACTGACCTTGCTCTTGAATTTTCCGAGTCGCGTCGCGACTACTCCGGGGAATTCAGTGTCCATAGCGACGTATCTGAATGATTATGGGCAATATATTGAGACAGAACAGTAGAAAGGGGTGTAATTATAGGTAAAGCTTATGTTATTATAAGACAAGCAATCACCAGCCGGCGAATGGCGGACTTACGGGTAATCTTTGATGAGACTGCGCGCTTTGTTGAATTCGTCTTCGACGTTGGACGCCCAGAAATCGTGGGTCTGAAATCAACAATATGTTTAACAAATGGAACAAATGTAGTCGAGGGAAGAAGACGAGCACGAGAATACAAGGGAACGGGTTAGTTATGTGTTTAAAAAGACGATTGATACACGTCAATACTGATTTTCATCCCCTACTACCATAGTTTCGGTCGAATTTCGAAGTAAATGTATTATTTCAACAACGGAGAATCGGTGCAAAGTAAAGGCGCTAAACTGAAATAAATATCCGGAGAATAAACCACTATAACGGAGGAAAAGAGGGCAGAGAAAAGAATGATAGGAGAAAAGTCAATATTTTTATTGTTGCGCAAGGTTTTAATGGTGTTGAACCATTTCACGAGAGTAGACCAATGGGTCAGGAAAAACATGAACATCAAATAAACAATAAACTCGCGTAAAACATTGAAAAATAATCGATGGCAATTGAAACTTTCATTGAAAGGAAACCTGCGCAGAAACGCCGCACTCAGCTAAAAGTACAGTACTTTAATTTGTTTCAGGAACTTCCGTGTAGGATATTTTCATCCCGATTGATGCCTAGCCCCCTTTAAGGAGTATGATTATTATTATTATTCGCACAAGTGATACGATTATGTGGGGTTGTATGAGAATTCATTTTTCAAAATGAGTGTGTATTGTACAGTTGACCTCATCGTTGACCTTATCAGCTGTTATACTTGTCATTTTACAAGGTCTAAAACCTTGTCACTCAAAAGTCACAAGGTAATGTTGATAAGATAAGGCTTACGCTGTGCTAAATGACATTAGGCATTGGACGATTTCTGCAGCTGTGCCCTCGCACTAAAATTTCATAAAATTTCTCATTTGTCACAAAAATCATACACGAATCATTTACGAATAATAAAATGTTTAGTAATATTTAAAATAATTTAGTAATTAAAAAATAGTTGAGTCACCCCAAGATGTGTTGCAACCGCGTGTGATCGCGATATCTGCTTTTCCTCCGTGAACAAATTCATTGAGGCACTGATCGAAATTGCTCGGGCGAAGAGGGGTGGTTCTAGAACAGTTTTTCTAAAAATATATATGAGGCCGTTTGCGTTAGGATCAACAAGCCTCAACGGGGGTCTGGAACAGGTAAAAAATCGAAAGTGCTCAAAAGTTGACCCTTGGGGTTATTTTCGATGCTGAACAAGCTGCTATGGTCGATTTCGCAATATGTCCCCTTTTCGCTCCAGGGGGGCACCCCCTCATTTTGCCTGAAAATGCGTTTTTCGAGTTTTTCTCGTCAGAAACGAGTCAAAAACTCGTAAATTCTAAATGTATATATCAGAATTTCGAGCTCTATCTCGTGGTTATGTTGAAATGTGATTATCATTTTTCGTTTTCGAGATATAGACGTTTTTTGATCCGAGCCTTAGCACGAGCGGACCCGCTCAGAGTTGAAAGAGGACACTCTCCTGATCATTTTGGTATATTTGGTTGATAGCTTGACTTTTGCCAAAGTTCTTTAATATCGATTTTTCTGAAACGGCAAAAAATAAAAATAACTGAATACCCCCGTGTTGGTGCTCATTTTGAAGAGCTCGTTGAACTGATCATTTTTTGTGTTGGACTTTTTCTTGAAAATATTTCCTTACGAAGTTACAAGCTATCAAATTGGTTATTTTCATGAGACGGCCGATAAAGCATATTTAAAAAGCTGTAACTTCTTAAGGAAATGTTTTCAAGAAAAAGTCCAACACAAAAAATTATCAGTTCAACGTGCTCTTCAAAAAGAGCACCAACACGGGGGTATTCAGTTATTTTTATTTTTTGCCGTTTCAGAAAAATCGATATTAAAGAACTTTGGCAAAAGTCAAACTATCAACCAAATATACCAAAATGATCAGGAGAGTGTCCTCTTTCAACTCTGAGCGGGTCCGCTCGTGCTAAGGCTCGGATAATAAAACGTCTATATCTCGAAAACGAAAAATGATAATCACATTTCAACATAACCACGAGATAGAGCTCGAAATTCTGATATATACATTTAGAATTTACGAGTTTTTGACTCGTTTCTGACAAGAAAAACTCGAAAAACGCATTTTCAGGCAAAATGAGGGGGTGCCCCCCTGGAGCGAAAAGGGGACATATTGCGAAATCGACCATAGCAGCTTGTTCAGCATCGAAAATAACCCCTAGGGCCAACTTTTAAACACTTTCGATTTTTTACCTGTTCCCGACACTTGTTGATCCTAACGCAAACCGCCTCATATGAGGCCGTTTGCCTAAGAATCGATCAGATTAGGAGGATCCCGGCACAGCCCCAAAATTTCAAATCTCTGAAAAATTGAGAACGAAGGTTTTTGAATGTGCTGAAGACGATAGGCACACTCATTTTGCATAAAAAGTCATCGTAGGCTTCAGACGACGTCACGTCGAAATCGAATTTAGCATCGTTCTCATTTCCCAAATGCGCTAAAATTACGAAAATAAGGGCATCGAGTCAGAATTCGATGGCGAACACGCCTATAAAGTTTATTTTTGCATATTTATTTAAATAAAAGAGTTTAAAAAACTTTTTACTGAGCCATTTGCGAGCTGATCAACGGGCATAGATCGGACCGGAATGGAGAGAGGATTCTAAGTTTAAATTTTCATAAATTTCGGATATAGAGGCTCCGAGAAAATCTACTTATAGTGTAAGCGCCTTGTAAGTAAAATTCGCCTTCCATCCCCTTGTTTACTCGTTTTGATCTACCGATCCTTCCGATCGAGTCTCCCTTCCTATCGATCCTATTCCCTCCCTCCTCCGGTCGACCCCTCTGACGAGAGAGCATGGGAAAGGAAGAGAGTGTCGCTCTGTGTCGAAGGGAGACTCGATCGGAAGGACCGGTAGATCAAAACGAGTAAACAAGGCGATGGAAGGCGAATTTTACTTACAAGGCGCATACACTATAAGTAGATTTTCTCGGAGCCTCTATATCCGAAATTTATGAAAATTTAAACTTAGAATCCTCTCTTCATTCCGGTCCGATCAATGCCCGTTGATCAGCTCGCAAATGGCTCAGTTAAAAGTTTTTTAAACTCAATTATTTAAATAAATATTTAAAAATAAACTTTACAGGCGTGTTCGCCATCGAATTCTGACTCGATTCTCTTATTTTCGTAATTTTAGCGCATTTGGGAAATGAGAACGATGCTAACTTCGATTTCGACGTGACGTCGTCTGAAGCCAACGATGACTTTTTATGCAAAATGAGTGTGCCCATCGTCTTCAGCACATTCAAAAACCTTCGTTCTCAATTTTTCAGAGATTTGAAATTTTTGGGCTGTGCCGGCTGTTGCCTGATTCTTACGCAAACGGCCTCATATATAGGAAAATGTTCACATATTTATAAGAAAATTTGATTATTTGGCAACATAGCGATTGAATCTATAAGGATTTTGTTTAGTTACGGGCACAAATAAAGCGATATTACCATTGGAAAAGTTTCGTTGCTCCGGAATAGTAGTTGCATTTTTATTTAATAGTGAAAGTACTCACCTCCAGCCTTGTTCACAGCCGGTGAGTACGTCATGAACAGCGCAAGATTAGCGCCAATCGAGTGGCCCATCACGGAGATCTTAAAAAATAACGATTGTTTGATACAATGTTTGAAACGAACGAATTCTGCAAAAAGTATCTGAAAAGTTTCTTATAATTTCGATTTTCACCCATAACAGGACAATCGCAGTATGTTTCAGAAATGAATCAAATTCTGGAACCTTTTCTTAGATCGATAACGGTCTTGGATACGGCTTGAATAAAGATAAATCGCTAACCTGATCTTTATCTCCGCCAAACGCGTGAACTTCTTTGCGAAGGAAGCGCAGGCTTTCCATTATATCTAAAATTAGATTTTAATTATGGTTTCAAGCAATGAATTGTAAGAGAAATATAATAGTAGTGGAAAATATGCTTACCATGAATAGCAAGATTCGCCGGCAACACATTCTCATCTCCCAGTGCCATAACGCCGAACACGCCGACGCGATACGCGATCGTGACCATGATTACGCCTGCAAATATTTTTTTTGGTTGTTTGGTTTTTCTGATCGAATCAGCCTTTGACAATGGGATGTTTCGATTGTAGCTCAAAAAAAGTTGAGATACCTTGAGTCGGGTAATTCACAACCAGAGTATCATCAGGATAGTGCACTGCTGAACTGTAGATGAGAGAGCCTCCGTGAAGGTAGACGACGACTGGGCAGGTGGCGTTGGACTGAAAATGAGCAATGAATTCATTTTTTACATTACAAAATTGAAGAGCGCCGTCCTTTGACTATTTCAGGAGACTCTACTATGATTTTTCTGCACAAATTGTTTCCTTATGATATCAGCACTATAAAAAGATTGTAAAGTGCTGAACTACTTATTATTTCATTGAAAATCGAAAGTAATGCTCACCTCTCGACACTCCTTCGACGTGTAAATGTTCAGTGTCAGGCAGTTCTCGGAGAAGCCGGTCACATATCCGTCCCATCGATCTGTTTCGATTTGAGCGCATGCTGGGCCGGCACTAAATTACATTTTTGAACTTTATGTTTTCAGAAAGCTATGATTAATTCAGCCTACTCAGCAATGACTATAGTGGCTATTGAAAGAGAAAAATAAACACTCACAACGTTCCATCCATCGTATAATTCCAAACTTCAGGAGGTTCAGGTTTCTTCCATCTTCTCACTCCTGTTGGCGGTGAGGCGAACGGGATTTTCTAGAATCATTTTTGAATTTCAAAGTCTGCAATGTGACTCACCTTGTAAATTTCGCCCACGAATCCATTACTCGCTTCGTACTCATAGCCCCTCACTGCACCATAGGAAGTCCGAACAATAGGGTAATTGGTCAGACATGCAACGAGGGGCAGAAAAAGAAGCAGGAAAATTTCGTGCATAGGAAATTGGCAGTTGAGCTCGACTCAACATGGTTTGGCGTGCTGATAAGAAACGGTATTGATTCGACCGAAGGGTTTGTGCTCTGAATGTTGCTTTCTAAGCGGTGTTGATAACGGTGTGTTTGCTCCCTCAAGAGAGAGAGTTGGCCACTCTGCGAAGCGTCAATGTACGATTGAGATGGTTTAGGAAGAAATTAGTTCCTTGATTGCGTGCGACCTCACTCATCAGAAGGTGTGCGAAATATTCTTTATTCATCAAAAAATCAAATAGTTTTGTGATTCGATTGAATTTTCACAATCAAGCTACTGCACATAAATATAATTAGTTTTGACGAGAAATAAAATAAATAAGAAAGAGAAATAAATAAGAAAGAATAGAATAAGAGTGTGGAAGGCAACAACATCCCATCCGATCTGCGCGAAATGATTGTAATCCGCACCGAGCAGGCGGTAGTGAATGGAGAGATTCTGAAACATGAATCAATGACGAAGTTTTCGGGGCTAATCAATATTTACTATTTGACGAGCGATCGCTGCTAGGCTAGTGATTATTCAAACCTCTGTCCATACGGAATTTATGAAACGGAGAAGCTAGATTAAATAGGATATCATAAACACCACTAACTTTGAATTTTGCAGCGTATTCAATACCCTCAAGGAAGGTGCGTTGGGGCGTGTCCGGTTGAGATGCTATCATTCGGGCAATTTCTTTAGCACGATTTCGATATCTGAACATTTTATTTATTTAAAGCCATAAATATAACTTATCTTTCATCATACAGCACTTTCTTCAGTGCATTGTACAGCTTTTCCTCGGTGATTTCCGAATTCCTCACAATTTCGCCAATTCCGAGCGCCTTTGCTCGCTTGGCGTTGTGCTGCGATCGTTTGGATTGATTGACAAGTTTATAGTGTTAGAATGAGTTCAAAACACGAGTAACCAACTCTGCAAATCATTCATTTCGACTGGCAGGTACGAGTTTGTGTGATAGTATCTACATAATCTGTGTTTCGAACTCAAGTATGGATGATAACGTACAATTTGGTCAGCAAATAACGGAATGGAAACCACTGGCACTCCAGCAAACGCGGTTTCCGTGAATGAATTCAGGCCCATATGAGAGATGAAAGCGACTACTCGGGAATCGTCTGAAATTGAAATATATCGCTGATGAGTGTTCTTAGTGTTCGAAATTCGGCTAATCGTCCCTTCATTCATGTACTATCTCACCGCTTAGAGGGGCGAGAGAGTGTATGAAATGAAGAGATGATCACCCGTATTTCGATCTCTACTCGCGCTTACGCAACAAGTCCGTTTGCGGTAGCCACTTGAAATTATAAATATTAGCTTCAGTCATGGTCGTTTCATCGTCGAATTTCCACAGAAAGTTGTGATCGGGGAAACGCTGAATCACTGATGATTGACAAGTTAATCGGGATTGAAAAGTACCTTGAACGTGTTGATGAATACTTGCTTGAGCTCATCACTGATTTTATCAGGAGTGATTTGAGTGCCGTATGAGAAGATCACAGTACCTTTCTTGGATTGATTGAGAAGCGCATTTAGCTCCTGAGAGGTTTATTATCGGATGAAATTGACAATACTTGCATACTTTTCTGAGCGGTTTCGGGGCAGTCTTTGCGATACCGCCAATGTACTTCACTCTGAGCGATGTTGCGCTCGGTTCTTCCAGCAGTGCATGAGAATTGCAGAAATCGAAGGTTGTTTGTTTCAGAATTTCCCTCACATCGGGAAAATCATTGCCAAATCGAGCGCGACACTTCGCCGTCTAAAATAGTTTTATTATCCCTGTAATGGTTTCAAGCTCACAATAGCTCTGGCAGCCTGGTAATGATAGTAGCGGTCACGTAGGGTCCTCAGCGTTTCCAGGACCCTTCTGGTAAATGTAGAGCGATTCTCGTAGCTCTCGAAGAAAACGGCTAAAAATTTCAAAAAATCGAATAAATATATTAGTCAGTTTACCGTTCTCGTACAATGGAAGCTCGGGAATACCGCCGTAGTAGTATTGCGTGTTCAGGAGAGGGGTAGCAACGTAGCTGACAACTGGGGAAACCTGAGATTTTTTCCTTTAGTCCGTGAATATCTATTGTTTTTAATTTTCAGTGAAAAATGCGTTCATATCACAAACCTGATATCGATAAGCGAGCGCGAATGGGCACAAATCGTAGCCACTGAGAAGGCCGAGATCATATTTGTTTGAGGAAAGAAGTTCTGCGACTTCGGCGGAATCGAGTAGGGCTGAAACAATATGTCAAATATAGGGCCGCAAGGATGAAGATTGCGACCCTTCGTTTCGCGTGTATATCGAAAAAAAAATTTATTGCGAGAAGGGTCAAATGATGATCGCATACCATCACAAAACAGCTCTGCCGTATCACTGAACTTGTTCGAATTCGGTTTCAGCCGAGTCCAATCCGACACTGCTTGGAAGGGATTGGCGAGCAATGGGTTGGCTGAAAAACTATGCTGACCGGGTCATTATAGAAAACTATTTCGTGTTCCAAAAAGGGATATTATCAGTTCGTGTATTCTTACAGTCCAGTGCAGCCAAATCGTGTTTGCAATGAAGAAACTATTTTTTTTCGAATTCTAAAAATATAGAAAGCTTTGCTTATTTACCTGCACCCCAATCATTGTTCCCTGGAAATGGAACGATAACCATGTTCCTGACCGCATATGATGGTTTGAGAGTGGCTTGCGAGTTGAGCATTCCAAAGATTACGTCCTAAAATTTCTATTTTGCAAGAAGTGTTTTTAATATAAACTTAGAATTAATGCATGCTCACCACAATGTGGCCATTATCTGCCAACAGATTAATGAGTTTTTCATTGAATCGCTCATGACTCGGCCCTCCAATCATGGCATACGTTATAATATTGAGAGTTAATGAAGATGGAAGAAGAATAAGTAGGAACAAGATGGAAACAGATGTTGATTTCATGCTGAATGTAAGGGACTGAATCTAAAGAATTATCATGATATTCAGAGCGAATGAAATGAGCGGAATGAGAAGAAGTACAGTAGAAAAAGAAACAACGAGATTTACAGCGCATTCTGAGTGGGAGCAATTGATCATGGTATACATTGTAATGTCATATATTTGGGGCGACCTACGAAGGTGATTTAAGAAGGAGTAGAGGATTGGGCTCATTCTAATTGCAAATAATTTTTAAAAATCGCTCATGAGTATTAAAAAAATTGCTACGATGGAATGATTTCTTGTGAAATAAAATTGAAAATTTGAGAAACATGTTTACTAGTAGTCAGAATGATGACAAATGGGCACACAAGTGAGAACACAATGATCAATTTTTAAATAAATAAAAAAATAATATGAAAATTAACGACAGAGGAAAATTGCTCAGACTAAGGAATCAGGAAAATTGGAAACTAGTAGTGAAAAATAATAATGACAAATCGGTACGAGCCTCTCCTCGATCTCAATACTCTACTCTTTTGTCTAACTGACGAAATATCACTCAAATAAGATAGGTACATGCCGAATTGTCATCACTTCATAGTGAGAACAGAATGATCGGCGTGATTGCTACTGAACGCTGTAAACATGATACCAGGAATGGTTCTGAAAACATTGAAACATAGGTCAGTGACCAGTTTCCATCATAGCACCATTGTGTCCACGGTAATTAATTCCCGATACGTTATTATGCATAATAATTTATCGAACGAAATCGTTGATCTTTACAATCGATAGGCGAGAAGTAGGTGGATGTCGATTGATCTTTGATCTTTGATCGTAGATCTCAGTTCTACTTGCACACTTCCTTATCGTCTTTGCCGATGATATTGAGAGAGAAGGTTCTGCAAATCGTTGATTATAATGAAACTAAATCTCATACGATAAACGAAACTTAAAGGTAAAAAAATTTCTTTCAACGTCAAACGATTTTGTAGTCGTAAGACAACGATGGGTGAGAGTCACTGGTAAGGCCAGTTGTTAGGAACGTAACTGATGACTTTCTAATTTTTTAGACATTTTTCTGGTATGAAATTACCCCATATCATAGACATTCGCCTTATCTCCGTTCTTGTAGATGTACTGCTTGGGAATGTCGAACTTGGAGTCACGCGTGCACGTCTAAATAAATAAATAATAAATAATATATTTTTTAAAATATTAAATACCAGAGCTTGAGAAATGAAGCCACTGTCTCTTCATTTCGCACACTCTGTGAGAGAGTGAGAGAGCGAGAGAGTCAAAGAAAATGAAGAGACGGCGTTCTCGAGCTCTATTGACTACCTTTCCCTTCTTGGTCGGTGGGTTGCAATCGTGGCTGATGATTAGGAAGGGCTTGATGCTCCCGATCTGAAAAAAACATGGAATAAGATTGTATTTTTGTAACATTTTTTTTTAATGTGCTACCGTAACCGAATACCGCAATCCTATACCGTAAAAATGCAAGTTGTTCGAGAAGAAACAAAGGTCGGAGACTAAGGGTCAAAAATCAGACATCATCGATAAAAGATCAAAGATCACCTCGTCCTCGCCTCCCTTGATCGTGAACTCGCCCCTTCTGTTGGTGAGCACCTCGTTGAGTTTGTCGTTGGAGTCAACTGGAATTATGCATCAAAGATCAAAGGTCAAGATTCGGAGATCATTGATCAAAGATCAAAGATCAATTCCGCAGGTCTCACGCGTATCATGCTCCCACAGCACGATCTTGACGTTGCTCGCCGCATACTTGCCGCACGTGACCACGCCCTTGACGGTGACGTTCTGGAAGGATCGAAAGATCAAAGATCAAAGTTGATTGCTAAGGATCAGAGATCAGAGATCAAAGATCAAACCTGCATCTTTGCCTCGGCGGCGCCGAACATGGCGACAAGAAGAGCGAAAGTGGTGAACTTCATCATCCTCAAATTAATTTTGGGGGTTGATGAAAAATTCATTAAAATAAAATTCAAAATCATTCTAAAAGCATGCTCAGCCCTAAAGGCAATGGGAAACAATGAAGAGAAGAGCGGAAGGAAGAGGCTGAGATGTGGTTCCTTCTCCGATCGGGCCCCTTCTTATACCATTATGAAGCTTGGTGATGTTGCATTCAGCCAACGCTGTCGGAGCGTTTCCGTATCTCTATTTGGCACGGGTTTTCCTGTTAGAGAGACGAAAAAACAGGCCGATTGAAGAGATTCAGACGTGAATCGCCGAAACGGAACTACCCATTGTTAGGCCAAATCGGGCGATGAGCAATTTCCTTAGCCGCATCCGGGAAGTGTCTGAATCATCAGTAAAGTTGTCGGAGAGAACAATCCGTCTCTTCATTCGGCATGCGCTCTCGTTGCACTGAGCAGTAAAAACAACTCTGAAGAGGGAGATTCATTCTGATAAGCCCATTTAGAATTAGAGTTCAGAAGGATTTTTCATACCGCCAATCCCACTATTCACTTTGCAATCTCTCTCATTGGTCAGAGCATCGAAAGAACACGCTAGATGGAGAGACGGTTTCTTCATTCTGCTTGCGCTAAGCATGACGATGCGCTATCTATGATTGATGGAAAAGCCGGTCTCTTCATTGTGAGCGCTATCTCGCTTCAGTGAGCGGGGAGAGATGGTGGAGAATTAAGAGAAGCGTTGCTCCGTCAAGAATACACATCACTGTACGATCCAGCATCGGCTTATTCGGGCGATGTGAAACATTGCCTGAGAAACATTGAAACATTGACTCACTAAGATGTCTTGACAGAAAATGCACGAAAGTTGCACGACTTTTCATCAGCAACGGAGGGAAAATGAGGTAGGGATTAGGGAAAAGAGCTCTGGAAGCCCTGATCAGCAGAAAACTCCCGGTATTCACTTCAAATCGTGATCTAAACCGGGATATCGGAGGATCAGGGACGTATCGAGTAGCAAGGCAGGGGAAGGGAAGGGAAGGGAATAGGGAAGGGAGCCGACTCGGAAGCCCTGATAAACTGCGAACACTCGGTGATCATTTCAAATCGTGATCTAAACCGGGATATCGGAGGATCAGGGACGTATCGAGTGGCAAGTCAGGGGAAGGGAAGGGAAGGGAATAGGGGAAGGGATACTGACTGAAGTGGGGTACTGAAGGCATGGGGTAGAGTGGTACTGGGGTACTGACGGTAGAGGGAGAGGGGTACTGAGGGGTACTGACGCCTCTGTCCCCCGCAGACTGACCTGTCCTTCTTTTGAGGGAACTAGATAATACTACTAGTAATTCTAGGTAATGACTAATAGGTATACTTCTAATACTACTAATAGTATTAGAAAAAATAGAATTAATAAGAAAAGAATGTATAATAGTATAATAGCATAATAGGAATCGTAATAATAGTTAACAAGAAGAAGAACTCTAAATATTGTATCTGACTGGTCCGCCCAATGGAACCTAGGTGTATCAGAGACCAAATGTAGCATTGTTCACTACGGCCCAAATAACCCTCGCAGATTATTCACTATTAATAATGTTCCTCTCGCTGAGCCTATTGTCAAAGAAAAGAACGTAGAAAGAGTTATCGTCAAAGACCTAGGAGTCCATTTCTCACCCGTCCTGTCCTTCTCATATCACATTTCCAAAGTTGTCTCAAAGGCTCGCACTAAGATGAACCTTATGTTCAAGTCCTTCCACAGTAAATGTCCCACTATCTACTCTAAGGCTTACAGTACGTTTATTCTCCCCAACATCGAGTATTGCTCTATTATTTGGAATCCAACCAGCTCTGTTAAATTAACTAAGGAATTAGAAAGAGTCCAAAGAGATTTCACCCGCCGATTGTATTCCCGCTGTGGTCTCCCCCCTGTTTCATATAGTGAACGCTTGCGTGATCTTAAATTTACCACTCTAGAACAACGTAGATTTGTCTCCGATATTGTGTTTCTCCACTCGATTATCAGTAAGAGATACTTACTCGACGTTTCCTCTCTTCTCATTCCTGCACCCCTCAACCGTACTCTCAGGAATGGACATTCCCTTAGAATAACATTACCTTTCATTCCTCCTAACTCCCAGACAACCCTGGCTTCTAGAACTATTTCCATCTGGAATTCTTTAGCTCCCGAATCTGTTGTCCTCTCACATGATTCCTTCCGCAAGTTAGTTTCCTTGTCTCTAAGCTCTCTTTTCCCTACGTCCGTAATTCAAAAGTGGCTTGATCTTTGATCTCCACCCATCGCCCAACCACCACTTTCCCTCTTATACCCTTGCTGCACCCCCCCCCACCCCCAACCGATTCGACTACATCGACGGACCTCCGTATCTATGCTCACCCATTATATCGATTCTATCATGATTATATTATTGTAACGGAATAAATAATGAATGAATGAATGAATAATGATGTATAATATTATAATAATGTATAATAGTAATTATAATATTAGTTTAATGTATAATAACAATAATAAATAATAATAGTATAATAGGAATATCAGTTGTAGTGTCGATTTGCTCGCTTAGAAAATCCCCAATCACCACCCACCCCCTCGAGAATATTCACCTGCAATAGGAATAGGAATTCGTCCTATTTTCATTCAACCCTATCCTTTTTCAAATTCACTCATCGCTCATTCTTTCTATTGTTTTCGCCAGAACTTCTCGGTCCCTGAATGAATTGAATGAGCGAAGAAATAAAAGGAGAATTTGGACACCCCCTTATCTAATCATACGATCTCTTCTCATTCTTCGAAAATCAAAGGATCATTCCCAACACTCTGTTTTAGTGCACTTCTGACACACGGGATTACGGTACATCGGAGGAAATTGAAGCTCTTTTTTGACCTTATGTTTGCTTCATAAGCGACGACAAACTGTGGGCACACCGAGTATTCACTACCTTCCATGATCAATACCCAGCCCCTCTACAATCAGTGCCGTTTTTGCCTAGGCCACAAATCGAACAAGTTTGAAACTATGTTGATACATTATTTTTTCAGGCAACTACCTTATGATAACTACTCTACTCTTTCTGTTCTTCTCTCACATCGCTTTTTCGCTTAGCAACTTTCCGATAGTGCACACTTCGTACGGCGCTGTGAGAGGCTACGAGTTCCGAGCTAAGAATGGTTTCGTTGGAGAAATATTCAAGGTGAATGCATCAATAAATATTCGAAATTGTGAAACAAAAATTTTGAATATTTTCAGAAAATCCCGTACGCATCACCTCCAACAGGAGCAAGACGCTGGAGAAAGCCTGAGCCTCCGAGTGTATGGAACTTCACATTGGACGGAACGTTGTGCGTTGTTTTTCTCAAGCAGTATTTGCCCAGTTCCTTGTGTTCAACAGGGGTGCGAGTAAAGGGAGTGATGCGGACGAAAAACAAACCAGCCGATTTCGTCCTCGCCTTCGGCGGGGTCTGATCTGCTGGTAGGGGTCAGTTCGCTACCCATTTCACAATTTCGCAAGCGCTCGCGATATGTTTCGACGTGTTTACAGTTTCGAGACCTGTTTACGTGACTTTCGCAATCGTGGACAAACACACGGGAGACAACTCTCCTTTATTAAGGAGTATGATCGTTTCCAATAATTTCAGTTTCGGTCCAGCCTGCGCCCAGGTGCCCTCGCAATGGTCCGGATACGTAACGGGAATGTCCGAGGACTGTCTAACACTCAATATTTATACTTCGAGACAGTGCCGAGAGGTTTTTTTACAATTTTACTATTGTTATTATTATTATTATTATTATTATTATTACTAAATTTACAATTTTTCAGTCCGAAACAGGCTGCCCTGTCGCTGTCTATGTGCACGGTGGCTCGGTACTGTTCAGTGGGCCTCTTCTGTTCCTTGATGACGTGCTCGTAACGAACTACGCTAGTCAAGGTAGGAGAAATCTAGCAAAAGTAATGAAATTATAGACAAGCTTTGACAAATGCTAAGAATTCAATTTTTTCAGGAGTTGTTCTCGTCACGATCGCCTATCGCCTCGGCGTCTTCGGCGTGCTGGCACTGGGCGATGAGAATGCACTACCGGCAAATTTAGCGTTGCATGGTGATCTTATTTGACATATCCCATGGAAATAGAACTCATTCGCCAGCGGATTCGATGTGCATTGCAAAATTTAATTAAAGAAATCATATTCAGACACGATTGAAAGCCTGCGCTTCGTTCGCAAGGAAATCGCGCATTTTGGCGGGGATAAAGACCAAGTAAATTTGCTAAATTAAAAAAAAATATTTCTACATAAATATTCACAGATAACGCTCATGGGACACTCCGCAGGTGCATCCATAGTGCTCGCACTTGCGTTTTCTCCTGCGGTCAATAAAGTTGGTGGTAAGCCGAGTATCGAGTTCTAAATCAGCGTATTCGCCTAGAGATAACATACACTTCATTACATATATCTTATAACACTATTAACGATAGATAACGACGACTCTTGCAAAATCAATGATGCAGATAAATTTCAGACATGCTCTTTACACGAGCCATCATGATGAGTGCGGTCATGAATTTCTGGAAAGAAGAAAACATTGTTGAAAGATCGCGAAGACTGACGGCAATTCTTGGAGTGATACTTTCAATATTATGTTGTTTCCAAGTAAAATGGTTCATTTTAGTGCTCTGGCTCAGCTCAGGAGACAATCGACTGCCTTAGATTACTGTCTGCTAAGTGAGCTCAATTTTTAATATTAAAATTGTAAATTTGTGATTTCAGCGAAATCCTCCAAGCAGCTCACGAACTGGGCGGAATGGACATGCTATCGTTGAAGCACATTAGTGGGCTCACAATAGCCGGGCAACTGCTGCCGTTTCAGACCATGAAAGATCTCAGAGACAATCATGCAAAGCGCATGAAAGAGACGGGAAAGGTTCTTTAGTTTTTATTTGTACCATTGAATTTAAAGTTGCAATTCAATTCAGCCTTTCAATCTTCTCATAGGCACAACGCTGAATGAGTTTCGCGCATTTGGTGGTCTTCCGGGCGTAGGAAATAATTTTGATCTGGTAAGTATGGATCGTGCAATTCTCGAGTTTCTTGAAAATTTAGGTACTCAACGCCCTTGGAGTGCGTAATCGCGAGGAGTGTGAGCAAAAGTATATGGATGATGTGAAAATAGGGAGGTTTGGTGAGCAGAAAGAATATTAGTCAAAGAATGGTAAACATATATTTTAGTTCCTGAATACGACACGGAATCGCAAGCAGCTTTCATCACTACTTCTATGTTGGCCAACTTGCACGAAAGTATAGGTGGAGAGGTTTGTCGAATCGATAAATAAAGGAAACTTATCGAACTTTTGGACTCCTTACAGGTCTATCTCTACGAGTGGGACTACACTAAACATGCCAGACACGCTGACGATCTCTACTATGCGATGTCGACTCCTTATTATACGATGGTGAGCAAAAAGTAGGGCAACAAGAATGATAAATCGCCTGTTGATTCTACGTACTCTTCGTTAGAGAAACGAGAAATTGAACCGAAGAATTCTTCCGAATGATCTGTCTTCAAATATGATAATTGTCTTGATAGAATGACGATGAAAATTGGCTGTACCGCGTGTATCCTATGTATTTCGCAAATTTCACTAAAGGATTACCTCCAGCTCCAGGTATTAATTTACTCATAATCTGTTAAAATTTCCTTGGCAGAATGGACTCCCCTGAATCCACAACTCATGAACTACTATTCGATCAATAGAAGTATAACGGATGGCGTCATACCTAAGATGAAGCTTGGTGAGTCGCAACACTTTGAATTTTTTATATAATTGTGTATTTACAGGATATCAACGATACCTCACCGACTATTACGTAGACATGATGAAATTTGATGAGCGACTAACTAAGATCAAGAAAAATGTTCGGAATTTTTACCATCTTTAAAATCGTAACGATGTTTTAGATATTGCAACAACCAGTGCAATATAAGGATCTCTTTCTGATTTCCACTAAGCCATTCACATTCGTCGACCTTATCTTCTACTCTATACTACTAGGCGTTGCATTGTTGATCATCCAAAAAGTTTATGAAATGTGCAAGAATGGACGAAGATATGAGAGTATGCTCAACGTGTAGCGTACTTATATCAGTAAGATGAAGAGATCGTTTTTTTGCCTAGGTACTGCGATTTTTTGATGCTCAATAAAAGATGTGATCAAATGACGAGACACATTTCCAATAGCGAAATTACCTTGGATAAGGGTTTATCGTACATTAATGTGTCTGCGATATTGCTAGCCGCTGCATTCAAAGAACTGAAAAAAATGAACAAGAGATCATGAACGAAGACGAGCTAAGATTCAACTAAAGATCACAGAAATAAATAATAGTAGCAAATACAATTGAAGGGGTTTTGGAAAATTGTGCACAAATAGAACTGAATGAAGAGAAGAAGCCACTCATTGAGCACTCATAAATATAAGAAAATTTATAATTTCTCTCAAATTGTCATTGTCACATTGTCAAAGATAAATATTTTTATCGAGAAATGAAACCTTTTATCTCGCGGAATATGTTCAGATTTGAAACATCACGTACTATGTAGTATTGCTACAACACAATTTTATGGGTCTGATCTTTTGGAAACGGTTTTTTTCAACTGATAGGGCGATTCGGCTTATCTTGCTAGGAACGATTCGAATTCCTGGACTTTTGATTCCTTTTTTTACGAGAGGCAATTCAGCTTTTCCAGTATCAAGAATTCGGGACAAATTACTTTGAGAAAAAAATTGGTAATACGAGCAAGTCGAAAGAGATTTGAAAATCATCACTAGTGATGTCAATGTCAAGGTCTAAGTTCTCATATCCGAGTGAGCAGATGGAGTGATCCTTCATGGACGTCGGTGTATTGTGAAGATAGAATTCTCAAAAAAAAAGAAAGAAAGCTTTTTCGTTTTGCAGCGTTTTCGATATCAAAATCAAATGCAGTAATCTATGATAATGTGACTTGTCACCTACTTCCAAACTGTAAAACGATCTCGCAAACGAGCATACTGATAACGCAATCCGACGCAAACTCTAACCGCTTATACTCGTTCATAATATTTTCCTTCTTTTCAGATGAACAAGTTATTTATTGTTCTTCTATTATTTCCGATTGTGTCCAAATGTGTTCTGATTACTGTCGAAACCTCGAGAGGTGCAGTACAGGTAAGCATTTTAAAAATATTTTATTCTTTCCAACAAAAATTAAATTCAGGGATTCGATCACGATTTCGGAAATGACACCTCGAAACGTTTCTTCGGATATGGCCAAGTATTCCTTGGAATTCCCTTCGCAAAGGCGCCGGTTGGGGATCGACGATTTAAGGTCATTCTTATATCTGCAAAAATAGAATACAATCGTTTCCATGAACTCTATGTACTGAACTTTTAACCATTACTAGGTCGAATCATGAATGCTTTGCCTTACTTATGTTGAGCAAGCTACCAGCCATGCAAACAGATCAGCTGATGATTGCGTTGAATGATTGGATGGGCCACAAATTATATTTCTGCTATGGAAAATGTTCGATCGGGAGTGAAGGGATAAAAGTTCCCATGGAAAATCTACCTTAGTCTGCAATCCGTGTGCAAACAAAGCTGCAGAGCAAATCAGCTGATGATTGCGTTGAATGATTGGCAGGCATGTCAGGTGTTGAGTGTTTTGGACTGTTTCTGAACATCTATAGAAATTTGTCATTCAATAGGGTTTTACAGATACCAAATGACCGCGTGTTTCAAACATTAAATTATTTAGTTGCCCGAGGACATTTGCCGGTACAACGAACGTGGAGAGGCGCACAACGCTACATACTACCGGTGTGTATTTTGTTAATTTAGCAATTATATAATGACCAGCCGGGTCTGATCGGCTGGCAGGGTTTACCGCTCTGCGGTTTGCACTCCCATTTCGCAATATAGAAAGCGCACGACACGTTTGACATTGTTTACAGTTTCGTGACCTGCCTACGTGACTTTCGCAATAGCGAACACACACACAGCACACAGTGAGACATCTCTCGTTTATTAAGGAGTATGATTTCAGCCCTCGTTGCTCGCAAGTTAATCTTAAAAATAACAATGTGGACGAAGATTGCCTCTACCTGAATGTGATCACACCTCACGTATGTCATTTTTCCAAATGTTATTTTTTCTAAAATGTTATTATTTTTTATTTCGCAGATACAAGGCAACTTCCCAGTGATGGTCTACATTCACGGCGGGTTTTTTTCAACCGGTGGTGCGAATTCATTCCATTGGAAGGTTTGTTCTTTTAACAAATATCCAATATCAAAGATCAAATTTTCAGGGAGCCATTCGCAACTTGGTCTCGCGAGGCGTGGTTGTTGTCACGATTCAGTATCGGCTCGGGTTTCTGGGCTTCTTCACGACGTTTACGGAAAGATTCCCGCCGAATAGGGGCATGTATGATCAGGTTAGATCAAGATCGAGAATTATCCTAGCATCAAGTACGGGCGAGCAGTATGAAATTTCATCAGGATGATTGGCCTTCGTAGTCGGAAAAAAGTGAAAGATTGAAATGATTAACGCACGAAATTTGACAGATTCTCGCTCTTCGCTGGGTCAACGACGAAATCGCCAATTTTGGGGGCGATCCCACCAGGTTAGATCTGGAGAAGACTAGCTACCTTCCGAGTAAGCAAATCAGCTTAGCATGTTGTTTGATTGGCAGGGCCATGTCATGTATTACGAGTTATGAAGCGTGTGACCGTAACTGACCAGCCATGGAAAAGTAAACAATAACGCAATGCTTCCATTCAGAATAACGATCTTCGGTCAGAGTGCGGGAGCGATTTCAGTGTCTGACTTGTCCCTGTCGCCGCTTGCACGAGGTGAACATAATTATCATAAATCACATACTCATCCTCTTGATTATTTTTTTGTGTATAGCTGTATTACTTCAATGTTTATGTCCCTTCTAGTTTTTATTTGGAAAAAAATATTATTTAAAAGATAATTAATCTTGAGGTCTCTTCCACCAGCTCATCCAGTCGTCAGGATCAGCGATGAATCAACTGGATTCCATCGAGAATCCTATCGGGTCAATTCATCAGAAACGCGCTCATCAAGTAAGTTTTGTACTAGCTCATTTTGTATGCATTACTCGGAACAGAAAAAGATATCATTCAGATCTGCGGAATCAACTCCACTGACTGGGGATCATCATCCAAGGATCAATCCTTGCGCGAGTGCCTTCTGAAAGCTAGTCCACAGGAGCTCATTGCCTATGAATTCGTTAGTTTGTCTCTCGATATCATTTGATTTATTTTCAAATATCTTATTTCAGTCAGATAGCTTCACCTGGCGCGTGGCAATCGATGGTGCATTTATGCCAGATTACCCGGAGAAATTGGCTGAAAGCAGAGAGAAATACCCGGTCCTGATGGGCGATATGCTCGAGGATTACGCGTTGTTCAGTGAGTATCCTTACTTTCACTTTACTCTGACATCGTATAGATGCCAGAATGACGTGAAAGCATGCGAAATGAAAAGACTGTCAATATTTACCGTATTCTTTGTCTTTTTTTGAAACGATTTTGAAACGATACTTCAGTTCCCGGAATTGCCGTTGGAGACATTTCTAATATTACATCTCTCACCCACCATGATTTCATCCAGACAAGCATGACCTATGTGGATCCTGTAAGTTTGATGCGACGCCTGACTATTCGCGGATTTCAATATTTGCAGGAAACCAGGGAGAACTTATCCGATACTATGGTCGCAAGTTACACGGATGGAGTAATTCCGCCCGATAGTGATCATATGGCATGGTCACGGCTGATTACAGATGTGAGCATTATCAGGAAACAGAAAATAATTATATCCTCCGGGTATACTGAACCTCAACAAAGAATTTCATTCCGAGTAGAATTAGATCAGGGGTGATAAACACCTTTCAGATGATGACCGGCATCGGATTCTCCACACTGCTGTTGAGGGATGCGAAGTGGTTCGCTAATAACTTCATAATTATTTAATTATTCAAATAAAGGCACCAAAAGGCCGGAAATGAAGACCTTTGGCTGTTCACTTTCGCCTATCGCAGTTTGCTGCCGTTCAACATTGAAATCGATGGGTGGATTCGTGAGTTGATTGAAAAAAAATATTAGTTTAATTAATTAAATTTAATTTTGAAGCTGTCGGTCACGGCGCAGAGCTGCCGTTTCTTTGGTTCTACCCGGAAAAATGGGACGAGTACAATTCCACTGGTAATGTGTTAACTGAAATTGCAAACAAAAATAAACGCTTCAGTGACGGATCTTGCTGTTGCAAACTACATGGGAGGGATATGGACGTATTTCGTGAGGCATGGGTCAGTGAATGAGTTGTAATTGATGGGGTTTACGGCAAAACTATTAAAAATATTGTTTGTGGAATGAACCTTTACTTCACGTTTAAATTAGCTATTTTTTCAGAGGGCTTCCATTCCCAAGAGCCGGCGAAAACATGAATTACATCGAGATTGGAGAGTCCCTTACAATTAGAAGAAATTGGCAACAAAAAGCGGATGATGTGTTCAATCATGTTAGTACACCGAGATTTAGATAAATATGATAATTAATTGCTTTGTGTTGCCATCTCCTCATCTCGTACACCCTCTCGCTCACTCCAGTGACGGGATAGAATGCGAAATGAAGAGACGACGATTAATATTTTTAGCTCTATTTTGCAGCAAATACCAACCTACTACGTCGAGTTCCCGCCTCAGAGATTGTCTAATGGTGCATGGATGAAGATGCGAGAGCTGGGAAAGATGTATGGTATCCGAGTGAAAACCATAATTAATTCAAAGTTTCAGGATCATTGCAAAGTGGAATTCAATGAAATGCCCTGCCACTGCCACTCCGACAAACCTAATCACTAGAAATACAAGTTCGTCAATGATCACTGTCATCATATTTCTATTGAGCTTGTGGATGCAGTGATAAACGAACAACGAATAAAATGAATTTTAAAAAAGGCTCAATTTTGCGATAAGAGATGTCTTGAATGTACAAATACATCAGTGTTTCGAAAAAGATTAGAACAGCGCGAAGCAAATATGACAATGCCGACTAGCGTTCCGTAGAAAAGTAGATGTCGAATACTGATAGATGAATTAAGTACCAACTTCTTGTATTTAATTGGGTCGATCATTATCTGAGCTATAGTTTGTGTATCGATAACCCACTATGCAAACCTTTTCTTTGAAATTAGTTAAATTTTGATCAAACTGAACCATTCCACTGTAATACTCAGCAAGAGTTTGATGATAGCCTGGAATGATTGTCAGGTATTTCACGACGTCGTGTAGTACTAACCGTATTTCATTCTAGGCGAAAGTTCATCCGCTAAAATTTTATTAATGGAATAATAATTCATCAGAACGGGATCGAATCTTTCCCAATCTGCCAAATTTTACTTATTTACATGAATTGGATTACTATTACAAATATGAGCAGCCATCTTCGTTTCTCACACACTCTCGTCAACCGAGAGGGCGAGAGAGTGTGCGAAATGACGACGGATCATATTTCGTGTCCTAATCACAATAAAACCTGATCCTGGCGGCAATCCGCGAATGAAGTTGGTGAAGTATACGGGATAAATTCGACTCAGCCATTCCTCATTCTCATCCTCAAATAATCCAATTGATGAGATGACATTTCTCATTGCGAATTTTCAGGAACCGCTTCACAGCAGTATTTGCGAACTGGGAGGGAACGGAATAGGGTATATTGACTATTTGTGTGCATTAGACTTCTCTCATAAGGAAAAATAAGCTTGAAAGCTGGACTGTTCTCACCATTGGATGTTCCTGGCTGCCCAACACGTAATACACATCGTTTGAATGCCTTGAGTGTTCAGGGTACTCGAACTGGTACAAGTAAATCTGATGTGACAGCTTCATAAAATTCACATACATATTCTATCCCAACCATGGTGGATAACATAATTTTAATTGTAACTGCTTCGAAATTCGAGCACCGGAAAAATTGTGAGGCTAGAGGGGATCGGAATATTTTTAATGTTATTTCTTTTAATAATTTTAATTTTTTATTGATATTTAATTTACTAGTTTTGACTTACTTCCGCACCTGTTTGCGCGTGTACACTAGCGTACAGTGCATTAGATACGAATAAAGCCTGCGATAGAGTGTCGTATCCAGGATCTAAATTAGTGATTTATTCCCCTTCTGTGGACTTTAGAACACCTTTTACAAAAAACTACTCCCCATATTTTTTTTGAATCGGTTCGGTTATCATCCGGCATAGTACCAACTTTTGCGATATTAGCTCACCAAACGTTCCCGATGCTACATCATTATAGTATTTCTGCACGCATTCCTCCACGTTTCTGACGCCCAGCACTTCGATCACCTTCGAATTTAATACAATAGAATAAGTTGAAAAATGGGACCAGGTTTCCCTCCCCAACATTCAATTAAATGGCACTGCTATTAACATGACACGTCTAGTACTCAACAGTCAAGGAGTAGCTATATGATTTGCAACAAACCTCATTGACGTTAGAATTTATGTTGTTCTCTAGGTCTCGAAGTGGACCGGCTTTGAACTCGTTCATCATTGTACCGAGTAGAAGTTTCGTTGGCTGAAAATATTTATAGAATTATTTTTAAAGCCATTTAAATATTGGGTTGAGTCATAAGTCCTGCTCGTTTTTGTGCACCAACTTTGTATTTCCACTATTCCCTTGTCCTAAAATTTGAAGACCTGTCCTCGTATCATTGTTTGGTGGGACACTCTAGCATTACGGCCATAGGTCTGAATCGATTCCAGCTTTCTCATAATTTGAGAAAAAAAATAAGAACCAAAGAGAAATTTTTCACGAAAATCTCAACTTTCTTTGGACCCCTTATATTTCTCCATAGATTTTTTCTGTAAAATTGCTCACAGTAAAATGAGAAGCACTTTTCATTGCCTACCTTCCTCTGCAACCGAAATGGGGCTAGAGTCAGAACCAGCCCAGCTACAGGCGATCGAGTATGAGGCTTCAGCATTAAATGCCATGTATGCGACAAGCTCTCATCACGTGCAAATCAAGAGGAGATATATAAACTCAAGTGAAATTTTTTCATGCACTATTTGGCTATGCTATCGCATGAAAAAAATTCCGCTGCTTCTTTTCCTATAGAAATTAGAAATGAGTTTCTAACATTTTGATTTTCAATGAAGAACTGAAAAAATCGGAAAAGCAAGCATCTTAGATTTAATTATGTCTCTCTATAGTTATGAATCTTAAAAATATGTTCAATACAGCAATGATTAGGTAAGGGATACTCTTCATTTTGGTGGCATTAG